>CM070717.1:19724793-20045908 GCA_036346275.1 Otatea glauca | reverse complement strand
ATCCATGTTCCACCGCACGAGGTGTCACGACCTCGGTAACCACATATTTGAGGTGATGTGCGGCGGTAGGTACCACTGCAGCTCTGACGCCCATGACATGCGATCGACAATGTACTCTAGGCACGGAGGAGGTGGTGTGCGTGCAATAAGCCAAAGCGCATCATATCCCTTGCTCCCATGTATTCGCGGCTTGCGGGGATATGGGAGGAACGATACATCCCAATACATATGCCGTACTACGGTAGAAGCCACCGAGAGACACTTGGCGTCCCAAGATGAGTTCCTTCAATGTCGGTACTAGTTACAAGTCGATCGATGGGCCTTTGTGGGTGCCTTATCCAGTTAACACGACGCAAAGAGCACAGGAGGCCCGGAGGGACAAGAATGCGGTGATATGGATCGGTGATGCCGTCCGGTAGGAGGAAGTGCAAGATTTGCAAGCGAGTGGACATGATCGGAGGACATGTCCTAATAAGCGATGAGGCGTATTTAGTAATTTTTATCTTTGTCGCGGTGTTGTATTCAAAACTGGATTTCTTATGTGTTGTATTGCACCGTCTTGTTTAACATTTGTTCAAATCCCAGTTGTGAATGCTAACTTGTTGTTGTACCGATGATTTTGTTGCCTTGACCTATCACGGTGGTATTTTCAGCATGGCTACGGTGGTCTTCGAAGCTTCCATTGTGATCGATGATCGACATCGTGGGAGGATGATTTTCAGGCAGGTTGAGTTAATCTTGTTGTATTTATTGCAGTTAGCCTTTGTTGTATTTATTGTTCCATATTTCGAGTTTACATTGTAACCATTGATTGTAACATGATCGTGTCCTTTTGTAGATGGTTCCATTGCGTCGCGAGTCTTCCACAAGATCAAGGCATTGGACCCCGTTTCTACTCGTGCCTAGCACGGTTGGACTACTCCGTTCGCGCTTTTGATGGATGGGACTCTTGAGCCATTACCGCGGGGTGGGGTGCGGACGCACAACTCTCCACGCCATGGATGTGTCACGATGGTACGCCTGGTAGATCGTTGGCGTCTGAGGCGCACACGTTCCACACTCCTTTGGAGAGATGACAATTACTTTGAAGGATGTGGCAATGCTTATCGGCTTGCCCGATCGAGGTTGCCCCTTAGTAGATGCGCGCGTACGTAAGGATCGAGTGGAGAATCACGTGCAACAAAGGTAAACATGTATCTTTGTTACATGCGTAAAGTTTTTACTTGAATTAAGCTAACATTCATTTGTTTCATTGCAGGTTTGGTGAAGTAAAATGCGCAGGCAGGACCACGGCCTCTCTTTGAAATGGTTCGCGAATGCCCGATCACGGCCCATGTCACGAGGCGTGACGAGGACACCATTTCGAGCACCCGAAGGTGTACCTCTATGATTTACTCGGAGGTATCATGTTACGCAGCAGCGTGGCGACTATCTTGAGCCACACCTCATCTTGTTAGCGCGTCATCTAGTCGCGCAGCGGATGGTCCCATAGTATAGCTGGGGTTCCTTTGTGTAGCGGCTACCTCTGAAGGACTTTGTGATGCTTGCAGCGGGCCACCGCAGAAGGGGTCGATCACGAGGTTTTTGCTTTGAAATGCAGGATGTGGGTGGGAGTATCTCCCTATCTCTCGTTCTAGGGTGGAGAAGCGCTATGTACCCAATGGATATCTCTAGGACGTGCACGAGAGCATGAGGCCCACGATGGGCTATAGGTGGATCCATGCTAGGTTGCGATGGAGCCACCTCCGAGATCATGAAGCTACCCCGCGCTGGTAGCAATCTTGACTTCACATTGCCGAGCACGTGGTAGGATCCATGGGCTTGGGGAGATTTGCGGAGATCGCGGCGGCGCTGCGCATCTCATCGTTCTGCATACAGGATGAGCACACGTGGATGACTACATGCTTCATTGTGTACGAGTGCAGTGAAGTCTACTCCCGGCGTGTGCGACGAGTTCGGATCTGGCGAGAGTAGTCGGTCCCCACCGGGGACGCAGCCGATCACACTTGTAAGTTTAGTAGAAAAATCTTGCATTACTACGTTATGATCATTCTTCCTTTTGTGAGTTGTAACCCTTCAAACTTACATGCGGAGGGCGCCAAAGGCAGGAGGCACGTTGGATTGGTCCACCGTCCATCGTGATCACATCTGCGGTGGAGCAGCGGGCCGATGCTTGCCAGTAGTCCCTCACAGGTCGTCTGACCCTTCCTCGTCTTTGGGAGTACTTCTCGTGGTACCGTCCTCGCTGCAGCGCCACTCTGCTTAGTGGTCTGTGGAAGATGCACAAGACCGTTCCCGAGGACCGTTCACATGACTTCACGTCTGGTTAGTACTTTGATGCATGCAATCCTTTCAATTTGTCATAAACAATACATGCTTACCGTGAACCTCGTTTTGTAGTCGCGAGAGCGTATGAGATGCCGCGATCTGATGAACCGCGCTTATTTGCGTGTGCAAGAGTCGTTATCGCTTCACAGCAGGGGCGACCTCTGAAGGTACTTCATGAGAGGAGGTGAAGTATATATTTATATTTCGTCTTTGTCTATATCAATTTCTTAATATGATATTCTACAGTATGTACGTTGTCTTATTGGCCAATGCACGAGATACTTGATGTGAGAGGTCTCGTTTGGTCTCGGCTATCCGTTCTTTCGGTGGATCGCACCTAGGCCAAGCGAAGTCGAAGTTCGGTTATGGATCCTTCACGTGCCTCCCATGCCGGGCAATCGGTGGATACCCATTCATCACAGTGCTCGTCCCTCCACAGCAGCGTCCGTCCACATCTCGTGCACATCAGATCCTCACGCGATACCGGGTTCCGTGACTTGCTAAGTTTCATGTATCGCTTTTATTTTCTCAATTCAAGGCAGCTGTTGTTAAATACTCTACTTTGTAACGTAACTCACTACATTTTTTACTACAGCGGGACTACGGCGTCGGCGATTACCCACATGTGCGCGCAACCAACAAGTTGTGCGGCCATCACGGCGGAGGTGAGCACGACGGCGTTCACCATAGCGGCGGTGATGAAGCTCGGGTTGGAGTCCGAGCAAGCGCCACGGTGGAGTGAGGATCTTGCTTTGGTGGCCAATGGAGCAAGCGACATTCACGAGCTCCTCGATCGTGGGCGATGGATGCCCACGGGAGGTGAATCCTCACGCATCGGACTCGCGACTGCGAGGATCCCACGCGCACATCTCTGATCCAAGCCGCGCTTCATCGGAGGACCGTTGGCACAGTACACCGAGAAGCGCATGGTCGGTGCTAACTACACCTTACGAAGTCCGATGCAGCAAATTGATGAGGACAGGAGAGCTTCCCACGCGGGAGGCCCTCATAGGCGGGACGGAGAGCGGACACATGCCCGTAGGCGTTCACCCTGGAGGACTTCACGAAGGCGGGTGGGCGACGGAGGAGGCAACGATGATTTTTACATCTGTGTATACTGCATTTATTACTTTGACCTAGCTTTAATGTCAAATAACTATTGTATGGTCAAATTTGGAATACAAGTTTTTCATTTCAGCAATAGAAAAAATCATAGAAAATGGGGAAGGTTAACGGTGAGTGTTCACGTTTGCGCCGGACCGATTTTTGTTTGCGCTGGACCGATGCTTGTAAGCACTTTCTTAGGGTCTTCCCGTGCTCGGAAAATTATTTGGTCCACACGAAAGTTGTAGATAATTTCAAGACGCATCTTCTTCATGTTGACAAGTTTTTCATTTTAGCAACAGAAAAATCATAGAAAATCAGGAAGGTTAACGGTGAGTGTTCACGTTTGCGCTTGAGATCGATTTTGTTTGCGTGGACCGATTCTTGTAAGCACTTTCTTAGGGTCTTCCCGTGCTCGAAAAATTATTTGGTCCACACGAAAGTTGTAGAGAATTTCAAGACGCATCTTCCTCATGTTGACAAGTTTTTCATTTCAGCAACAGAAAAATCATAGAAAATCGGGAAGGTTAACGGTGAGTGTTCACGTTTGCGCGGACCGATTTTGTTTTGCGCCGGACAGATTCTTGTTAGCACTTTCTTAGGGTCTTCCGTGCTCGAAAAATTATTTAGTCCACGAAAGTTGTAGAGAATTTCAAGACGCATCTTCCTCATGTTGACAAGTTTTCCATTTCAGCAACAGAAAAAATCATAGAAAATCGGGAAGGTTAACGGTGAGTGTTCACGCTTTCGCGGACCGATTTTTGTTTGCGCGGACCGATTCTTGTTATCACTTTCTTAGGGTCTTCCGTGCTCGAAATATTATTTGGTCACACGAAAGTTGTGGAGAATTTCTAGGCGCATCTTCTTCATGTTGACAAGTTTTTCATTTCAGCAACAGAAAAAATCATAGAAAATCGGAAGGTTAACGGTGAGTGTTCACGTTTGCGCCGGACCGATTTTTGTTTCTTACGGACCGATTCTTGTTAGCACTTTCTTAGGGTCTTCCCGTGCTCGAAAAATTATTTGGTCCACACGAAAGTTGTGGAGAATTTCAGCGCATCTTCTTCATGTTGACAAGTTTTCATTTCGAAAGAATGAAAAATCATAGAAAACCGATTTTTGTTTGCGCCGGACCGATTTTATTTGCGCCGGACCGATTCATCAAAGCTGCATGACCTATCACTCATCATCGTAAGTTAGGGCATGACCTATCACACGGGGGACACCGTGCAACAATGTCAGCTAGGAGGCGAGCAAGTGACTTACACGTGCAACAAGCCCTTAATAACATTCAAATTTCAAGTAGCTGGAAAATTGTTCACACGACCTCAGTACTTGAAAAAACTATATTTTTTACAATCTTGGGATTGCATAGGTCACAGATTTGTACAAACATTTAGACTTTGCTTCAATTTGCATTGTTTACTAGTTGCTTGAACATTCAATCGGCAAAGCGATCATTTGTTCGTAACCTTACGCAAACAAGCCTCGAATTGACGAAATAAAATGCTATAACCTTAAAATAACATTTACTAGCTTTATGTACGAAATAACATCAATTTGATCAATTTTGAGTTAGACCATATTGAGCCCTAATGACCGTATACGTGAAAAGCGTCTGAAATAAATGCTTAATATCACGAAACTAACTTTGAAATACTTTGAGGCAATCTCCTGCTATTACATGAAAAATTGTTAGATTCTTCCATAAGGTGCAAACGCGATCGAAAAATTAAAATTTGACCTTAACCGCTCGATCGCTACGATCGTATTACCTTTCGGCAAGTCATGAAATATCGTATATAGATGGAAAGTAATGAAAGAAAAGATCAGTACCATCCTGTAACATTTACTCCACGTAATATGGAATAATATTTCGATTACAACCGATGTGTACCATATAAAACTTATCATTTGCAAACACCTTCCAAGATTAAGAACTGCACAAACTGTAATGACTAAGCCTTTTCGGCAATCAGAAAAATATCTCGTCCTAATGTAAAAGTAAAAGAAAAAGGGTCCATATCAAAGATTAGTATATATACTACCATATTCTATAAAATTATTTTAATTCAAGCTTGATTTACATCAGAATCCAACCTAAGCAAAACCCTAATCGACAACGTCGTGAAATCTCTTGTATGGAGTTTTCATTAGTTTGTTTAGTGTGTAAGAAATAAACTAATTTTAAAGTCTACGTTAGAACAGATATCAGAGATTATTTCTAAGCTATTCCGTGACTACTTCTCCTTCGCACAAGGTATTTCACAGGATGCCGGAAAGGCTTTTATTACCATGAAAAAGATGCCACGAGTAGTGAATTATGGCTAAAGAAGCTCGGAGTGATGGTAGCTAATCGACTTACAATCTACTTCACAAGAATAGCTACCAGTACAACAAGGATAGCCACGCACACCATCTTCTCCAACCATTTCAAATGCGGTCCATCTTGAACATCAGCATGTTCAGCCTCTGCTAGAGCATAGGGTCCATCCTATCCTCCAAGTACGATGCATCCTCTCGTGGATGCTGTGGTTGTCGTGACTTTCCACCGAGGTGTCCATGGTGTCCGCCCACGGAAATATTGGCACCTCCAGACCTCGTGATGAGATTAACATGCTTTGGACCGCAAAGAAATGAGATATCTCCAAAGAACTACACAAGCCCAATCGGAAAAAGAGAGCAAACGAACTTTTCACTTACGGAGAAAAAAGGGCATTTGTAGAACACCCGGTCATTATTTTCCTCAGTGGTGGAGTAGAATACATTAGCTTGGACATGGCAATTAAGACAATCGACTTGCCTTGCAGTGGCAAGCACACGGGCCCTCCGATTTCCTGAGCTCGCCGTTTGAGACATGGCCTTTGGAGGCAAGGAATGGGATGAGGATGAGAATATGTGAATGGGCTGAGGAGGAGGAGGATATGTGCTAGCGAAGCTGGTATGAAGGCCTACTTATAGAGGCACTGCATACTCGCTGCCGATAGAGGCACTGCTGTACAATTGTGTAATCGTCCTTATGAAGCTGTTCTGGCATTTTTCACTGCGTCGTGATCGACCAATTTCTGACCGGCCCGCCCGACGCGTTTACGCCCGCCCGCCGCCACTTGTCTCGCGCCTGCGCCCCACCCCCTGCCCCCTGCCTGCGCCCGCTCTCACACGCACGCCACGCCGCCCTGGTCCCCATACGCCCGCTCCATCGGCGACAGGAATCTCACCGCGATTTATTGGTACAGTCAAATCACCCATGTGAGCATCTAGGCTCCTATTCTTTTTATTAAACTTATCGTAGGTTTTGGTGTCGATGATCAAGAAGCATACTTAGTTATACTTATTATACGTTGTTATTTGGTGCTAAGTTAGAACAAACCATGTATCGCCGGACCAACTTTTTCGGTCAAGGCAAGCAAAATACGCTTGCTTGGCTAAATCAAAACATATGCTCGACTGAACAATTTTTTTGGGCCATCGCAAATATCTTTTTTTGCCAGTGTAAACCTCTGCTCTCTTCACATATACGACGGACCGTTTTTTTCGGTCCGGCGTAACTAGGTCATTCTGGGTTCAACAATGCCTCTCAAGACTATGTACCCCGGACCAAAATTTTAGGTCCGGCGTGTGTGTAGTTCGACTTATGGTACATCATCGTACAAATTCTTGAGCTTGAGTCAATCATACCCATGCTATGCACCTCGGACATTTGCCATGAAACCAAACCGAGTGTTTTCCAACTACGGTGGACCGTTTTTTTCGGGCCGGCGCAGATGGAAAGCCATCAGGACTCAGTCAGGCGCTAACTAAAAAGCAGTCCAGGGCGTGTACGACAATAGCTCCATCATCTATGCCTTATCTTTTTCAAATTGTTTTGATCACATTCTTCTAAATTTCTTATCTTTGCTAACCCTGTCCAAGTTTGGTAACTAAATTCTTGGATTCCCTGATTACAATCCCAACTACTATTTCATAAAGAGACCTCCTCAAAGTACGACAATTGCTGTCGTTAGTTTCCTATGCTTCTCTGTATCGCCTTCATTGCGGCTATTATTCTTGAAATTCCGTGCTATTTATACCATCCTCTTCTTCATGAGTTTCTCAAAATTTCCTGCTCCTCACCAAAATACGTTTTGACCAAAGTTCATCTCCACCAATCTTCTCGCAAAACTCCTGAGCACATTCTCTTCACACCGAATCTCATCCTGAACGGGTGATTGGCAACGGTGTTCAATCTGCTCAAGCTTCGGCGAACAAGGGTCCTGTAAGTTCTTCAATCTTATCTCTATTTTGCTAGATCCAAACCCAAGTTACAAATCATCTCTAAAGGTCCTTCTATCTGTTACTTAGGTTGTTCTTCAAAATCTTGCGCTTGGCATTATCAGTAATCAGTCTCTGCTTATCATCAAGGTCTGAGTAAAGATGAGTTCTTATAATCCTGACAAAAAAGGGCTTTTCGGAAAAATTACTGATAAAATCAAAGGGAAGAAGAAAGCCAGAACAGATAGATACAGTCAAGCGCAGGGATCTGGTGGAGTAATAAAGAAAGTAACCTCCAAACCACCAAAAATAGGGAAACAACCTACGCCACAAGATTCCTATTCTTCTTCAGATGACAGTGACTATGAGCCTAGTGCAGACATATCTTCTAATGAGGAAATAGAACTCTCTAGTGAAATCGACATGATTTTTGGGCATGAGCTAAGTACATTTGGGGAAGAAAATAAGATCGATGAGATTGGTTCAGAAAATATTTGGTTTCCTTTGATAGACCCTCCTTAAATGAGCAATTTATCACACCTTTCGAAAAACATATACTTAGGGTACAAAAGCAGGAAAAATAAGAACGGCAAATCGTCACCACCTGCAAGCATCAATATGTGGACTGGAACCAGATTAACTCACCCTAGTATCAACTAGAATTTTAGATTGTGTAAGGTCAACTCTGGCCTTCCCTGAACTAATGTCTTCTATTGGACCGACTTGGAATGAAAGCGAATATTGGAATTTTATGCATCTCTTTAGTAAACAAGAACAGGCAGTATGTTCTATTTACTATTGATGGGAAAAAGAGAAAGGTGAGATCAGCGCAGTTTGAAGCTGCTATTGGTGGCTCAAGTTCTCTGCTAAATAGGACTAGGATTCATAATAGGATGTTTCCTGAAAATAGATGGAGGCAGATTGGTGACATGCCTGATTTACAAGTATCTGCTCACATCTACAGAGATATCAATGAGGCAGGGTTCAATGCTAATAGGGTTCATTGTTTGTCTGCCGAAGCCAGAGCTCTGCTCTTGATCCTTAGACACACGATTTACCCTAAGACTGGATACAAAGAGGGAGTAACTCCATGTCTTGCTTGGTTGTTACATCTCATTCTGTCAAGACAACCCATTGATCTAATATATTATATTTTTGGAGAAATGGAAGAAGCTATTTACAGAAAAATGGGCAGTCCTCTCCCTTTTGCCATGCAACTCACTCAGATGTTTTTGGCTCAAGGAATCATCTCCCAGCTTGAGATGGATAGGGATTTTAATTGTCGACCTAAACAATACAAGATGCCCAAGCGAACAACTGATGAAGAAAGGCCAGCTAGACTTACTACTCCTCCACTTCCAGCAATACATGAGCTAAGTGATCAAGAAGATACTGAGAAAAATGCTAGTTCGGGAAATGCTGGTGGAGCTCCAAGTTATAGCTATCATACTCATGAACAATTTTCTCCAGCCTATACTCATACACGTACAGAAATATTAGGCTATGGCTCTGAGGGTTCTAGTCATCAGGTTTTGGATAGCATGAAGGCACCGAGATTCTTGTAAGCTCAATCTCATCATGAAGACGAAGAAATTCGAACTGCAAGAACTAGCAACCGCAGCAAGATTCATGCAAGCTCAAATATTTCCACCAACACCACGAACATGAAGCAGGTGGTTCTAGGCCACACCAAGGACATATGCCAACCTTCACTCAGCAGTCTTCCGAAGATTCTCATCATTCTCATCACTCTGAATTTGTTGAGCCTGAATTTTCGCATGATTATGGTCATCAACCATCTTGGTGGGACTCACAGCCAGCTTGGTTCACATCTTTTGAGCAACAGTATAACCATAATCTCCTAAATGCTCAAGAAAATATTGAAGAAGAAAGGAGATTGGCTGCCCAGAGACATAGTGAACAAATGACAGCAATTCACCATCAGGGAGAAATAATGCAAAAGATCTATCAAGAACAAGCAAATCTCAGGGATGAAACTTATAAAAGGTTTGATACGATCAGAGGTAATCAATGGGATCTGAGGAAGTGGATAGGTGAAATCAAAACTGTTCAGCTTGAGGTCAAAGACAGGCTGTATGATCTAAATAACAAGCAGAATGCCCAAATTGCCCAAATTGACAAATTTGCTAAAACTGTATACAAGAACTTCGAAAAGACTGGCAGCTGTTTGGATTGGCAAGGAGATATGTTTGATTATCTTCGGGACTACACTGAAGATGCTAGAAATAACTTGGTATCTAATCAGGAACAAATTGCACAGCTCTTATTGGATAAGTCTGATGAAACTCAAGAGCTAATCAGAAATGTCCAAAGAAGACTTGATCAACTCACGCTCGATTCTCATCCCGGGAGCCCGATTATCCTAGTTGGCATGATCAAGCTATGGCTACTCCTCTCTCGACAAAGACCAAGAGCAATCATCGTCTTTCCTCCAAGGAGAAGCACAAGTTCGAGAATGGCAAGTATCCTGAAAAGGAATTTTTCTATGCGCAAGAAGTGACCTTTTTGGAAATTGATGCCAAAGGGGGAGAAGAATTAGTGTTTAAGAAGTGATTAGTACTCTTATTGTTTTCTCTTTGTATAAGCTAGTTATAATAACACCTTATCTGCAGTCTTATTGATTTCTGGTTTTATTAAAATTACTTGCTTGTGCTTATCTGAATTTTCCGAGTGCCTTTTTTATTACTTTATTTGTTTAAATCCCAATGCAAGTATTCAAGGGGAGTATGAAATATTCAAGCATTTCATGTGTTATCACACTAACTTTCATCTAAAGGATAAGAAATAAGTAACCTCGATAGCTCTCTCACCAAAAAGTAACCCCTATTCTTTTTATTATACTTATCGAGGTTTTGATGTTGATGAATAACCGCATTATTAAGAGGATTATTCATAAGAAATGATCTTGGTTCGTATGCAGACTCACTAAGATTACTTGGAGCCAAAACAATCCTCTCCGAACCAAAATTGATTTTATTCAGCGCTCAAAGTCCCTAGGTTCAAAAATTCCATCCGAAGCGTAGACCATGTACGGACCGATCTTTCGGTCTAGCTGAGAATTATCTTCACAGCGTACTCCATGTGCGCCGGATCGACTTTTTCAGTCCGGCGCTAAGAGTCCTCTTTCATAAAATTCACGTTTGTGCGGACCGATTTAAATTTGCGCCGGACCGGTTCTTGTTAGCACTCTTTAAGGGTCTTCCCGTGTTCAGCAAATTATTGGGTATACATGAAAGTTGTAGAGAATTTCAAGACCCATCTTTCTCATGTTGACAAGTTTTTTATTTGAGCAACAGAAAAAATCATAGAAAATCGGGAAAGTTAACAGTGAGTTTTCACGTTTGCGCCGGACCGATTTAAATTGCTTGCAGTAATTTGCCTTTTTAAGGGTCTTCCCGTGCTCGAAAAATTATGTGTTCTACATGAAAGTTGTAGAGAATTTCGAAACACAACTTGTTCATGTTGACAAGTTTTTCTGTGGAACAGCATATAAAATCATTAAAAATTGAGAAGATCCTACTGTATTGAAAACAGCTTGTCTGCATTTGGTTGAAATTTTTTGGTCCGTTTTTGGTCCTTTCTAACCCCCACTCGTGATCTGAACAAGTCTTAGCAACATCCATCAAAATTACAATATCTTAACAAGTCTTAGCAACATCCAGCAACATTAAAATATTTTAACAAGGCTAAGCAACATCCATCAGCATTACAATAACTTAACAAGGCTTAACATTAAAACATACTAGAACACTCCCGAACCATCACTATCAATGTCGATACCCTCATCTTAACAATATTGCCAATCCTCACGTTTACCCTCGTCATCGCTTTGGTAGTCGTAAGGAAGACACAGATCAGGGTCTACATCCCCTTCAGACTCTGCATCCTCTTCCGGCTCTACTTCATCTCTTTGCAACGATTCACGTGACTGTATGGCAACTTGCTCAAGGCTGCGAGCTATAGCTTCGATATCAATCACAAGACCATTGTGTGCATTGCCACATGGACATGTGTTAGGACTA
Organism: Otatea glauca; assembly: GCA_036346275.1. Classification (NCBI taxonomy): domain Eukaryota; kingdom Viridiplantae; phylum Streptophyta; class Magnoliopsida; order Poales; family Poaceae; genus Otatea; species Otatea glauca. The sequence goes on along the minus strand of CM070717.1, from coordinate 20,034,182 downwards.
AAATTGTCTTGGGCGATTTTGTTAAGGTCAGACGCGATGCACTCTATTTGTTCCACTGTCCATGCCAATCCTTTATCGAGCTTCTCTGATCCTTGTCCATCTACAAGAATTACAGGTGTGTAATTAACAAACCTATTTGCTGATTAGCTGTCATATAGGTTTCATACCTGACATGCATAAGGAGAAAGGGGAACATGCAGCGCATGAAACCCTTGCTCACCTCTTGCGGAGGGGGCTTGTTCAAGCGTGCAAGCTCTATTCCGTTGCAATCCCGAGTTTAAACCTCACATCCAAATCAAGTTAGGGCTCATACCTTGCGGATCCAATCGATCCCACGGCACTGGAGGTCAAAGAGGTAAATGGCGCGGCGGATCTGGTTGACGACGAAGCCGGCGACGCCTCCACGCCGGATTTGCACTAGAGGCACTTGATGGTGAGGCACTGGAGGTCGAAGAGAGCGCTGGAGTGGTTGCCTCCTTGCAGATGGGAGGTGTTTGGAGAATCTGATGGAGACGCACTGATGTAAGCTATTTATAGTGATTCATCAAAGCAAAGATGACCGCCACCCGCCATTAAAGCCGCACGACCACCACCCATCATCAAAGCTGCAAGACCTGTCACTACACATCATCAAAGCTGCATGACCTGTCACCCATCATCAAAGCTGCACGACCTGTCACTACACATCATTAAAGCTGCACGACTAGTCACCCATCATCAAAGCTGCACGACCTATCACTACACATCATTAAAGCTGCACGACTAGTCACCCATCATCAAAGCCGCACGACTGTCACTACACATCATTAAAGCCGCATGCGACCACCACCCATCTATATTAAAGCCGCACGACTGTCACCAATCATCAAAGTCGCACGACCTGTCACTACACATCATTAAAGCCGCATCGACCAACCACCCATCATCGTAATCGCACGACATATCACTACACATTATCAAAGCCGCACGACCGTCACCCATCATCATAAAAGCCGCAAGACACACCCATCATCATAAAAGCCGCACGACCGTCACCTATCATCCTTAAATCTTGAAATAAATACCATAGCTTCTGCAACCATATGTACTTTTTTCGCAAAAAATATTTAAATTTAAATGCATTCTAAATTAGTTATGGCTAGTTGAAACCCTTCATAACATTCAATTTTCAAGAGGCTAGAAAATATTCAAACGACCTCAAAATTGATAAAACCAGTTTTTTTACATTCTTTGATTGCATAGGTCACAGATATGTAAAAACATTTAGACTTTGCTTCATTTGCATTGTTTACTACTTGCTTAAACATTCAATCAAGAAAGCGATCATTTGTTAAGTAACATTCACAAACAAGCCTCAATTCGACGAAATAAAATGCTACAACCATAAAATAACATGTAATAGCTTCACGTCAGAAATAACATCAATTTGATCAATTTTGAGTTAGGCCATATTAAGCCTAATATGACCCTACGTGAAAAATGTATCAAATAAATGCGTAATATCACGAAACTAACTTCAAAATACTTTTAGGCTATCCTGCAAATATATGAAAAATGGTTAGATTCTTCCATAAAGTGTAGCCGCAATCGAAGAATTAAAATTTGACCGCAATCGCGATCGGCTTGGTCGTATTAGCTTTTCGGCAAGTCATGAAATATCTTATATAAAAGGAAAATAATGAAAGAAAAGCTCCGTACCATCCTACAACAATTACTCTTCCATAATATGGAAAATATTTCAATTACAACCAGTGTAGCATATAAAACTTATCGCTGCAAATACCTTCGAAGATTAAGAACTGCACAAACTATAATGACTAAGCCTTTCCGGCAATCAGAAAAATATCTCGTTCTAATGCGAAAGTAAAAGAAAAAGGGTCCATATTACAGTTCAGTACATATACTACCATATTTTGTACAAATATTTTAAATAAAACTTGATTTTCATCTGAATCCTACTTAAGAAAAACCCTAATCGACAACGTTGTTGAAATCCGTGTGGACTAACTTCTTTGCGCCTTTGATGAGGGTGACACGTCGTGCACCTTTCCCAGAGGGTGACACATCGCAGCTTCGACATAGGGTGATGTACTCGTGCGACCTTCGACACGGCAGACAACTGCGGCTCGTGCTTCTCGACACCAGTGGTGGATGTACTCGTGCGACCATTGAGCAACTTTTCTCGTAAGGTGACAGTCGTCATAATAGATCGTCTGTAGTTGTGTGGAGTAACCCCACCACCAATATAAAACCGACCGAGGATAGACATCCAACATCGCCAAACCACCGATAAACGCCAAGACAATCTACACGATGTCGTTCTATCACGCGCCAAAGAAGCGAAGTCATCTCGCCCGAGTACCGGATACCGAAGGCCGACGCGACCCGCTCACGAGCTGCCCCGACCCAAATGCGAATGCACCTTCCGCGAAGATGATGCAATCTACCCACGGAGACACGGCGCCGTGCTCACTATCACAGCCCGCCTACGATGTAAACCTACGGTGTCTACACAATACAGGTAACAATACCATTTCATGCATCGTTCTTTCTTTTCTCAAAGACAAGGACCGTGTTGCTTCTTCCAATGGATCGACGGCCCGTAACGACGTGACTCACGAATTTGTCTACAACGCCACGACGCCGAACAAGCCGCCGAGAACTTCAACCGGTGGGAGAGGCCGCCAAGATACGTCCCCGTTCTAGATCGACCAGAGTTCAGGGCCGGTAGGCAAGGGGCCAACCAATCGGTGAGTTTCATGCGACCTACTCATGTTTCACTCACAAAGTAATAGTTCTAAACCAGTTCATCGCATACAGGAGTTCAAAAGGACATGTGCGAAATTGCTCGAGTCAAAGGAGAAACCTCCTCAAGGGCCACCCGAAAGCCCCGACTTTTGCGAACATGGCCTGCAGGCGGTGGTTGATACCTGCCACGAAGATCTAGCGGACCGGAGATTCTACCGGTGCCCTTTGGCCGAGGATGAATGGTGCGGCTACTTCAACTGGGTGGATCGGAGACGCACCATCCACATCTCAAACTTCCGTGTGGGATAACCGGGGAGCAACCCTTCCGTGGTGCTACTACCGCCGTAAAAGCCGGACCCGAGTACGCCTACGGTGTTATTCAACGATCGAACGGGCATACCGCATTGATCGCAGTGGCACGCTCGTTGTACAAGGATAAGCCCAACACACACCTCCTTCACCATGTAGTGGAGTGCGAGCCGAAACAGAGCAGACGTCTCGGCAAGTCTCCGCCAACGGCGCAAGAGGGTACCTCCTCTCGAAGAGGAAGGGACAAGGGGAAGCAGTCGGTCGAGATCCGCACCACGCAACAAATCCTTGACGTGTTGCGTAGACCGTGCAGGAACCCGGGTGGTATTAACATAGGGGACGCGGGAATCGGGATGACATGCCCATATGGGAGGGCAGAAATCCACATAAAAAAGCTAAAAAAATTCAATCTTACACACCCGAGACGTACGGCATTGGCCACCCATCCGGCGATAGCTGGGAGCACTACGCATCCCCTTGGAGTTCTTTCATAGTAGGGATTGAGCGGTGTCCGAGAACAAATCGCATAATTTACACGAGTCATGTAATATGCAGAAAATGTTGGACATCATTCCCGCTGTACCCAGATAGGCGGAACGATCATTTGTTCCACCATGACCAACAATGCTTTCGTTAGTTGTTTCGATAAGCAATTTCGTCACTGTTGTAATGCCCTTGTAATATAATCCAATCTATTGTTTAGTTTTTCAATAAGCAATTTCAAAATTTTCTAACATGATTTGTTTCATTTTTCCCTCGGTTAAAATTAACTTGTCAACCGAATTTTTTATGAAAATTTCATTGATGTGTGTAATCCACCGTGGTTGGTAGACTAAGTAATTAAGTGTGTAATCCGTATGACGGTGGTCAACCAAAAATAATTTACTTAATCAAGCCATGCTCCAACTAGCAGAATAATTGTTTCTTGCCCTACTCAACTCACGGAAGTTCAAACGCGAGATGCACAAGGATTGACGCGACGAGAGATCAAGATTAAAGCAAAGCATGCATGCAAATCACCTCCACGCGACGCGACCGACCGAGCCCAAGGCATGCATCTTCACACGGGACGCGACCAGCAGCTTGCAAATCACCTCCACGCGCGACGTAATCGGCGCAAAGTGAGGATGCATGCAAACAACCGAGGTGACATTCGACGAGACCGGCCGGACCACGGCATAGCAATCATCAACATGCATGCAAATTAATTGGTTTTCGATGCATGGCAAGCAATCGCATAAACGAGCAGCCAACGGCGACACGACGCGACGGCCGGGCCCACAGGCCATAGCCAGCACCTGGTATGCCGGCTATGCCTTAGCCGGTTTTTGGGGTGCCGGCTATGGCATAGCCGGCATACCAGGTGCCGGCTATGGCCTGCCGGCACCCAGTGCCGGTTTATTCGCTATTTCGAGAATACACGGTAAAGTTGTCTCAAATTGAAATTATACTGTACAAAGTTGTTCAGATTTGAAATTTTGCCTCCTTTTCACCCTGCAACGCGCCACTACTGTACATAGAAACTATCTGGCATTGAGCTCTAGGAGTCTAGGTGTGAGGCTACTTTTTATCGATCGCAAACCGCAGCCATATTGCGGTATATATATTTGCTCACGCTATTGTACAATTCACCATCTAAAAATTTTAGGGTTTATTTGGAACGTGATTCTCTACCAACTTTGTAGAAAATAATATCCTATCCTAACTAATCTGTCCATGCAAGCAATGTTTAGAGGAATCGATGAGGTAGAGGGAGGATAAACTGAAGGGAATGTTTGTGTGCTGTTTTGAGACTTGCAATAACGTGGGGCCAAGACTGAACTGGGTGGCTGCAATCCAACGCCTCGGAATAGATAAACTCATTGAAGAACAGATAGGCACCACATTAAGTGACCAATAAATATATGAGGCTATTCTGGATTTATACGTGTGATGGGTTGCCGCGGATTCGGCAGTGCCTCTCTATAATAATGAGTTATACAGACACCGTACCTCGGGTGGCTCCAAATGTAGGAAGTCCGCAGCTCTTGTTCAGTGCCATTTTTTCCTCGGTTCCAGCTTCACATGAGTTATATAGAGACCATTGCTCTGTTGGCTCCTACCGCAGGAAGTCCGTAGCTCTTATCCAGTGCCATTTTTTTTCCTCGGTTCTAGCTTCATATGTGTTATATAGACACCATAGATCTGGAGGCTCCTACCGTAGGAAGTCTGCACCTCTTATCCAGTGCCCTTGTTTCCTCGATTCCAACTTCACATGACTTATATAGACACCACAGCTCTCGTGGCTCCTACCACAGGAAGTCCGTAGCTCTTATCCAGTGCCATGTTTTCCTTGGTTCGAGCATCACATGTTTCGAAGACACTGTAGCTTGGCTTACTAGTGGATACCGCTGCGCTACCTATTTCAAGGTTGTGTGTCATTTGAGTTCCTGAAGCAAGCAAGCATCGCGCGCATACCTATATATACATACAAATACATCTATCCTTGTCACCCGGCAACGCGGCCACTACAGTACAGAGAAACTATCTGGCATTGAGCTCTAGGAGTCTAGGTGTGAGACGACTTTTTTTATCGATCACAAACCGCAGCCATTGCCGGTATATATATTTGCTCTACGCTATTGTACAATTCACCATCTAAAAAATTTTAGGATTTATTTGGAACGTGGATTCTCTTCCAACTTTGTAGAAAATAATATCCTATCCTAACTAATCCGTCCATGCAAGTAATGTTTAGAGGAATGGATGAGGAGAGGTGGATAAACTGATGGGGATGTTTGTGTGCTGTTTTGAGACTTGCAATGACGTGGGGCTTAAGACTGAACTTGGTGGCTGCAATCCAACACCTCGGAATAGATCACCTCATTCAAGAACAGATAGGCACCACATTAAGTGACATCGATGAAAGTGAATTTAACAGCTCTTGCCTCCACGAGGCCGCTCTTCATTTTCGCTTGCTTAGGAGGACGCTCTTTGGGTATCTCTACTTTAGGGATCTCGGTGAATTTTATATTCTAATATAAATTAAGTGTGTCATCTATATATATAATAAATATTTAGCTTTGTTTTTTATTCCTTACATACATATATTGAATAAAATGTTTAGATATAATAATTAGGTGTAATCTAGTTATTTTCAATATCTCTTTGATTTACATGCAAGATAAGTTTGGACGGAGTGAGTACTCCATCCACCCAAGTTGCTAAGGCATATTTTTTATGGTCTTGTCCATAAATATAGGGTGTATTTCATATTCCAATGCGAATTTTGCGTGATGTTCTATTTTTAACCCTAATAAATATTCATTTTTTCTTTGTATTCTCTACATGCGTGCATTGAATATAGTGCTGAGTGATAATTAGAGATAATCTAGTCATTTTTAATATTACAGATATGCATGCATTGAATGTCGGAAGCTAAACATAGCCATACAAAGGTTAAATTAGTTTGACTTGACATTTTGTTTATGAAGAATGTGATATGAGACAAGCAACGGTCAAACTAATGCTAATTTCACTAATTTTCATGCAAACTAATTTCCCATGCAGATGTGATGACACTACTAAAGACAAGGTCATCACAGACGGTTTTTCGAACCGTTTGTAACCATGTGTCAGTGATGTTACGATATATCACAGACGGTTTCAACATAAAACCGTATGTGATATCATAACATCACAGACGGTTTTTAATTATAAACCGTCTTTGATGTTATGATATCGTAGACAGCTTTATTTTGAACCGTCTGTTACATCATGACATTACATACGATTTTATTTTGAAACCATCTATTACATCATGATATCACAGACGGTTTTTAGTTATAAACCGTCTGTGATGTTTCGATATCACAGACGGTTTTATTTTGAAACCGTCTGTGACATCATGACATCATAGACGGTTTGTAATTAATAACTGTCTGTGATAAGTCCACACACAGACAAGTATTTTTCTATTTATTGGCTAGCCTCAGGAAATGCTAGCCAAGCCCTCTGGAAAAAGCAGATTAACTCAACTCAGAATACAAGAATTAAATCCATTTCAGATTACAAGCATTACATCCATTTCAGCAATCAACTTAGATTACGTATAGATTAATATTGCACGACACATCTGTTTTAGAAATGAACTCAGATCTATTAACCAAATGGAACTCAATACCATTAACCAATTAATTGAATGCACAACTCCAATTCACAAATCCATAGCACAAGTTTGACAATTAACCCAAATGGTAATTAAAAAAAATACAACTCCTGAAGTTATACGGCAGCGTGGAACTCGACTTTTGGATTTAAGACTTGACTGAGCAAGAAGGCACAAAGCTGTCATCGAATTCTCTCCAGATCAGCCTCTTCTAATGCAGTTGTTACCTGATTGGGCGCTTCCTTAGTGACGAGGAGTTCCATGTTGTGGCAAACATAAAATCCACAACGGTTATTTCCCTATCCCTGCTGGTGGCACTACAAATATAGAATTGGTTAGTTTCAGAGTCATTATTACATAGTTTATGTAGGATTATTGTGTATAGCGGATACCAAAAACTTAAAATCGTGCCTCGGCTTCGCCCTATCCTTGCCAGAAGGCTCTCCATAAGCTTTGTACACTTAGAACACCTTACTTGATTGAAAAAGGTTAGCCTCAGCTATTCCAGGAGCAACATACATCTTGGACAACCTAAATGACCATGTTATCTATGGAGGGAACATGATTAATTACTTGGTGAGTAATTTTGCTACAGGATTTAAGTTGTGGCTGCCACTCTGTAAGGAATCAAGGTAAATAACCCGATTCGTGGATGGATGAATTACAATGAGAACCCAGTAAAACCTACACAGGTATGTCGGCATGGTCAATTAACAAAACAGAGTAGTAAGCAGTGCAACACTTATCTTGGGTTGTGGGGTAAAAGTATGAACTCTTTATCTTTCTGAGCCGCCAAGGCCTGTCCAACGTATTTATTGATAAATAGTAAATATTTGTCCATTGTTTTCTTGAAGACTATGTGTGTGTTCAGGAAACCCACCGGTTGTTTGTTCTCTCTCACTTCACGGATCATGTATCTATATATACGAAAGCATTGATATATATATATATATAAGATATTTATCGGTATTACACGAATGTAGACTGTGATTGCACACACATACAATGTCCAGCATCTCAAGAGCGTGGCATCGAGGCCGTCGAGGTTGAAGGCCTCAACCAGGTCCTTGAAGTCGGCTGTGAAGAAGCCCCTTTGATGACTCATTGAACAGATGCTCAGGCTTGACCGAGGTACTCATTATACGGTCTTGCACTGGCTTTTTAGCTTGTTTGAGGCAACAATTTTGCAATCTAACGCAAGCTATAGAAAGGACCTTCAGGCGTTCTCCCGTTACAAAAGGCTCTCCTTGCTGGTATACTTGGGCTAGCGGGGAAATCGGATAGTCCAATTCCTTCGTGATCTGTTTCGCTTTGCCCTTGACTTGCTTTCTGCTATAGGGAGTCTTCACGGGAGATGAGTGGGCACCATCCCACTGAATGTCCTTTGATGCAGGGGGCATGGGAGGCCATTTGGTGGTCTGCTGAGGTGTAGCAGACCACTTAGGTAGTTGGGGTAGCTCCGGTGATGGAGGACGGGCGTTCAGGGAGATGTCGCTGCTGGGCCACTAGATGAAAGTGCGAATGGCGTCCCTCAGTGTCACGATTTCATCGTTTGGGGGCATCGGTACACTGTCCACATTAACCTTCATGAATCCCGATGCTACCAGGGTACCGTGCACTAGCGCCCCTTCAATGGATGGATATGCGAGCCCCGAGGCAACTGGAAGAAGAATGGCACCATGGACAAGTCTCACTTGGAGAGTGCATCGCGTGGCCACCGACATAATGGTGCACAATTAGCTGATGTGTCACACAGCTATTTGTATGGAGCATTCAAGACATATATATAAGTACCTTTATGTCACAGATGGGAAATTTTCCATGTTCATCTGTGGGAATGGCGGACGCATAGCTGCTCTTTTTGGTAGTGGGGCTGATTTGCGCACATACATCTAGGACTTGCGTTGGCAGTCTACGGTCCTGATTATTGAGCCTTTCCTCAAGGCTTCTTATCTTATTGTTGAATTATTCTCTTAGTATTTCCTTAATCTTTTGTGCTAGTCATTCTTCTCGCTCTGCTTTGGTTCTCTTCCTACTCCGGTATTTGTCGAAGTTGTCTGGGAATCCCGTTTTCAAGGGAACAAAAACCCCTATGCCTCGTGTGTGATCAGGGTGTTCCTTGTTTCCCAAGGTCGTGGAGAGTACATCTTTCTCCCTGTCTGGCAAAAAAGTGCCATCGAAAGATTGTGTACTCAACGCTACCTACAAGATCCCGACAAGTTATTTCACTTACGAAGTTAAGGACTAATTACGTACAAAATTGGTAGTCGGATATCTTACTAGGCATTGGCGGACTTGCTCGTCCGCAGGGTTTGTAAAGGAGATGATGCCAGAAGACGTGGCACTTGGCCTCGCTCTTAGCTAGTCTATGGGCTTGGTCAACGATAGATACAAATGGCACGAAGGCCTCCTCGCCCTCCCTCTCCCATTGCGCCCTCTTCCCCATGTACCCAGCGGTGCTAAGTCTGTGGGGGTGGGTGTTCTTTGCCTGCAGGGCCTTGTGGGCTTCACTTTGACGCACGAATTCGTCCGTCATCTTCGCCTCAACAAAACTTTGCCATACGTCCTCAGCAATGAACCCATACTTAGAGTAGGGAGTCCTATCCTTATTGACATAATCCTTGAGAAGCGTGGTCTTGAAGTTCTTCAACGCCTTTCTCGCCACTAGTAGTGCATGCCGTCGCACTGAGCACAGGCAGTCTTCTGGGATCTCAAACGAAGACAATTTCTGTCACCAAGTTATTGCGGTTCTCATTAGACAGCGACTTTCAGGATGGACATGTGATGGGACCTGCTCTCGTGCGATTATCCCGCACAATGTTCTAAATACATTCACTGCCTTTTTTGGTTCGGTAGGGGGCCCATCCTTTGAATTAACTGCCGTGATGGTATGTCATTTCGTGTGCCTTTTATTTGCTACTCTTGGACCTCGAGGAGGTTTTCTTTTCGATGGCTCATCACATCCTTGAGATGACGATCGAGGAGACACCATCTTGCAATCTAGGCTGGTTTTCATGGCTCAACAGGAAAGAAAAGGAATCAAGCAAGGAAGGCTACCAATTGATGACTGCTTTTATTTGATGGGTACAAAGGTAGTATATATATTAGACTCTTAAGTATATTTATTATATAAAAGTATATTTTTACATACTAGGGAAGTACAAGATAAATTTGAACATATTGGTGAATTAGTGTACAAGATAAAATTTATGTCATACAAATAATAACTAGGTTGCATGAATGTTGGAAAAGGGCTAAGACTATATATCATCTTAACAAGCTGTATGATCCACACAATGTTTTGGTTGGTTTTATTTGCAAACTAAATTGTTAATTTAAGTTATCAAGTTGTCGTTTTTTACAATGCACACGACGTTTGACAGTAAGATTGAAAACACTGTCGATATTAACTTCATGTCAAATCCTTGACAAGAGCATCATGCTTGTAGAGTTATAGCATTTTTAACTTCACGGTAGCTTTATAGTAGTACTCCTATATACTAACATTTTTTGAGATTGTTTAACATGGACATGCACTGATTAAGAAAAACATGCAGAAGCCTATGTGTTATGATCACTGAACATAGTAGATTTGTGAGCAATTATATATGATTTATTTATGAAACCTTTTATCTAGATATATGAGATTAATCAAAAGATTTAAGAGCAATTATAGTAGTTTGATCTAAAGATTTAAGTGACAATATTTTTCTGTTGTTATAAAGTACAAATGAATGTGCTCAATTAGGAAACATACAAGGTTGATTCTCACAACCATGTCTATACTAAAAGCTTACTCCTCTTTAGGCACCACGAAGAAGTTTTATTAAAAGTGGCAAAACTGGAAACTAGATCATATTGAAGAATGAATTTTGTTTGGTCTAAGATTGAATTTTGTTTGGTGTAGGATTTAAAAGATCTCTTGCATTCAAGCATATTCTGCAAATAGATTTGAAATAAGGTTAGATCAGGTGATCTCACACTTACCAAACTTATCATAGATTTTTGAAGTACACACAAACCGGCAGTCTCATGGTATAATTTGTTTGCACAAATCACAAGTTATTTAAATGAAATAATAAAATATTTTAGAACTCTAACTAGTGATTGCAATAGCATTTCCTCGAGACAATTCCATTTAGCAGCATTGACGTTGTTTATTGTGTGTGCACTCATGTTCAAGTTGGCTCATTAACGAATAGCAAATAGAAATTTTATTAGGCCTTAAAATCTCAGCATCCAATGCTTTCTTAGATGTAATTACCAGATTGCACTCATTCATACGAGTCAACTATGACTAAGAAGCCAATTGATTTTTTTAAATGAAAGAATACTTCTCTTCTATGTTCTATCTTCTAACAGGTAACATTTTTTTTCTTGGAGACTACAACACCAAAGTGCCATAAATCAAGTCATAATGTCATATTACAGTCATGTTGTTCCCATTTAAAATGCATAACCATCCCATGCTCCAGTTCTTTCACAAGCCAACATTTTAATCGAACTTCTTCTCCATAAAGTACAAGCGAGCAATGTGCAACTTGAGATGTCTGCCGTATAAATATTATGAAGTTGCACAACTTGCCTAGAGCAAGTTACTTTGAAAAGGCTACCTGATATTTACGCCTCAATAGTTTTTAAACAAAACATTTATACCTATTCTTGTATAAAATGTAAGCATTCACTACTACAGAACTGGGCATCACAACCGGCCTATTAGAAGCGGTTTGGTGCGAACCCATTGTGATCTTCGCACCAGAAGCGGTTCGCTTAACGGTCGGAGAGGGCTTCGAGCGGTTGGAGACACGAACCGCTTTTGAAGGTTGCGTTCCAGAAGCGGTTCTTTTCTCAAACCGCTTCTGAAAATCAGAAGCGGTTCTAGCGGTTTGAGAAAAGAACCGCTTCTAGAACGCAACCTTCAGAAGCGGTTCGTGTCTCCAACCGCTTCTGAAAGCCCTCCCGCGCAGCGCATTTAAACCCTTCTTCCTCCATGCGCCAGCAGAGGTACGAATACGATCGAACAGACAAGGCCGACCAAGCGCTGTTCTTGGGGAGGTGCTGTCCAAATTTTTAACTGGAGGTAATTAGCTCTAAATTAAGTGTTTCAAAGTTAGTAACATCATGTGAACATCCTTCTCACCTAGATATTGCTATTTTTTTCAATGGATGTGGAGAAATCTTAAACTTTTTAAGCATTATCGAAAATTTGTTTTCCGTGCCTTGTTTTTGTTGTTGTATGAGGATGTAGGGTGGAGATCTAGTTCAAAATATGACATTACAAGGTAAAGGTGATTGGAAGCTTTAGATCTAGGTGGTTGTTAGCTTTAGAATCTTAAATATCACAATATTGGGAGAGATCTAGGTACAACATTGCAAGGAAGTAATTATTGGTGTATGAAATAAAATAGAAAAACATGTAGAAGGATAAAAATAATTACAAAGGTAGGAAGGGATACAAAATAATTAGAAAGGTAGGTCTTTAATTGGATGACGGTGTAGGTGGAGTTTTTTTGTTGGGTTTAAATGTTACTAAATTTAAGTTAGGTTATAATTTTTCTAACGGAATTTGTTATAATTTTTAATGAAATTATAACTTGGTATAGATGAATCGGCAATGGATGTACAATGCGGACCATCGCCGAGAGAGTTCATTGATGGCGTCACGTGCTTTTCTCGATGCGGCCGTTGCATTCTTGCCTCGAGCGCTTCATATGTTGTCCGTGTGTAGATTGCAAGAACGAGAAGGAGCACTCCCAGCGATGGCAAGTTATGAACCACTTGATCATGAGAGGTTTCATGCCAAACTATACTGTTGGACCAACCATGGCGGTTGAGGTGATTAGCCAGAAGACGATGAAGAAGACGAGGAAGAGGAAGATGGATTCAATAAAGATCCCGGACGACACGCATCTTGTTCCGTGGAAGAAACACTTGGTGACTTTGGTGATGATGAGCTAGACCAGATGTTTGCGTGACGGAGAGGGAGACTACAGATGAAAGAGTTCGAGAAGTTCCAGCGCATGTTAGAGGACCACGTAACTCCTTTGTACCCAAACGTGGCGGGGCCACAAAAAGCTGCGTACCACACTGGAACTCATGCAATGGAAGGCTAGAAATGGTGTGTCGATAAAGGGATTCGATGAGGTGTTATCACTCGTAAAGAAGTTGCTTCGAGAAGATAACACTGCCGAATCTACATATGAAGCCAAGCAAGTAAATGCATCCTTTGGGATTGGAAGTATGTAAGATACACGATGTCCTAATGATTGTATCTGTATCGTAATAAGTATGCCGATTTGGATGTTTGTCCGATTATGCGAGAGGATCACGGTATAAGGTGAAGCGTGACGATCCAGTGAAATAGATGGGAGCGTAAGAAGAAGAGACCTCCGGCTAAAGTGTTGTGGTATTTCCTGTGATCCCTCGATTGAAACGTATGTTTGCTAACAAAGCGCATGCCCGGATGATGCGTTGGCACAAAGAAGAGCGTAAGGACGGACGGATGCTTAGACACCTGCAGATGGCTCACGGTGGAGGAAAGTCGACCGGACGTACCCGGACTTCGCAGATGAGGTGAGAAACATAAGGTTTGGGTTGAGTACCGATGGGATGAATCCTTTCGGAGAATTGAGCAGCAGCCATAGCACCTGATCCGTTACACTATGTATCTATAACATTCCTCCATGGTTGTGCATGAAGCGAAAGTACATCATGATGTCGTTGTTGATCCAAGGCCCCAAGCAACCCAGAAATGACATCGATGTCTACCTGAAACCATTGGTTGAAGATCTTGTGACGTTGTGGGATGATGGTGCAAGGGTATGGGATGAGTACAAAAGGGAGTATTTCACCCTACGTGCATTGTTATTTGTAACAATCAACGGTCGCTCGCTCTCGGAACTGTCGGCCTAACTATCAAAGGATATAGAGCTCGCATCCAAATTGCTTAGATGAAACGGACGGCATGTACCTGAAAAACTCTCGGAAAGTTGTATACATGGGTCACCGTAGGTTTCTTCTTACGAGTCATCCGTTGCGGAAGGAAGGCAGAAAATTTAACGGGCAACCAGACCTTCGTGCAAGGCCTCAGCATCATAGTGGGCCACGTGTGTTTGCTATGGTAAAGGATTTGAAAGTAGTATTTGGAAAGGGTCCTGGAAGCAAACATGTGCAGAATGAGGATGGTCATGCACCCATGTGGAAGAAGAAGTCAATATTTTGGGACTTGCCTTATTGGGAAGTTATGGAGGTTCGTCACTCACTTGACTTCATGCACATCACGAAGAATGTCTGCTTGAACCTGTTAGGCTACATAGATATGTACGGAAAATCGAAAGATACACTGCAAGCTCGGAAGGACCTTAAACTCTTGGAACCGAGGAACGACCTACATCCGAAAAGAGAGAGAAAGGACAACATTACCTACATCCTGCGAGCTACACTCTAAGCAAAGAAGAGAAAAAGGCGTGATAGAGTTCTGAACAGTGTGAAGGTCCTTCAGATACTCCTCGAATGTAAAGAGACTCGTAAACACGAAAGAGAATAAAATCGCATACATGAAATCCCATGACTGTCTTGTGTTAATGACACGCTTTGCTCGAGTGGTCGTGAGAGGCATAACGCCCGAGTGGGTACGAGGACAATCACAAAGCTGTGTTCTTTTTCAACGCGATTTCACGAAGGTCATCGACCTAGATAAACTAAGTAAGTCGCAGGATGACGTGGTACAAAGTTTGGTTAGTCTTGTGATGATCTTTCCTCTTGCATTCTTTGATATAATGGTTCATCTCACTGTTCACCTTGTCAAAGAGATAGGTATCCTTGGACCCGTGTATCTACACAACATGTTCCCTTTCGAGAGGTACATGAGTGTGCTAAAGAAGTATGTTCGTAACCGTTCTTGTCTGGAAGGATGCATTGCCGAGGGTTATGGGACAGAGGAGGTGATTGAGTTTTGTGTGGATTACATTAATGATCTAAACCCGATCGGCGTCCCTATATCACGCCATGAGGGGAGGCTACGGGGAAAAGGGACACTAGGAAGGAAAGCAATTGCATGCAATGATCTTCTTACATTTATTTCACGGTTTTGAAACAATCAACTATAGTGGCCCCGTATGTCCTTGAACACAAGAGTATTCTACGCCGCGATTTCCCGGGGAGGTCTGAGTATTGGATAACACTGAAGCACATGGATTCTTCCGCGCTTGGTTACAAAAGTACATCCTTTTGAAAGGGTCGACAATGAACAGCTTGTAACGCTTGGCTCGGGACCATCTAGTGAAATCGTGATATTCAAGGGGTACGAGATAAATGGTTACACATTTTACACGGATCGCAGGATAACAAGAGCACCAACCAAAATAGCGGTGTCAGTATAGACGCCAAGACAACAAAGGCAAGGTGGATACATATTATGGTTTTATAGAAGATATATGGGAGCTTGACTATGGACCTTTGAAGGTCCTCTATTTAAGTGCCAATGGGTCAAACCGACTTCAAGCGGTGTGAAGGTAGACAAATACGGTATGACAATCGTGGACCTCACGCAAGTCGGCTATAAGCGCGAACCGCTCGTCCTCGCGAACAATGTGAGACAGTCTTCTACGTAATGGACATGTCAAGCAAACCTAAGAAGCATAAGGACAAGCGTAAAGATTGTAGTACTAAGCCAAAGCGACACGTGGTTCTACAAGGCAAACGAAGGATTGTTGGAGTTGAGGACGCCACGAGGCGAGGAAGAGTATAGTCGATTCGACGAGATCCTCCTTTCATTTGTGGATGTCGACATAAGCCTCCTCAATGACACAGACTTGGATACTCCTTTCATACGTCGCGATCATAATGAAGGAACACTTGTAAAGACAAAGTACGTTACTACTTAAGATGTACCCCTACTGTATGAACTATGTATATATAAGTCTTTTACAGTATGAAGTGTTTGTTTGGAATGAATGTAAAGTGCCAAAATTCTGGAATGAAACTAAAGTGCTCAAAACTTTTTGTAAAAATTATGGAATGAAAGTAAAGTTCTAAAAGCTTTTTAAAAATTAAGAAATGAAACTGAATTGTTAAAAGCATTTTTTAAAAATTATGAAATGAAACTGAAGTGCTAAAAGCATTTTTTAAAAATTATGAAATGAAACTGAAGTGCTAAAAGCTTTTTCAAAAAATATAGAATGAAACTAAATTGCTAAAAGCTTTTTTTAAAAATTGTAGATTGAAACTAAATTGCTAAAAGCATTTTTAAAAATTCTGAAATGAAATTGAAGTGCTAAAAGCATTATTTAAAAATTATGAAATGGCGAAGTGCAAAAGCTTTTCAAAAATTATGAAATGAAATCAAGTGCAAAAGCTTTTTAAAAATTAAGAAATGAAATCAATTGCTAAAAGCATTTTTTAAAATTTAAATGAAATCAAGTGCTAAAAGCATATTTTAAAAATTAAACTGAAGCGGTTTGAGAAAAGAACCGCTTGTAGAGTGCAAAATTCAGAAACGGTTTGAGAAAACAACCGCTTCTAGAAAGCAACATTCAGAAGCGATTTTAGAAAAGAACCGCTTTTAGAGCATAAGATTCAGAAACGGTTACTAATACCAACCGCTTGTAGAAGTCATCCCTCTACAAACGGGTTGATCTAAATCCGCTTGTAGAGACATTCTACAAGCGGTTTGTTCTACGAACCGCTTGTAGAAGTCCTCCCTCTACAAGCGGTTGTTCTAAAACCGCTTGTAGAGATATTCTACAAGCGGTTGGTTATTAGAACCGCTTGTAGAGGTGCTCCCTGTATAAATTTGAAACGCCCCGCCCTTTTCTCACACCCGAAATTTTCTAAGTCCCGCTCGAGAGCCCCCCCGCGCGCCGCTGCAGCTCCTGTGTGTCTCCGGCCGCCGCTGTCTTCGCCTCCGTCCAGACCACGTGCCGCCGTCCTCATCGACGCCGTAGGCCTCCTCCGCCACCTTGCCGACGCCTACTCGCCACCTCGCCGCGCCAGTCGACCCCGGTCGTATGTGTGCCCTCGTCGCTGCCGTCACTCCACCCCGGCCGCCGGCGCCTTCTCCGCCACCCCACCGACGCCTACTCCGCCTCCAAAGCGCCGCCGCACCGCCATCCACCCAGGAGGACCGAGGTATATGTGTGCACGCGTCGTCCTCCCTCTCTAATTCGGCTGCCCACCACATGTTCGGTGAAATGCCCACAAGGTAATTTTGTTAAAATTGTTGCGGTGGATAACAACTTACGACATGTGACGATCGCATATTGGCTCTGACGACACGCGTCGACATGTGAGCACAAATAAATATCCACAATATAGGTTAATTGTATCTTTTTACTTGGAGTATTCCAAAGTTATCGTATCAAAAAAAGCAGACTAACCGATCACCTAGAATTCAACAACCTAAAAATCATCTAAGTGACAAAGGTAAACAAGCGAGTGATGCAAATTAAAACATATGGTCAATCACTAAGGTGGCTCTCATCCTCTGATCGATATCGACCCTTCACTATTGTCCCCATCATAGGTCCATCGAGCTAATAAACACGGCTTAGCTCGGTCCTCGATGATGAAGATAATTTACCTCTTAATTACACACATAAAAATAAGTGTCAACACACGAGTTCGTGTTTGATCCTTGGGCTAGTTCCAACACGCCGTAGTACTTAATGCTTGGTGTAGAAATTTATGTAATAATATGTTTGTGTTGTAATCTGTAATATGGTTGTTTCAAAGTAATATGATATTTATGTCAACATTTTTTCGGAATTAGGATAGATGGCGCAACCAGGACGTGGTGACCCTACTTTCGATGAGGGAGAACAGTTCCTGTTGGACTCCATCGCGCTAGGTACCATCGAAGGTGATGCTAACGCTGCTGCCGCTGGGGCTAATGGTGGTTCCGGTGAGGCCGTTGAGGCTGCAGCTGATGAAGCCATTGACGCGGGAGCCGCTGAGTCCGATAACACCGTTCCGCGGGGATGAGGTACAGCCAGAAGAATATAATCCGCGTAGACATGTTAATTAATCGCAATTCATTAATATAATACACTCTGACACGTTTGTACATATGTGTATGTATTTGAAGCCCCGTGCATTAGAGCAACCAATCCAAGCATCGGAGACCTAACAAGAAGCCGTCCACAAAGCACGTGTTTACCGACGTTAACAACGAAGGGATGCGGTTGTTCTCTTTTAGCGATTGGGCGCATAACAACGCTTGCGGTTACCACGTGAGGGATCACGTCCCAATTAGCATCGAGAAAATGGGCGAAGTTCCTCAAGCTACCAAGGACCTGCTCTGGCAAGATATTAAGGAAAATTTCACATTTCCTCAAGGGTTCGAAGACAAGGCCAAGAAATTCACTTTGAAGAAGATGGCAACAATGTTTCAGGCCTAGAAGACGTCTCTCAGCCGCAAGTACGTGCAGAAGGGAGAAAGACCCGACTTCAACCAATTTCCTAAGTTGGCGGATCACTGGGAAGCATTCGAGGAGTTCAAGTTGTCCACCAAGGCGGCCGCGAGTCAGAAGAACAAGGCCAATTCATAGATGAAAAAATACCACCACCATCTTGGCACCGGTGGTTACATCAAGGCTGTACCAAAATGGGAGAAGCGGGAAGAAGAATTAATGGCGAAGGACGTCACACCGGCTACCGCTCTGTGGGAACATCGCCTGCGCAATTGGTTCATGGGTCATGGGGGGAGCCTTTCAGATGACGGCAGTTTGGTGATGGCACCAGGAGTACAAGAGGCTGGCTAAAGGATTGTACAAGGTGTTGGCTGAGCTCGAGGCAATGTACATTGGTGCGGATAGGAGAATGACGAGCTAACACATGCCCTTGAAAACCACGAGCACCTGGACGGACACGAGGTATGGGCAAGCCGACGCCGTGGAAGTATGGTTTCGCTAAGGATGCACATACGTCACGAGAGCGGCATAGAAGCAAATCAAGAGAATCACGTAAAGTGTACCAATTGGAACAAGAGCTCGAGCAACCCGGGCTAGCATCGGCGACATAGTTGCGCAACAAGTATAAATTGCCTCGGCAAGCTTCAAGGACTAGGTCCGAGCAATCACCGGACGCCGTGATCAGCCCTCCGCGACGGCGAAGTAGGCTGCTGGCCCACCGGGGCCCCAGGCGGACACCTTGCTATCCCGTTATCCCGTGGATGACATAAGGGTTCGCCGCCGATGTGAGCTACACGTTGATGCGCGTAACCTCTCCATCAAGGTGGCTTACGGCATGGCATATCCGGTGGAGTGGGCGGATGTTCCATCGCAACGAGATACCCGGGTTACTCAAAGGTCGCGGTGGAGGAGGTCCGAGCGGATTTGAAGA
Organism: Otatea glauca; assembly: GCA_036346275.1. Lineage (NCBI taxonomy): Eukaryota > Viridiplantae > Streptophyta > Magnoliopsida > Poales > Poaceae > Otatea > Otatea glauca. The sequence goes on along the minus strand of CM070717.1, from coordinate 20,014,639 downwards.
ACTTCACTCGATATTCTTTGGAGGCGACGACGTGACCAAGCTTGGACAGCCCTCCACAATATCATCCTTTGGCGCAAGCGGTACATCATATTTCCATTTGCTATGGAAGCGTCATCTCCACCACGGCAACCCACCTCCTCCAACGCCACCGCCACGCAATGCCTCGCCAAGAAAAGAGGCGAAGCTCTACTCCACCACCAGCAGCTCTGTGTCTCCACCGCTCCACGAAGCCCTACTCCACCACCAAAGATCTCAAACAAAAAGAACCCCCAGAAAACCACGCCTCCACCATCTCCTCCGAGGAAGAAGCTCGATGCAAATTAAGGCTCCCCACCTACTCCCAAGAAGTCGGAGTCCACCGATCGACCAAGGTAAAGGAACCTCCAAAGAGGGCATATGATATGAATAAGGAGGAGAGTGACGCGGTCACTAAAGCAGTATGGCTGCACACTTCGCAAAAAGAAGGTAGAGCCAAAGGTACCGTGATCCAAAAGGCGGAACACTTCACGACATGCCGTGCAAAGTCATTGCTGTGCTGGCCCAACTATGAACGGACAATAATTAAGGCTACAGTAAGAATAAACGTGGTCGGCGGCGGCAAAGAAGAAGAAGAGAGACCAAGATCGGAGAACCTCGAGAGGTTTATGAAGGAGGCAGACTCGGTTCCAGTGCGACTCTTGGATTAATAGATGATATCCCAATGGCAACAAAGGTCGGATGGCAATTTCGGTTGGGCCGGAGCCGATTGACCCAAATGAGATAAAGGATCGCCAACCAAGATCGGCAATTTCACGAATGGTACATGATGAGTCCGCTCAAGGAAGAACGATGTTCCCCCTCCGTATCAAAGAAGATGATTTTTATCGCGGGACAGCACCATATGGCTCGAATTTGACGACTTATACAATATTTACCATGCCGACTCCATCAGCGTGTCTCTCATGAGCTCTTGGTGCCTGTAAGTGTCAAGCTCATACCTTTACCGTGTGCTTCCTCGTACAATAAAATTGCAACTCTTAAACTTATACCTTTCTATGTAGAATGGAGATACAACGATGTAGAAAAGAGAATATCTTCAACGTGGGCTTCATCGACCCAAAGATTGTTAACGAGTTCGTCTTTGGATACAACCGAAAGGATCTTGAAGATTACATTCTCGATGCATTCTTGGGACGACACTACAAACCGTACATATACGCCCTTCAACTTCGAGTGCGATATATACAACCTCTCGTTCTTATATTTTCCAAGGCATTTATAATACTACTAGCTAGTTACATATATGTTGCAATACATGAATAGGTTTCTTTGGATCCTTCTTGTCATCAAGCTTGATAGCAGCGGATCATTGTTCAAGACTCAAAAGGACTCGGTGAAAAATATCAATTTATCATTGACACCCTAAGCAAGTATATAGCACATATATATACGATAGTTTTCCTTATTATATATATTGAAATACCTTGCTAATTCCAACTCGATAATTACCATTCATACTAACGCATCACATAGGACATTCGCACGGTTTCAAAGAAGCAACAAGGAGATTTTGAGAACGAATTTGATGTACAATTAAGCACTCGAGCACGTATTAAAGAATATTAATATGCCGTAACAGTTTTTCATCCCAATAATCGTGTTCTTTTCAAATTTCATCGCAGGTTCTACAGCAGACGGTGGAAACAACCTATGTGGCTATTATGTGTGCCACTATATGCAAAGTATTACCCACGGTGATGTGCCGACAACCAACGCCGAGGTAGTGTGCACATGTCAATTTCTTAGTACTTACACTTTAATAATTACATGTCAGAGATTTATTTACCTCCCGCTTTGTCACCCAACATCGATGTGCAAGGCGTGATCCCGCCGACCGGGTTGCAAACAATCCAAGAACAACTCATCGGCATTATTGTCGGCGAGATTGTATCCACCAAAGGCGAGTTCCACGCAAATGGTTGGAGAGATTGTCACGAAATAAGGACAGTGAACTGACATCAACGTCGACCAAGGGCACAAAGAGCGACGCACGCAAGAAATGAGCTCAAGATTCGCCTTTTATTCTTTCAAACTTGTAAAAGTGGCTTATTATTTCATGTGTTCATCAACTTGTTCATTTTTAGTACGTAATTATCGAATGAATACTCATGACTAATATATATATATATATATATATATATATATATTTAAGTGTGTCAAAAAACTCATGAAGTTCTATTTATTTTAATTGTCAAAATCTATATCAAAAACCCTCTGAAAACATATTCTATATTGAATATAATCAAAATGCTCTGTTGTCGGACTCTTCACAAGCTCTTGTAACTCCAACCGCTTGTGGAGAGCCTCTCCCAAGCGGTTCGTAACACCAACCGCTTTTGGAGAGAACCTCTCCACAAGCGGTTGGTAACACCAACCGCTTGTCGAAATGTCGAACCACAAGCGGTTCGGGGAACCGCTTGTGATACCCGACGGGGTATCACTCCCGGTTGCTTACAAGCGGTTCTAAAACCGCTTTTGAAAGCGGTTTCGAACCGCTTGTGCATGCCCGATCCGCAGTAGTGATTCATATCACATCCAGATCTCAAAATATTTTAGAAATATCTCTAATAATAGTGAACCAAAAAAATTATCTAGAGGCAGCATGGGCTTACTGGCTGGGGGCAAGCAGCGGTGCAGGAGGTTGAGGAGCGGCGCCCACCAGCGCCGAAGGTGACGGAGGGGCCGGGGCAGCGGCGGGATGCTTGCCGGCATCTTCCTCATCGGAGGAGGAGTCGTAGGCGACCAACGAGGGGACCGACGGCGCTGGAGGAATCCGGCTGGGTGTGGGGGATGAGCAGCGCGAGAGGAAGCCGGCCTAGACATGGGGATCGGCGGCGTGGGAGGAGACCGACGTGGGGACCGGCAAAGCGGGAGATGCCGCGGCGAGAGATGAAACGTCGGCTAGGGTTTTGAGATCTAGAGAGTGGTAACTGATTGATCTGCGCGGTGAACAGTTATATAAAAAATATATCACAGACGGTTCTATTTCATAACCGTCTGTGATAGTATTTTATCACAGACGGTTCTATATTAGAACCGTCTATAATAGTGTTTTATCACAAACGGTATACTAGAACCATCTGTGATGTGTCTTATCACAAATGGTTATGAAATAGAACCATCGGTGATGTTGATTGTCACAGACCTTTCATTGCTGAGGTACAACCAGAGTTTGTCCTTCTTGGCCTACCACATCTTCACAGGACCTACATGTATAATGTATAATCGATTGTGGATAATATATATATATATATATATATATAGTGTATATGGAAATGTAGGTGAAGCAACATCAGTAAAAGAAAGAGAACTTTATTAAATAAATCAGATGCATATATACACAAAGTTGTTTCGAATTTCGAGCGTCGCATTACAAACAACTCTATTATCCTAACTCCACTTGCTTATTTTTTTGTATAAAAATTAGCCCTTCACGATGATCGACGCGTGTGTAGCTATCTTCCTTGGGTTGTTCTTCCTAGACCGTGGTGCTGTTTCCGATAGGAGGCAACTCGTCAAATTGATTGTATTCTTTCTCATCTACTACATTCTATACTCCGACAATCCTCCTTTTTCTCTGAAGAACTACATGTCTCATCTTATTGGACGGGTCGATTACATAGAATACTTGAACAGCTTGGTTAGCGAGTATGAATGGTTCATCTTGGTATCCGATATGTGCAAGGTTGACAGTAGTGACATTGTATGTCGGGACCCGGATTTGCAAATTCGAAACCCTCTGTGTATACTGCACTAGTCCAGGATCACGCTAGTGTACACAGTGGAAACATAGATGAAATATTGTAACATCCCAAAATTCGTCTAAATATTATTTTATTGTCATTTGTGCATTTTATGATTTTTCTGGGATTTATTTGGATTTTTCTGGATTTATTGGAATTAATTGCAAATTAAGTATTTTGGCCTTTTGTGAAAACCATTTAAATTTAAGAAAAGTTAAAATAAAGTTTTGCCAAAAATATTTTATTTGAGTCCAGAATGTCTCAAAGTATTTTTGAGAATTTTCTTGGATTTTTCCTGATTATTTTATTACCTAAAACAAATAAAATGAATTTCTGTAATTATTTTAAATGAGAAAACTTTAAAAATCCGATTGAGCGATGTCGGGCGCCCGTGGAATCGTCTTGCGGCCCAAGTCACCCGCTTGACCCGTTTTGCGCCAAACCCTAACCCTAATCCGACGGCCGTGCTTTCGCCGCGTCTCCAAGCGCTCAGGGCCGTCGGATGGATGACGCGTGGACGCTCAGGATGAAGCCGCGTCGCCTCTCCGAATCGCCGCCGGAATCCGCCGCCGACCACGCAACAAACTTCGAAGTCCGCGCCGCGCACGCCTCCCCGTGCGCCTATTTAAGGCGCCGCCTCGGGCGTTGAAACCCACACCCCGTGCCGCACCTATTGGCCGTTTCTCGCACGCCGAGACGCTTTCGCCCGCCCGTGCGAGCTCGCCGGAGTTGCCGAAGCTCACGCCGCCGTTCCCGCTCGTGTTCCGCCGTCGTCACGCTGCTTCGAGCCGTCTGGGTTCGGATCCGTGATCCGGTGATGTGCCGCGTCAGACCCGTGAAGAATCGCCGCCGTTTCGTCGCCAGAACGCCGTCGCCGACGTCGTCTTCTCCACTACCGGTAAAGCTGCGCCGCCGCATCGCCATCGCCGGGTTCGAGTTTTTCCCGCCGTTCGATCCGTAGCGGAGGGGTGAGATTCTGCCGCGTGTCCCTTGCGTGCCGAGCGCTGTGGACCATCAGATCCGATCGAAGGGTCCAGATCGAGCCGCGCGTGTGAACCAATCGGGCGCCGCCGCGTGTCGGGCGTCGAGGTCGATGCGGCATGGACTGAGTCCACCGTGGTCCTGCGTCACGCTGTGGACCGAGTCCATGCGCCGAGACATGTGTCACGCTTTGGTTGGTTCCGAGCTTCACGGCGTCATGCTTGCGTCATAATTGTGTTTTCAATTGGAAAATAATCCGATTGGAAATTCTGCAATGCTGACGTCATCATGAGGTCACGCTGACGTCATAAATCGGTTTTTCAGTTTAAAAATAATTCGGTTAAATCTGATTTTCTAATTTCTGTAATTTCAGTATTTATTTAAACTTCCAAAGGCTATAACTTTTGCATTTTAACTCGGATTTGAGTGATTCAAATTTCTAAAAATTTGTAAAATTGAGATCTATTTAATGGTGAATTTTATTTGATTTTTGGAGTTCAGTTGCTCTCTGTTTTGGTATTTATTTGCTTTTCTCCTTCGGTACGCGTAGACGTTGAATTGTGCGACGCTTCGGAGGAAGATCCAGCGACTCAAGAGCAAGCTCCAGACCAAGTTCAGGTCCTATTCCCAGGCAAGTTGTGCTTTGATCATGTTGAACCCAAGTTTATAAAATTGCTATATTGTTTTACTCTATTGCATAGTATTTCAAGTATACAAATTGTTTCAACTTAAATTGGAATCTAGTTAATCTACCCACTTGACTTATATACCCTACCTTGTCATTGTATGCCATGATCTATTGTCACCCTAGATTGGTTCATTATAGTTGGATAGTAATAATAATCAACATGGGATGGTTAGACCGTATTAGTTGCTTAGCCATGCCACGTCATCACATGTGATTGAATCATGGATAATTAATCTTGACTAATGGAATATGGAACGATGTTATGAACTTGTGTGTCATGTGGGATCACACGATGAGATTGAGTTGTTGTGGCGAGTCATGTCACGCAACGATGTTGAATTGTTGATGGCACGTGGTGCTTGGTAATCAACTTGGGGGATATTCATTTAGATTGGGGCAAGTGACAAGGGGCGAGTATGCCAAGGTGGGCCCGATGGGCAGAGGGTATGTGGATGTCTTGCCTTGATCACTCTAAGGACTTAATCTTGCAAGCCTTTGACCTGAGTCAATCATGCAACCACATGTCTGGTGTGGGCCAGCCTAGCTGATTAATTTGCAATGTCTTAATTTTGGTACTATCTTGGTGGTGTGAGTTCCCGAGTTATGGAGAAATTCACATGGCGCAAGAGGGGGCCTCAGATGTGGTAACCAGTCCCACCAGTGTTGAAACCTTAGCGGGTGGTACCGGGTTAAGCCAACGCATTGTAAGGGCTTTGTTATAATCACTCGCCTTGGTGGTGTTTGGTTGTATGGCGTGGGTAAAGTGCATAACCTCTGCAGAGTGTGAAACTATTCGGATAGCCGTGCTCGCAGTATTGAGCAATGCTCGGAATTCTGATTAAGGGTTAGCTTAATTAAATGGACAACTTGGTTGGGATGGTGGAATGCCATGTGGAAGATGGAATTTGACTTAGAATTGGAAACTTGGTTTACTTGAAAATTTGAATCTATTTATTGTTATTTGTTTCTGATCTTTACAATCTATTTATTGTATTTGTTCATAAATGCTGCTTATTGCAAAATAGCCATGATAACCTATCCATTAGAATAAGCCTTACATATAGTTACATAGAATTGCATTTTGTGCACAACTTGTTGAGTGCTTTAAGTACTCACCCTTGCCAACAACAATAATCAACAGTCAAAGAATCTACACCTGTGTTGGAGGAGGAGTTCCAAGAGGACGCGAGTCATTAGGGTCCGAGCCTTGTCGATTGCCTGTGGTGAACTGATGAGCTATCTACGTTTTCTACTTTCCGCTGCTTAATTCTTAGCTTATATTTCCAGTCTTGCCCTGCGTGGCTTAATAATATAAGTCGGTCATAAGATCATACACTTAGCTATATCAATAAATGGGTATTATTCTATTATCATTGAGTATGATATGATATGTACCGATGTTGAGCTGTGCGCACTAGCGTTATCCTGGGACTAATGCGGTAAACACAGTGGGTTCGAATCGGTGGATTCGGGTCCTTACAAATATCATTCCATACAATAAATTAACTAAGAAAGAGACAAATTATTATTAAATAAAGCAAACGACCTTATGGTCAATGTTTACACCACTATGCCTTAAGATCTTAAGAAACAAATAAACTATTACAGCGGAAAAGATAACTTGGGCCATTCGACATGCCACAGGCAATCATTTGGGACGTAGTCTTCATAATATTCCTCCTCATGATATTCATTATTTCCTGGTCCTTCCTCAACAACTGATCAACAAAGGCATAAAGCCGTGAGTACAAAAAGTACTCAGCAAGCCGTAGGGAAATGATGCAATATTCATGCAAGGCTTGACAAAGGATAGCTATATGGTTCATTTGCAGAAAGCAATAACTTGAATTGAAATACAGTAAATAGATTGAAAACACATTTATGAAAAGATAATAAATAACTGGCAAATCAATGGTAGACAACATGAACAGAATGACGAGGCATCACCCTACATCATCTAAAACAATTATCAAACCACTAAATTTAATAGTATAACTTTAGACAACAAAACAACAGTGAACTCCCTGTTCACATCTCAACAATTCTACCATCCAACATTTTATGAAACACTCTATAACTCGTGTGAAATGCGCGGTATGTCCATGATCGCGGACACGGCTATTGAATAGTTTTACACTCTGTAGAGGTTTTTACTACTTTACCCACAAGACATGATCATCTCTTTGTGCAATCGATATTAGCACACTTTCTTTGGTGTGCCGCAGAGAGATCATGACAAAGCCTTTACAATGCCCTATCTAAACTCGGTACTACCCGCTAAGGTTTCACTCCTCGGGGCCCCCTCTTGAGCCATGTGAGTCTACCCATTCACTCCGGAACCCACACCACCAATTGGTAGTACTCAAGGCTAGACATTGCAAATTAATCAGGTAGGTCTGTCTCATACCAGACTTATGGTAGTATGGTTAGGCCCAGTTCAATCGCGCACAAGATTAAGTCTTTAAGTTGTCTCAGGCAAGACATCTACATCCCAATGTGCTAGGAAGCACCCCTTTACTACATGATCACTTGCCCGAGGGAAAACAAATTTGTTCAACCAAGACCAATGGCAAACCCCGCCATGGTACAACAAATTTTACAACAGTGGCTAACAGCCATGATTCAATATCTCATTAAATCAAGATTAACATTATTTCACATGTGATATGGATCCAAACGTACAACTAAGCATGACTAAGCATAATTACGATAACCCGTTGTTGGTAATATGATTATGTCCAACTAATAATGTCCCAACCTAGAGTTAACAATGGATTCATGGCATTCCAATAATCAGGGTGGCATAACGTCAACCAGGTATATAGCTATTCCCATGAAATAAGTGTTGATACACAAATAGCATGCAATTGTATAAAACAAAATACTTTGCAAACATAGGTTCAATATGATCAAAGGTTACGACTTGCCTTACTGATCTAGTTCTAAGTCTTGGTCTTCGAAGTTTCTGTTCTCTCCTTCGGGATTAGCGTCTACTAGAAAAGAAAGCAACGAATCCAAATAAATACCAAACATAGACTCAAATGAACTCAAAACTGAAAATAAATGGCTCTAGAATGTAGAGCTTGATTTTATAAAAATTTAGAAACTTGAATCGGCTCAATCGGAGTTCGTGTGAGAGAGAACGACCTCCTGGAAAATCAAATCGGAGAAAATAGAAAAAGGATATTGCTAGAATTATTTTTCTAAAGGAAATTCTGGTTTATTGCGCAACGCTAATGTCGTGAGGTTCACTTTGTGCACCCGCGCGACGGTCGGCGTTATCACGACGCGGCTGTGAGTGGATCTGACGAGCCGGTGGCGTGGCGACCACACGGACGGCTGGGGTTCACGGCGAGGCGGCGGTGCTATTCCGCTGAACACCAGGAAGACGGTGCGAAAATACAGTGGAACCGGACCGGATCGGATGCAAACCTTGGGGATCTGGGAGAGTGCGATGGGGGCAGTGCATTGGCGCAAACGGCAGTGGCAGAGGTGCACCGGCGCGGCCACATAATGGAGAAAAGAGGCTTCGGGCGACGACGCTACTCCGGCGAGCTCGTGTGCGAAGACAACAGCGCCTCGGGCTACACGAGATGGGGAAAAAGAGGCGGTGGAGTGAGGGGAACCTCATACGGGGTGCGACGGCGGCTTAAATAACCTTGGGAGGCATGCGTGGCATGGACTCCGAAAGCAGCGACAACGCGAAGGCAGTTAGGGTTAGGGTTAGGTTTGCGGCGGCACAGTGGTGGCGCATGGGCTAGCTGGCCCGGGCGAACACGCGAAGCGGGCTGGCAGGCCGAGCAGAGCGGGCCAATGGCCAAGGTAGTGAAGATGGACCGACGGAATTCGGCCCGAATTTTTTTTGAAGAAATAAAACATTTCTGAATTTAGAAAATTCTAGAAATTCAATAGAAAGCTAATAAATTCAAATAAATTGCAAATAAGTTCGTAAAAATCTCAAGAAATACAGAAAAATTCCTTGGAGCACAATGAACCCAATTTAAATTGGAAATATTTCGTTTGATTAATACTTTAATCAAATTAAATCTTTCCTTAACAAAAAAATCCAAATTAAGCTTCGGTTAATTCAAGGAAAAAGCAAACGGTTCATTTTTCAAAATCAACATTCCAAAACTCAAATTTTGGGATGTTACACTGTACTTCAACCTTCATGTGCTGTAGGTGGACCCAATGGCACCAAAATAAGGGGATCTTGAATAGTACATAGTCGAGCTCCCAAATCTCCTCTATGAACCCATAGTAGGAGCTCCTCGTCGTCCCAACGGTGTTGAACGCATCTATGCGAACACCGCTGTTCTGGTTTGTGCTCTTCATATCATGATCTCTCGTATAGAATGTGTACCCATTTAAGTCGTATTCTTTCCATGTTACAACTATAAATGTTGGCCCTTTTGCCAACCATGTGAGCGTATCACCTGATGAGGTCCCAGTGATGGGTCACTCCTTAATCCTGAAGGTTATGCTATCTCGTGATCCAAGACTCTTGCCACGTCAGATTCTCTTGCTGTAGCCAGTGCTTATGCTCGTTGATGTACGGGGACACTACAGCCATGTGTTGCAAAACCATGAAATGAGCTTGAACGTAGGCAGCCGGATCAGGCGTGATTGCTTTCTTTTCGATGGTCCCGATGCCCTGGAGCCTCCCCTCATGGTGAGATTGAGGCACACCTATTAGTTCGACCTGAGTCATGTAATCAACGCAAAACTCTACAACTTCTTCGGTTGCCTAACCTTCGATAATGCTACCCTCCGGCCGAGATCGATTTCGTACGTAGGACTTGAGAATTCCCATATACCTCTCGAATGGGTACATGCTACGTAGGAACATGGGGCCGTATATCTTTATCTCTATCACAAGTTGAATAATGAGATGGACCATGATATCGAAAAATGACGGAGGGAAATTGTTGGCGTCAAAACTTGATGTAGGGTTTCTGACAGCAGCACACCAGACAAACACCGGGTTCAGAGCGTGCTAGTCGATTTGACCTGTAACCGACAAGGTAAAAATATAAAATTCACACAAAGCCGATCGTGGAGATCAATCGGCTTAAACTCAATCAGCTTGAAGCCGATCAAGATCAAGGTAACAAGGTAAGTCTAATTAACCGATTAAGGCTAATAAGAGGATAAAGGCATATCGATTCTGAAGAAGGCGATGCGCAACAAAATCAAAACAAATCAAACCTGGGGGTGTAATTGACGAAGATCAACAATCGGCGATGCGCAACTTTATTGATCAAGATCGATTACAAAGAGAGATCTAAATTACAGAGACTACTCCTAGTCGATAGGAAAAAGTAAGAGTAAAGGCTGGTTGATTGTATTATGTTGGATCCTCTGTAGCTTGCTCTGTCCCTTCTTTTATCCTTCGGCCGATCGTGTCCTACTACAACACATTTCAAGTCCTGATCCGTATCGGCCTTATCTCAGACAGTTATTTCCTCAAAGATCATGCCGTTACCAAATATCCTTAAATCTTCCCAAACTATCTGCTAGTTTCCGTATCTTTGACTTTATTGCCGATTTTGACTAGACTTGCCAAATTTTGGTGCAAACTTATGCCCCCATTTTGAGAGATGACTTGTCATCATCAAAAATTCAATTATCGGCTTTTCCCATCGGCTCTTGTTGAACTTCACTCAATAAGCGCTACTTTATTCGCTGTAATTCTCGACATGCGGGTAGTGCGTTTTAACTACTCGCGCTTTTGAGATTCATTTCCGCGCTTGATTTTCACCTCACTATAAAATCGGCCCCAGCCGGTCATTCTTCACGCGCACAAGCTCGAGTTATGCATAATCGGCTTAAGCTTCCTATTTGAAGTACCTCCGAGGCAATCCTTAGTCCATCCACCCTTCTTTATCGGCTGCAATGGACCCCAATCAGGTACTTATTCCGATCCCGCATAGCAACGACCAATATTTTTTGGGTCCATTGGGAAATCTAGATGTCTATACCGTAACAAACCAAGAAGTCCCTCGTTTACCTCTATAAACCTGGTCACAACATAGAGGTTGGAATAAAGGTTTGAGCACGGCCGATGACTCTCAAAGGATGGAGGAATTGGTTTATCAGAGTAGCGGCCCAAAAGAGGGGTGAATGGGAAAGAATGGGCATAGCTGAGTGTATTCCACTTTCCTTAGCCGACCTAGAAGCCAATGAGCCCTTGGTGGCCACGGCCTGTTATTTTTGGTCGGACTGTTTTAATGCCTTCTTGTTCCGCACCGGTCCCATCGGCCCAACTCTTTTAGATGTTGCTCAGTTATGCTGTCTTCGTCCAGATGGTGAACAAGTATCGGCTTTTAGCGGAAAACCGAAATATAAACTTATCCGATCTAAGGGCGAAGGTTGGGCCAAATGTATTGGAAATAATAACAAGATTAATGGCCTGGTATCGGACGAAGAGCATGTTGCCTCTCTGAATCTTTGGTTAGACCGTTTTTTGTTTTGTGGAGCATCTCTTGGACCAACTCAGGTTTATCAAGTGATAGTAGAGCAGCTTGTTGAAGGTCGTCGGCTAGCACTAGGAAAAATCTTCTTGGGCGCTGTGTATCAGATGCTTTATGTAATAAGGAGTCGGCTCTATACCGGTTTTGGGAAGTTCACCGTCGGTAATGTAGGTGGTCCGATGTGGTTTATGCAAATATGGTTATATTGCTTATTCAGCCGCTCCTTTAATTTGGGTTCAGCCGACGAGACTCCTTTTCCATGGGATGACATACAAGAGGGGGCACCTATCCAATTTAGAGAATGCTGATCTTTTGGTGAGAAGTTTATGATGTGCTCCAGTAATGAGACAAGGATTTCTCCCGACAGCTGCAGAAGATTCTTATCTTTCTTTTTGCAATTGGACACCAAAGATTTCAAGCAGCAAGACTTCTTTAGTTATAGCGCTACAGCCGATTTTTCTTGGCCCTCATTTCTGCATTTGTAAGCAATAGTTCTCTGATGCCTCAGGAGACTTTGGATTTGTATAGAATGTTCATTTCTCCGTGCATTTTCCATGTCGGCCTCCATACTAGGAGTCGGACGTTCCAACCTTCATACGAGTTTTACCATCCTTTAGTCTACGCAAGACAGCTCGGCTTCGGCCAAGTAATTCCAAGTTTGCCACTTCTAAATCGGCTTCAACCTAGAGCCAGGGTTCGCAATGCCACATCAGCGAGGCTAGTTTTGGAGTTAGCCGATGAGCTTCAACTTCGCAGTCTCCCACACTTCCATCTGACCGCTCGCCGGGCAGGGGGTTTCACAACATGGGGTCGGCTATTGCTGAGTGTTTGTACATGGAGAAGACTCTGTCGTTTATAATCAAAGGAATTCTTTCCAAATCTGCCAGAGCCATCTTTAGTGTCTAACAGCGATTCTAGCAATGAAGCTAGCTCATTGGGTTACACTAACACAAGTCTAGTATATATTGATAAGGTATCGGCTTGAATAATATTCTCTTGTACATCGGTCCTTTGCCAGATGCATTTTTCTAATCACTTTTACTACGTTTTGCAGGCTAAGGCTGTTGGCAAGAAGCCCGTCTCTGGTCAATCGAGCAGTGGCCAAGGCAAAAGGCCACATCAGTTGACTGGTCTTACTGGGTACACTTTAGGTACCCTAGGGGTTCAAAGTCCATCCTTATCGGACATTGAGAAAAAACAACCAAGTAAGTACAAACACAATCGACTTATTACTATTTTCTCTTTTGCCGAACTGACCTTTAGCCGATCTATATTTTCAGAAAAGAAGAAAACAAAGTACACCAAGGCTCCTGCGAAGAAAGGACCCAAGCCCCACGAGCAAAGCGGCGAGAGTTCGCCACATGCGTCGGCTACTGACAAGGTAGGTCGTTGTACTTTTGTTAAGAATTGTCCTTCAACACGTCGGCTTACCTTGCATTTTACTTCTTTTAGCCGACGCCCTCAGCTCAAGTGGCGAAAATCTTAGCTGATCACCTCAATGTTTCTTCTGCACCACTATCTCCTCCACGTCCGACGCCAACAACACTGATCACCAATCCGCCAGAGCTCTCTGATCCAACGAACCTGCTGGGCTTTTCTTTGGCCGATCTTGATGATCCCGAGATCATGGCTATGGATGATTATGATGCAGAGATCAGAAGGATTCTGGAGGTCTCGAAGGAAGCGTCGACTGCCGTGACCTCTGCCCCAGGTATGCAGGAAAAACTTAACAAGCTTTTTGACCTGGTTATGAGGCCGCAATCGAAGATATTAGCGAACAATCAGCCGATCAGAGACGCCATGGCGGCCGTTGAAGCCGACCTACCTCCAGAGGCGATGCAAGCCCTCCTAAATGTATGCCACTTGGACGAGAGAAGATCCGAAGTTGAGGAAGCACAGGCGAGTGTCGGCGTGAAGCCCAGGAAGCCGATCAAAAGCTTCTGGATGAGCTGGTCGCAGACGCGATGGCAAAGAAACGCAAATTTGATGCCGATGCGCAGCAGCTGAAGTTGACCAAGGAGTCCCTTTCCAAGCTTGAAAACACGAAGAAATTTTTTTTGGAGGAATTGGCCAAGACAAAAAAACAAATTCAAGAAGGCCAGAACTCCATGGAAAAAACTGCGTCGGAGATAAAAGACCAGAAACTAGGCATCACCACGGCTGTAGTAAGTGTGAAAAAACAGTCGGCCAAGGTGGTACCAGTGCCAGGAAATGCAAAAGAAGACGATCGCATTATTGAAGAAGTTCAAAGCGTGACCGCAAAGGCCTCAGGTGCTCTGTCGGCTTTAGGTGCAACTCTTCCTGGCTCAGGCATCCAGTGATAGATTGAAATGTAAAACTTTGCTGGTTATTTTGGAATACTCAAGATATTTTGTAACTCTTGCTATGCTTATAATCGGCTGTTTAACCGATTTAATTTTACTACCTGTAATTTCATTCTGAGTCTACAATCTCTTTTAGCCGATTAACAGCACCGTGTTAACTTGGCTTTTTTAACGTGATCCTTAGTCGGCTAGGCTCCAACCCAAACGCTAGGATAATACTTCTTTAAATATTTCCCGTTAATAGCTTTAGGCAAAACATATCCTTCCAACGTTTCTATTACGTACGAATTTCCACCAACTAGCCGATTAACTTTGTATGGTCCTTCCCACGTAGGTGACCATTTTCCGAATTGGTTATCTTTCGAACCAACAGGCAATATCGTTTTCCATACCAAATCGGCTTGATCGAAAGACTTATTCATGACCTTTTTATTATACGCCCTTGCAACCTTGATTTTATTCTTCTTAAGCCGATCAAGTGTGGACAAACGTAACTCTGCCAATTCATCCAAGTTGTCGATCATCAAATTGTTATAATCCTGAGCCGACAAACCGTTTTGTCTGGCCACTCGTATAGATTCAATATTGATTTCAACGGGTAATACGGCTTCTTGACCATACACCAGCTGGTAAGGTGAAAGCTTTGTTGCTCCATGGTAGGCTAACCGATATGCCCAAAGCGACTCCGATAGAGTTGAGTGCCAATTCCTTGGTTTTTCATCAATCTTTCTTTTGATCAATTTGATTAACGTTTTGTTGGACAACTCGGCTTGTCCATTAGCCTGAGCGTAGTACGGGGATGAATTCAACAGTTTAATTCCTAGACTTGTTGCGTAACTCTGAAACTCGTTAGACATGAACACCGTTCCTTGATCGGTCGTAATTGTTTGCGGTATCCCAAACCGATGAACAATATACTCATTAACAAAGCCGATGGCTTCAACACTGGTTACTTTCTTAAGTGGTATAGCTTCAACCCATTTAGAGAAATATTCTGTTGCGGTCAAAATAAACTTGTGATCTTTACTTGAAGCAGGAAATATTTGGCCGATTACATCTATTCCCCAGCCCCTGAACGCCATGGCTTGATAATTGGGTGCAAGGCTGATGCTGGTGCTAGTTGTATGTTGCCAAACTTCTGACAGGTCTGACATCCTTTATAATACTTGAAACAATCTTCTAGCATTGCCGGCCAAAAATAACCTGTCCGTCTGAGCATCCATTTCATCTTATGAGCCGATTGATGAGAACCGCAAATGCCTTCATGCACTTCACCCACTGCTACTCGTGCTTCTTCGGCCCCAAGACATCTTAATAGCAATCCTTCCATCGTCCGATAATACAATGTATCATCCATAACAATGTACTTCAAAGCTTGTTGCCTAATCTTGCATTCGGTCGGCTCAGATGGATCGATCAGGTAATTCTTTATTTGCGTTCTCCAATTCGCGACATCCACGCACATGACAGCTTTATCCATTAGCTCAGTTACCAGATATCGGTCAAAGTCTTTGTACCCTGATGCCTGTTGAGCCAGGGCATTAGCTCTATCGTTTAATTCTCGAGGGATATGACCGAAAAAATGATGTAAATGAGCCGATTATCTCGAAGCATTGTGCTAGATATTTCAGCAGTACTTCGTCTCGGCATTGGTATTCTCCTTTTATTTGCTGTACAATTAACATAGAGTCCCCGTACGCCTCAACCGCACATACTCCGATATTTTCTAACAATTGCAAACCTTTGAGCAATGCTTCATATTCTGCTTGATTGTTTGAACATCGGCTATTCAGCCGAAATGCGAATTCGAATTTATGCCCTTTAGGTGATATGAGTACTACACCGATTCCATCGCCCTCTATGCATACAGACCCATCAAAAAACAATTGCCACGGAGCTACGGATACTAAGTCGGCAGTAGTGTCATGCCCTGTTATAAAATCAGCTAGAACCCGCCCCTTGACTGCTTTGGCCGATTCATAAGACAAGTCGAACTCAACCAAGGCATAAGCCCATTTGCCAAGTTGACCCTGTAGGATTGGAGCTGATAATATATATTTTATAACATCGGTTTTATAGATCACCTTACAAGCCGATGCTAATATATAATGCCTTAACTTCGTGCATGAGAAATATAAAGATAAACACAATTTCTCAACGAAAGGGTACCTGACTTCCGCATCAGGTAGTCGTCGGCTTAAATAAAAGATAACTCTCTCCTTACCATCAACATCTTGTGCTAGAACAGCTCCAATAGTTTCCTCTTCAGCCAAATACATATAGTCTGAAAGGAACCCCTTTTAAATGGTGCTGACCAAACCGGGAATTTGGACAAATATCTTTTAACATCATCAAAGCCTTTTCTTTGATCGGCTCCCACACAAATTCTTGATTATCCTTCAACTTCAATAGCGGGGTAAAAGCACGATCTGCTAGGAAGGTTTGAAATAAACCTCCGTAGATAATTAATCTTGCCGATCAACTTCTGTAATTCGTTTTTGCATCTTGGCGGCTCGGTGTTGGCTATGGCTTTCCTCTTGCTTGATTAACCTCAATACCTCTCTCGTGTACCATAAAGCCTAAAATTGCCCGGTGACCGCCAAGCGCACATTTGAAAGGATTCATCTTCAAGCCATGTGCTCTTATGTTCTGGAAAACCTTTTCTAAATCGGCTAAACGCTACAAATCATCTGCCGATTTTACTACGACATCGTCAATATATATTTCAACGATGTGACCGATTAAGTCATGAAAAATCAGGTTCATGGCTCGTTGATATGTTGCCCCAGCATTTTTTAAGCCAAAAGTCATAACCGTCCACTCGAATAAACCTATAGCTCCAGGACATCTGTCGACTTTCGTGGTCGGCCATGAATTTATGGGGTAGGCACTCGATCTCAAACTCGATGGTCACACAAGACAAGGGGTTATACAGGTTCAGGCTCTCGCGGAGGAGATAATAACCTAATCATGTGTGCTGGGATTATATGGATCTCTTGGATCCGGGGTTGCTCAAAGCACAATATGCTCTGGGCGATATGAGGTGTTCTATGCTCTATGGCTTGATTGCTCTATGCTTGGATGATCGGATCCCCCTGTTGTTGCCCGCCCTCTCCCTTATATAGCGGGGTGGGGCGGCTTACAGAGTCCCGATCGGATAAGAGATTCCGATCGGTTACAAGATTCTAGTCGGTTATAGGACAGAGTTTACATCTTTATCTATCCTTCTAACGACTCGGATTACAACTGTATTTATCATTTCTAAACACAAGTTCAACTTCCGTTATGATATATCCCTTTCCTTACGATTAAGAAGCTTGATGTGAAGCATATCTTCTGGGCCTTCACCACAACATCTGAAAGCTGTCTTTGGTACATCGGCTTCTGCCATGAGTATCTGATTGTATCCGGCGTTTCCATCTAGAAAACTTATGATTTTATTCCCTGATGCAGCATCGATAAGCATATCGGCTATCGGCATCGGGTATTCATCTTTTGGTGTCGCTTTATTCAAATCCCTAAAGTCGACACATACTCTAAGTTTTCTGTTTTTCTTCATGACTGGAACAGTGTTGGAAACCCACTCCGCATATCGACAAGGTCTTATAAATTTAGCCTCCAACAATCGCTCTATTTCTTCTTTTATAATTTTATACAGAGCCAGATTAAAACGCTTAGGGTACTGTTTAAACGGCCGATAACCTTGTTTAGTGTGTAGCCGATGTTCTACCAATTGTTGTCTTAAACCAGGCATCTCGTGATACTCCCAAGCAAAGCAATCTTTATATTCTCTAAGAATTTCTATTAACTTCTCTTTATATTTTACATCTAATTTCGCGCTAATAAAAGTTGGTCTTTTTCTATCACCACTACCTATATCAACTTCTTCAAGCAAATCGGTGGACGTAAAACCTTGACCCAACTTTTCAACCTCTTGAAAGTCTTCTATAGCCTCATAGCTATCCGTTATTTGCCGATAGCTTTGCATTTTGTCTTGTAATGCCTTCACCGTTTTTCTTGTCCCCATCGGCGTAGCACTTTGTTTGCTCGATCAAACGTGCCTGGTTTGACACTGATCGGCACAAGTCCTGTTTTGCTCACGCAGATGAAATCGCAATCTTCTAGTGTCTTTCCCGATATACATCCTGCTTCTTCATGTTGCCAATTCGCGTCGGAACTGGCCATGACAATGTGAGCCGATGTGTCGGCCGTGGCAATTTCAACTTCCTCTCCGTTCCATTGGACAAGCGCTTGATGCATAGTCGATGGAATACAACAGTTGGCGTGAATCCAATCTCTCCCATGTAGAACGCTATAGTTGCCTTTGGCGTCGATGACAAAAAATGCGGTCGGCAAAGTTTTGCTACCGACAGGCTGTTCTGTAACCATGACGCCTTTGGCTTCGGTTGGATCGCCAGTGAAGTCGTTTAGAACCATGTTAGTTTTAATCAAGTCTTCATCGGACTTACTCAGTTTCTTGCAAGTTGTATATGGCATCAAGTTTACTGTGGCTCCACCGTCTACCAGCATCCTTGATATCGGCTTTCCATTTATATACCCTTTCAGATATAATGGTTTTAGATGCCGATGATCGTCTCTTGGCTTCTCGAAGATTGCATTTTGGACTCCCGAGCATGATTGGGCAAAAGTTTCTTTAATCGATTCAGTTTTGATTTTGAATTCGGCTGGCAACGTGAACACCATATTGATATCCATTGGGGGTGTATCATCCCTAATCATGGGAGAATCTAGATCGTCTGCCGATTCAAAATCTTCCTCGGCTTGCTCCTTTTTCCTCCACTCTTTCTTGACAACCTTGACCGGACGAAGCTTATTGAAAATTTCATCCCTTTGCTTTTCAGCGTCGGCTTCATGGATCTCCTGAGTCCTTAGCCTCTGAAGCCGTGTACGCTGCGATCGGCTAAGGCCAGACGGACACCACCTGGGCTTGGGTTCTACTGGCCTTCATATCTGGCCAACCAAATTTTCTTGATCTGAATTGGGCCTTATCGTTTCGACCTGGTCCGGTACCTGGTTTGGTTCAGATATTCTTTCGTGAACAGGCCTCCTATAACTTTTGCTGCGATCTCGACTCGGCCCGGACAACCTATCTCTAGCCGATTGTCTTGGCCAATCGTCTCGGGGGTAATGCTCCATCGGACATGTATACGGAGATGGTAGTGCTACTCCCCTTTCCCAACAAAACTACCAAAAGGGACATCTTCTGTGGGCCCTCTCCACATTTTCAGTGTGATATAAGTTATCCGACTGGCGAGCAAGATATCGTGGTCGGCTACTCATTCTTTCGTATTTCTCCATCAATTGTGAAAACGTTGGTCCCGGCCTTTTGGCCGATTGCCTTGATGGCGATCTTTCAGCTTTGTACCATTTACCCACCTGAGGATTTCCCTTGGGTTTAATGGTCCTCGAATTTTTTCCTTCGTGACCGGCTTCTATTTGTAATGAGCCGATCGTAATTTTCAACGTCTGGCTGCCGTCTGAATTCGGCTGAATATTGACCTGCCGATCCTTCTTCGGCTCATCATGCATTGGCTCCTTTCCTTTAGCCGAACATTGAACCATGTTAATTGGAAATGGATCAGCGTCAACTTGCATGGTCGGCTCATCAGCAAATTTTAGCCGACCATCTTCAATAGCCGATTGGATCTGTTGACGAAAAATATTGCAGTCGTTAGTATTGTGAGAAAAAGAGTGGTGCCACTTGCAATACCTGCATTTCTTGATCTCATCGGCTGATGGTATAATATGTCCCTCGGGCAATCGTATTATATTTTCTTGTAATAATAAATCAAAATTACGATCACATTTGGAAACATCAAAGGCATACTTAACTTCCGACTTATTTGTAGTCGGCTTTAGCCAAGAACAGACTAGGGATTTCTTAGACTCTTTTACCCATTCGGCTATATTTATTTCCGCTTCATCATCATCTGAAGAATCGCTTGGACAATAATCCACCATATTGACTTTAACTTTATCCTTTTCTTTATTGCCGTTATTTTTAAATCTATCTTTGAACACTTTATTATCTGGGAATCGGCTTTCCTGAGCCGATACACGATGAAGCAGATGGCTTAAATCGTTGAACTCTTGCCCTCCAAACTTCACTCTAAGTGGTGGAATTAATCCTTGAAAAGCCAAATCTGCAAGTTGATTGTCGGGCAACTGACACTAAAACATCGATTTCTAACTTCTCTGAACCTCTTAATGTAATCAGTTACCAATTCTCCAAATCTCTGGCGAACAGAACTTAGGTTAGAAATCCTTAGTTCTAAACTTCCTGAGAAAAAATATTCGTGGAATCGGCTTTCCAAATCGTTCCATAAGTGGACCAAATTCGGAGGTAAACAAGTGAACCAAGTAAAGGCTGTTCCAGACAGTGAAAACGGGAACAGTCTTATTTTCAGTCCATCGGACTGAGCTGCTTCGCCGCATTGAGCGATAAAGCGTCCGATGTGTTCTAGAGTAGTAGTTGAGTCGTCACCGGAGAATTTTGCAAAATCCGGGACTCTGAAATTGTGGGGGTAAGGCATACGATCTATGTAATCAGGATACGACTTTCTATAGCCAATAACCTTTCCCTTCGGCTGTATTCGAATTGGTCCCTCAAGACGGTGGAGATCTGGTCGGCCCAGTTTACATTATCGGCCATTGGCACCGCAGACCCTTGATAATGTTGATCATAGTTGGCATTCTGCCCCCCGAGTGCAAACTCGGGTTGCCAATTATGCTGAGTCGTCGACACACGAGTATTCTGATCATACCTATTATGCCTGACTTGAGGTTTGGGTATTGGGACGAAAGGCTCTAAATAGGTTACTTCCCTATGTGAACCTGGATTTCTAAACAGGGTAGGTTCATGCGGGTATCTTTCAGGCCCAATCGGCTGTGAAACCGATTATGGAAAAGCATAGAATGGAGCCGACAGCGGCAGATTTGTTGATGCGTCCAACTTAGCGGCGTCGGTGTATGCGTGGTAATGACTTACCCCACTTGGCTGAGGGTCTTTAGGCAATATTATGGTCGGCTGAGTAGGCATCATGGTAGGGGGTGAGGTCAGAGCCGATGGTTTAGGATCGGCCGCTGTGCTCTGCGTATTTTGGGCTACTGAAAAAATAGGATAATTCGGCAGAGCTTGCAATGGGTCAAACAGACTACCTCACGAGGCTAACTCCTGGGCTATAGTTTTAACACTATTTGCTATCATCGGCTTAAGCGTGGTCACAAGAGCCGATGATTGGTTTATTAAGGCGTGGTGCACAGACTGATTAATCATAGCCGATAATTAGGCTTGAGCAGGCAGATATCGGCTTACCGGTTCTGTGACACCCGCATCTCCCGAAGGCGTTGACCGTCGGCAAGGCAGATTTTTGAGTGACCACGTCTAGTTTTCTGATAACAGCTTAGCATCATCTCCTCCAACGTAGTCTTCTGAGCTTCAATCTCTTGACGTTGTTCTTCAGTCAAATCGTCCATTGTTGGGACGATTATGGCTTCCGTGTTGAGGTCGGATGGCAGAATCGACTTTCCTGACGAAGACATCGTCCCACTGGGCGTGCCAAGAGTGTGTTGGCGTCAAAAACTTGATGTAGGGTTTCTGACAGCAGCACACCAGACAAACACCGGGTTCAGAGCGTGCTAGTCGATTTGACCTATAACCGACAAGGTAAAAATATAAAACTCACACAAAGCCGATCGTGGAGATCAATCGGCTTAAACTCAATCATCTTGAAGCCGATCAAGATCAAGGTAACAAGGTAAGTCTAATTAACCGATTAAGGCTAATCAGAGGATAAAGGCAAATCGATTCTGAAGAAGGCTATGCGCAACAAAATCAGAACAAATCAAACCTAGGGGTGTAATTGACGAAGATCAACAATCGGCGATGCGCAACTTTATTGATCAAGATCGATTACAAAGAGAGATCTAAATTACAGAGACTACTCCTAGTCGACAGGAAAAAGTAAGAGTAAAGGCTGGTTGATTGTATTATGTTGGATCCTCTGCAGCTTGCTTTGTCCCTTCTTTTATACCCTTCGGCATTTCGTGTCGTACTACAACACGTTTCAAGTCCTGATCCGTATCGGCCTTATCTCGGACAATTATTTCCTCAAAGATCTTGCCGTTACCAAATATCCTTAAATCTTCCCAAACTATCTGCTAGTTTTCGTATCTTTGACTTTATTGTCGATTTTAACTAGACTTGCCAAATTTTGGTGCAAACAGAAATACATCTCAAGATTACATAGAGTCATCACCACCTCAGACTTGCCAAATTCTAGTGCTTCGGGATCGATGACCTTCTGAGCAATTGTGTTAAAGAAATAACATAGCCTTGTGATTGTCTCCTAGACCTTGACCGGCAAAATATTTTTAATTGCCATAGGGAGCATTTGTCTCATCAGTACATGACAATCATAAGATTTCATGCCATTTAATTTCAAATCTTGCATCGAAACAAGTCTCTTCATGTTGGGGGAGTAACCGGACGGAACTTTCACACCATGCAAGCACTAGCACAGTTGAGTTCTCTTAGCCTTGGACAAAGTGTAACAAGCAGGTTCGCAGTACGTTCGGCCTTTATCGGTCTCTTTCGTGCTAACTCAGGTCTTATGCCCATATCGACCAAGTCAAGCCGTGCATTGATACCGTCCTTTGTTTTGCCTTTAATATTCAATAAGAGACCAATCAAGCTATCATAGACATTATTCTGTACATGCATCACTTCGATGCAGTGCCGAACTTCTAGGTGCTCCCAATAAAGTAGGTTCCAAAATATTGATATCTTCTTCCACATGCTCTTCTCACGGGACCTTGATTTGCGTCCCTTTCCAAATGCTACATCCAAATTCTTAACCATATCATGAACATCTATCCCACTTAAAGGTTTTGGAGCTGAACCGTCTTTGTTCGTTCCATCGAATTGTTTCTTCATCTTGCGGTATGGGTGATTCCTCCGAAGGAACCTACGGTGATGCATGTAAATGGTTTTGCGCGAGTGATTCAGCCACACACTCTCGGTATTGTTTAAGCAGTAAGTGCAGGCTTTGATTCCTTTTGTACTTTGGCCTGATAGGTTACCAAGGGCAGGGTAATCATTTATGGTGCAGAACAAAAGGCAGTGCAAAGTGAAGTTCTCTTGTTTGTACACATCCCATATCTGTATCCCGAGAACCCATAGTGTTTTCAAATCTTCCACCAGTAGTGCTACGTACACATCAATATCGTTTCCAGGTTGTTTCGGTCCTTGGATAAGTACAGACAACAAAATGTACTTACGCTTCATAGACAACCAAGGAGGAAGGTTGTAGATACAGAGATTCACGGGCCAAGTGCTATGCTGGCTACTCATGTTACCGAAACGATTCATTCCATCTGTACTCAATCCAAACCTTATACTCCTCGGATACATGATACAGTCGTTCGGACATGCATGTTTGCTTACTCTTTGCGGTACAGGTTACAGTTGTTCGGACATGCATGTATTCTTTCTACTTCCATTCCCAAGGGACAAAGAACCTTCTTAGCTTTGTAGGTGGTTGTCGGCAACTCGTTTCTGAAAGATCGAAATGGCGATCAAAGGGGGGGGTGAATGATCCCAAATAAAATTTCCCCACTCAAAGTACTCCAAACACTCTTGCAATAAAAATCTAAAGCACCCAAATATTTTCGTTCAAACCGGTGCTTCTCATATTCGCACACTCTCCAAAACCCAGAACAATTAGACAACTATGTGTACCCCTAGCTTGCATGGATAAGAACCATGAATCATATGAGGAGTTTTTTTAATAACAATCCTGGTTGTCAAGTGTCCAAACAAAAGAGGAATCAATTCAAAAGACTTCTTTTCTAAAAGAGATAAAGCTAAAATACGAAAGTCTCTTTTCAGAAAAGTTAAAGCAGATTTTCAGAAATTGTCCTCAGTTGGAACAGGTGGTTGGTGAGTTTCTGTTGCTCTAAAATTTTTGGGAATTTTTTTCCCTGTGAGCAGGAGAGTCGTGAAACACTCCACCAAAAATCACCTCAGAAAGCTTTGTATAATAAGAATGAAAAATCAAGCAATACAGAAGGTCAGGAACTTCGACCAGAAAGTTTGAGGCTCTGGTTTTCACTTCATAGCTCTCAAACGGTGCAACCAATGGACTCAAGAAATTTTATACAGATTTATATATGAGCCCTGCACCTTCTCCAAAAAGAATCACTTAAAAATGATTTATATATATATTTATAAAAATCAAATACTGACTGCTGCGTGAAGAACAAGTTCTGGACAGATTTGCAAATTGATAAAAAACTTGATCTCTAGTCTATCCAAGGGTGTAAGAAAGATGTAAAACCAAATGAACACCCTTAATACATCCTAGAAGAACAGCATTTAGAAGGAGGGGAGGCAAATCCAAATTGCATAAATGTAAATTGCAAGAATGTAAGTGCTGAATTTAATTGCGGAATTTAAGTGCATAATGTAAATTGCGTAATTTAAATGCGTAATGTAAATGCACAAAGAAAAGAAATGATTTGAGGAAACATTTCATTTCTGGAAGGAGAGGTTACAAAGCCTCACATTCATGTGGGCAAAGCTCAAAGGAGCATCAAAACCTCAAAACCTTCAAGGGAGGAGGCTACCCTCCACCCCTATTTATACTACTCTTGGGCCACCTACCACCCTTGGATGAGTCCCTCAACCCTAGAGCACTCATCTAAGGGCTAGGATTAACCCACACACACAGCCATGCAAGAGCTAACCCAAAACCCACACACCTACCGGGTTTTTCTTGCACGGTTTTCAAAGCTTACTACCTAGACCCGCTAACCTATCAACTAGACCTCAATCCGACGGCCCTCATTGATTCACGCGGCATCTAGCTAGCATCATCTCCTTTCCTTGTCTTCTTGACTTGCCCGGACTCCGTCTCCGATCATCTTCCAGCGATCTCCCAACCGTCTGGACCTCCGACGCTCCTTGCCTAGTCCCAATCATCCTCCGCCTCACCATGACCTAGCACCGTCGTCCTACAACCATAAAAAATAAGGAAACTCCTCACATAGCAATGCCCACAAAGATATGCAATAAACCCATCCAACTCATCACTACCTCGCCCACACGGCCGGTACTGCCACTCCTGGCAGAGACAACTCAAATTGCTTCATTTTGAAAATCAATCCAAATCAAACTCAAACTTGAGCATACCTTGTTCAAATAAAGTCAAATACTCATCACAAACATGGATGGACCTCCACATGGTCCTTCAATCTCCCCCTTGATGAGTATATTGACAAACAACACAAAAGGCATAAATTTGAGTTTAAATGAGAGAAGGAAGCAATTTGTTTGCAAAGCCAAACTTGGTCCAGAGAAAAAGATATAAAATCATGACCAAGTTGGCAGAAAGAATTTAGAGCAAGACCATGAAAAGAGCAAGTTTTCTACAAAAGCTCTAAAAACCAATCATAAGTGCCAAATGTGATTATGATCCATAAGAAATAGCAAAGATTTACAAAGATCATAAGAAACCACAAGGTTTCACATTTTTTATCTTTTTTTTAATGATGTCTTTTCTATATTTTCTCCCCCTTTTGGCAATATAGGCATCAAAATGGAATTTTCTCTCTCTTTTTATGTATGCATGAAATGCAACCTAAGGGAGCTTTGAAGATTATCCAATTGATCACAATGACAAGATATGACACCAAGCTAGTCAATTTTTAGATTAGACTAGTCTAAGACATGTCCAAGTGCAAATACAAGCTTAGTTTTGAATATTTTAATTTTTTAGCAAGATTTGACAAGTGCAACACTTAGCTTTAGTTTCAAAAATAGAAGAATAGCCACTCTAAGGATCAAAAGGAAAACCTAGAGTTTAACCTACTCGACACTTTGGGGAATCTAGAAGAGCATACAAGGTCCTTCAGGCTCATTTATCACTTAATGCAAATTTTGATTTATCATCATACAAGACATAGCGGGGTGTAAATTTTTGACATTATTTGCATTCTTTACCCACATATGTCTTTGTTTTTAATTTATTTGCATTTTCTTTTGACAACCAATTGACTCAAGCCGTATGCGACCATCTCAAGATGAACTCTTAAGAGGATGGTCTAGGTCAAACAAGATGTATTCCAAGTTCATCCCAAGTGCAATGGGAAGCGGTCTTGTGAATACAAGGTGTTGAGTCGTATGTGCACAAGAAGAGTCAATTTTTTTTAATTTTTATTTTTAGCACAATGATTTATGAGCAATTGAAGGACTCTAGCATGTATCAAACTAGTTTCACCCAAGTTGCTATAGGGACTCTAGAGAACTCCAAAATTTCTCAAATTATGGCACAAACCTCTAGAGAAGAAACCTAGCAAGTAAAAGCAACAAGTTTCATCAAGCTTTTCATTTAAGGCTTATTTCATTTTTAAGCTTAGCAAGTTAAATGAACTTGGACATATCTAAGCTAGTGATTTCCTCCATATGATGTAGCATGGTGTATAGCATGAAGAAGAAATCAATTGCATAATAGACAAAGCTCATTAAACAAGAAATGTAGTCTATATGAAATGCACGACAGATTCCCAAACTCCCCTCAACAAATGAATCAATTTTAAGCTCAAATCTGGTTAAAGTTGAGTTATTATCAAGATTAGGCATAAAGAAAACCGAATGAACTCAATAAAAACCAGAAAAAGCAGAATGAGGAGAAGAAGTCGAGAAAGCGCAAAGCTGGATGGCTATTGAGCATAGATAAGATAGAAGAGACTCACTACGGCTCGGACTCGCTCTTATCTTCCCAGAGGCGACATAGGGAAGGCGACTCTAGATCCCAACTAAGGAGTGCACACAGACCTGTCTACCAGGAGGACCAATACCTGCTAGACTTATAAGACTGTGAGGGAACTCAACCTAGAGAGAAGAGAGAACAGCTAATCACGCATGATAGCAACCTAAAGCACAAGATAAGAGGTCCATGCAAGGCATGCCAGAAGTCTAAGAGAGTGAACTCAACTCAAGAAAACGAGACCAAAGTCACCCAGAGGAAACACAAAGAAAAGAAAAGCTGGAAGAAAACATATAATACATAACATACAAACCAGCTCCCCCTCACGAGAGGACGAAAGGGCTCACGACTCCAAGCTCACTCCTCAAGACAACAAATCTGGAGCTATCCAAAGGCTTGGTGAAGATATCGGCTAACTGAAGATCACTCTCTACAAACTGAACCACGATATCTCCCTTCTCTACATGGTCTCTAAGGAAGTGATATCTAATATCAATGTGCTTGGTCCGGGAATGTTGCACTGGGTTTTTAGCAATGCAAATAGCAGAAGTGTTGTCACAGAAAAGTGGCACACTCTCTATCTCTAACCCAAAGTCCCGCAAGGTCGATCTCATCCAGAGAACACAGCTCACGACAATCGGTGTAGCAACATAATTGCCCTCAAAGTGGGTATGCAACCCTGCATCGCTTCCTAGATGACCAAGAAACAAGAGAAGTGCCAATGAATTGGCAAGTGCCAGAAGTGCTCTTCCTATCTATCCTACAGCCAGCAAAGTCTGCATCGAAAAAGGCTCGAAGGGATAGACAAGAAGAAGAAGAGTACCAAATACCATAATCAGTGGTAGCACGAAAGTACCTGAAGATGCGCTTGACCGCCTGGCTGTGAGAGGCGTGAGGAGAAGCCTGAAATCGGGCGCACAAACACACAGCGAAATGTATGTCCGGCCTCGAAGCAATGAGATATAGGAGAGAGCCAATCATGCTCCGGAACTCCTTCTGATCAGCAGGCTCACCATCCAAAGTAGGAATTCTTGAACTCCGTGCCATTATCACTGCGTATAGCTCGTAATGCACTTGAGAGCTCAATAGATAACCTACTGACTAAACCCCTGAAGTGAGAAAAAGTCTCATCCTTCGAGGACATGAAAAACACCCAAGAATACCTCAAAAAATCATCAACAATGACAAGAACATACCACTTCCCACCACTGACTGCACTCTAGCTGGACCAACAGTGTCCATATGTAAAAGCTGTCCTGGTGCATCAGTCATCACTACGGTGACTGGAGGATGAGAAGTAGTAACCATCTTGCCATGTCGGGAAGGAGAGCAAACTAAGTCTTTGACCATCTTGAGTTTGGGCAAACCCCGAATGAGATCGTGGCTGCTAACTTGGGTCAAATGATCAAAACCAATGTGACCAAGTCTCCTATGCCAGAAGGAGAGGTCACGGGACTCAGAAGCAATCAAACATCGAAGAGAGTCTCCAGAAGAAGCAGAAAAAGCAGCACGAAAGACTCTCTCAAATCTAGAAATCCCACAAACTAACCCTCCTGATGAATCAAGGATTCTACAGGCATTACTCTTGAAGCTTACCTCGAAAGAGTCATCGATAAGTGAGAAGCAGAGAGCGATTGTATTGCGACTTACTTACTAAGGCAACATCTTTAAGAATGAAATTTTGGTTAATGCGGATGGTACCTTTAACAATGACTCTACGAAGAAGCATCCCGAAAGTGATCAACTCATCACGGGGCTCGGACTAGGAAGAGAACCATCGAGAATCTCCGGTCATATGACAAGAACAACCGGAGTCGACAATCCAAACATCTCACTTCCCCATCCGACGAACTTGATCAAGACATAAGAGAGAAAGATGACTCAGTACTGGGGTAGAGTGAAGACTTGGGAACCCAATACTGAACCACACGACGCCTCAGAGTACCAGCCACAGAAGAAGACTGGACTCGAGTGTCTCTCTGTCGTTTAACCTTAACATGATCAGTAGCAACTCTAGTAGATGATCTAGGAGCTGGAACTGGGTTAGCCCGCCGTGGTGCAAAAGCTAGACCATCCTAGTGAGGCTTCCTAAATCTTCTACCAGAAAACACCTCACGCCGCTGATATCTACCTCGATGGAAAAAACGAGGAATATCAAAAGGACGGCGGAAAGACTGACTACGAACAGCTCCAAGACTAAAACTTGAAGAACCAGCATGAAAACCGAGTCCTGGACGCTGCCCAAAAACAGGCGACTCTCTAACCTGTATAGAAGCAGTGTGTACCTTAGGAGCACTCAAAGTCTGGGGATGACCCTGAATTCCCCTAAGAGCAGCAACACGCTCACGCCGAGTGATCTTGGCGCGCCTGAAGTATCAATCTACTAGGTGACCATCTTTCTTACAGAAGGTGCATGTGTACTTCGCCTTGCTAGAGACAGAAGCAACAGGAGTAACACCCTTACGGTCGAAGTCCTATGGACAACCCCAGCAGACCTAAACACGGTGGTGCTCACTCTGGGAGCAACCACAATCTCACCACTCTTTGAGCCACGCACAATGGTGGGAGGATGCGCCCGAGCGTGCTCCAAGGGATCAAATCCTAGACCTTGATTGAATCTACTAATCTTAGATTAGTCTAGAATAAGATTGAGCTTCTTCTTGCCTCCAACAAACTTCTCGAGAGTGCTCATAAGATACTGGCAATCTCGAAAGAAAGAAGCACAAGAAGAATATGGGGAAGGAGAGGAAGAAGAAGAACTAGAAAGAGAAAGAGAAGATCTCTCAGCACGTGCTTTTTGTTCCCCTAGCACGGCTGCCTCAATCTTGAGGGCCTCACAAGAAACGCAAGGAGCATCTCTAATCCTAAGGGTTTGGTCTTTTAACTTCTTCCTAAGCTCACATGGATTTGATCCACATCATCTTTAACCCCAACACATAGCAGGCAACCAGTTTTTGACTTAACTAGTAAGTCCTTAGAAAGTTGATCACACTTGACATTCAAAGCATCATTGTCAAGTTTTAGTTGCCTACAACCCTCACATGAGCTGACTGGGTCCTTAGAAGCATGCAATTCAAGTTCATCATTTCTAGCAGAAAGCTTTTTATGGTGTTCGCTCATGGCATCAATTTCGGCAAGCAATTTAGGGCAATTAGCACAAGAAGGAGTAGAGTGAGCATGAAAAAAACTAGCATCTAGAGGAATAGCATCAACAGAATTATCGCTAGCATTCTTAAACTTAAGACTATCTAATTCAGTCAACACACTATCATGCATAGTCCTTAAGTTCTCCAACTCCAAAAGAATAGCATCACACAAAGAGCAATCATCAGTGACTCGACAGGAAGAAGATTTAAGTGAAGCTAGCTCCTGAGTCAAGGTACCTACTTCCTTCTCAAGCTCCGTACACCTAGCTGTAGCTCTAGAATGAAATTTTCCTAGTTTACAGAAAGCTTCATTGAGCTGGTCATAGGAGGGTACCTCGTCCGAGTCGCTGTAGAGCTCGGAGTCGCTGATGCCGTTGGCGTCGACCATGAAGCACATGCCGAAGAAGTCGTCGCCGCCCTTCTTCTCTTGCGGTTCATCCTCGCCCTCGTCGCTCCATGTCTCCGTGTCGGAGAGGTTGATGTTGTCAAGCGCGGCGAGGACGCGGTGAAAGAGCTTCTTGTTCTTGGAGAAGTTGCGGTACTTTTTCTCACGCATCGGCTCACGAACTGGAGGCTTCTTGTTGCGGTTCTTGTCGATGTAGTCGTTCTTTGCCGAGCCGCCAGCATCGTTCTTAGCCTTCTCCAGTTTGGGGCAGTTTGCTCGAATGTGGTCGGGGCCACCACACTCGAAACAGGTGATCATCCCACCTCTCTTCCTCTCTCTCACTCTTTTGTATGCATATGAAAATTTACGAGAAAGAAGAGCAAGCTCATTTTCTAGAAATTTTCCAGTTGGTCATCGCTTAGCTCGCAAAGAGCGAGAGAGAGAAACCAAGAAGAATCAAAAGAGAGGATCCAATGGGATCGGTGACCAAAGCCATCGGCGAGACTTCGTCTTCCGCGAGGCGACATCGATCTCATGAGTCTTGAGCGGGAATAAAGCCCGTCAAGAGTCAAGGTCGACAGTCGGTGGTGTCCTTGATGGTGGTCACCTTCATCTCCCAAGCAGCGCAAATCGAGTGCGGTCAAGAAATGTCGAGCATTATTCGAGTCGGGTATATACAACCAAGCGCTCGAAGATCGCTCAAGATCTTGGTAAAGCGATCGAAGCACTCATCAAGACTCTCACCAGCGTGTTGTTCAAACTTGTTGAACTCACGCTTGAACTGGTCCTGCCTCACGGTCTTGATTTGAGTAGTGCCCTCATGGTAAGCATTGAGGGTCACCCAAATATCTTGAGCGGAACGAAGGTGAGAAATCCTATCATACTCACTGCGGCTAAGACCCTCTATGAGGATGTTCCTTGCCTTAGCGTTCGGCTCAACGTCAGCCATATTTTCGGCCGTGACATTTTCATCAGCAGGAACCTCATACGGGAGTTTCACCTTCTGCCATATCAGGAAGCCCTGGGCAGTGATGTATGACTCCATCCGCGATTTCCAAAATGAAAAATCAACTCCAGCAAAAATGGGAGGCTTGGTGGAATACTTGTCCATCGCCATGGCTCTTGAGACCGGTCAAGATCTATGGAAGAGCAAAACCGACTCTGATACCAATTGAAAGATCGAAATGGCGATCAGAGGGGGGGGGGTGAATGATCCCAAATAAAATTTCCCCCACTCAAAGTACTCCAAACACTCTTGCAATAAAAATCTAAAGCACCCAAATATTTTCGTTCAAACCGGTGCTTCTCATATTCGCACACTCTGCAAAACCCAGAACAATTAGACAACTATGTGTACCCCTAGCTTGCATGGATAAGAACCATGAATCATATGAGGGGTTTTTTTAATCACAATCCTGGTTGTCAAGTGTCCAAACAAAAGAGGAATCAATTCAAAAGACTTCTTTTCTAAAAGAGATAAAGCTAAAATACGAAAGTCTCTTTTCAGAAATTGTCCTCAGTTGGAACAGGTGGTTGGTGCGTTTCTGTTGCTCTAAAATTTTTGGGAATTTTTGTCCCTGTGAGCAGTAGAGTCGTGAAATACTCCACCAAAAATCAACTCAGAAAGCTTTGTATAATTAGAACGAAAAATCAAGCAATACAGAAGGTCAGGAACTTCGACCAGAAAGTTTGAGGCTCGGTTTTCACTTCATAGCTCTCAAATGGTATAACCAGTGGACTCAAGAAATTTTATACAGATTCATATATGAGTCCTGCGCCTTCTCCAAAAAGAATCACTTAAAAATGATTTTTATATATTTTTCGAAAAATCAAATACTGACTGCTGCGTGAAGAACAAGTTCTGGACAGATTTGCAAATTGATAAAAAACTTGATCTCTAGTCTATCCAAGGGTGTAAGAAAGATGTAAAACCAAATGAACACCCTTAATACATCCTAGAAGAACAGCATTTAGAAGGAGGGGAGGCAAATCCAAATTGCATAAATGTAAATTGCAAGAATGTAAGTGCTGAATTTAATTGCGGAATTTAAGTGCATAATGTAAATTGCGTAATTTAAATGCGTAATGTAAATGCATAAAGAAAAGAAATGATTTGAGGAAACATTTCATTTCTGGAAGGAGAAGTTACAAAGCATCAGATTCATGTGGGCAAAGCTCAAAGGAGCATCAAAAACCTCAAAACCTTCAAGGGGAGGAGGCTACCCCTCTACCCCTATTTATACTACTCTTGGGCCACCTTCCACCCTTGGATGAGTCCCTCAACCCTAGAGCACTCATCTAAGGGCTAGGATTAACCCACACACACAGCCATGCAAAGGCTAACCCAAAACCCACACACCTACCGGGTTTTCTTGCACGGTTTTCAAAGCATACTACCTAGACCCGCTAATCTATCAACTAGACCTCAATCCGACGGCCCTCATTGATCCACGCGGCATCTAGCTAGCATCATCTCCTTTCCTTGTCTTCTTGACTTGCCCGGACTCCATCTCCGATCATCTTCCGGCGATCTCCCAACCGTCGGACCTCGGCGCTCCTCGCCTAGTCCCGGTCATCCTCCGCCTCACCATGACCTAGCACCGTCGTCCTGCAACCATCAAAAACAAGGAAACTCCTCACATAGCAATGCCCACAAAGATATGCAATAAACCCATCCAACTCATCACTACCGCGCCCATACGGCCGGTACTGCCACTCCTGGCAGAGACAACTCAAATTGGTTCATTTTGAAAATCAATCCAAATCAAACTCAAACTTGAGCACACCTTGCTCAAATAAAGTCAAATACTCATCACAAACATGGATGGACCTCCACATGGTCCTTCAGTTTCCCTCTGGAAACATGTTCGCCAATAAACGTAACAGCGCTGTGAAACTTTTGTCGGACCAACCGTTGCTTGCCTTCAATTTCAGCAGTTCAAGCACGGATGACAACCTTGTGTATTTCGATTTGCAGCCTGGGAACAAAGGTTTCTCCGATTCCTCCATCATGCCCTGGAATTTACCATATTCTCTGTCATCACGGTTCCCTTTTGCGTTGTGCAACATCTAATTCAGATTATCGTCCTTGTCGAATATCTAAATATGTTATATATGCGCATATATGACAGAGCAAGGTATGTCCTAGTAACAAACGGAAGTTCTGGATATCTCAGGCCGAGAATCACGGGATAAGATACGCGCGGGGAGGGATAATCCCATATCGGGAAGGACTCGGTTGGCTTTCCCCGCAAGGAGACCAACACGAGTACGCCCAACACCAATGGCAGTTTGCATACGCTTCGCAGATCACACGGCGAAGGACTCTTCATCGACTACGACTCGATCGGAGGCAAGACCATTGCAACTATATAATGCCTGGGGGAGGGACCCACAAGAAGAAAAAGGAAGGGGAGCAATCTAGTAGACAATACAAGGAAGCCCTCCAGTGAAGATTAGCCATCCAGAGTTTTCAAGCCAAAGCCTTGGTGCGTAAAGAGCTTAGGAGCCGACGAGTTGCATCTCGTCAACCTCTAGTCACAACCATCTGTAGCATAGATACCACCTGAATTGTAATCGGGGCTATACCCCCTTGCTTTGTACATCATCCAGCATATACAGCAATATCCCACACAGGACGTAGGGTATTACTCCGTCAGGAGGCCCAAACCTGTCTACATCGTGTGCCTGTGTGTTATGTGATTGACTCTGCTATCTCGAAGGTACCCGAAGTATAAGTTTATTGTCGATTCCTAACCTTCGACAGTTGGCGCGCCAGGTAGGGGCCTTCAGCTATTTTCTTGCAGATCAAGCATGTCTTCATAGCGCGACCACAATGGATTCTGTAATGACCTCTCGGTCACCACCCTGGATCAAACGCCTCCAAGCAGAGCTGAGATCGCTTTTGGAGCAATGCTCTATCGATGGAGGATGAACGGAGACCTTCTGCACATCGGCTTTATTGAGTCCCGCTCATGGGATCCACGTCGAGAAGTAGGCTTCATCGACTTCAACTCAACGGAGCCCAACGTCTTAATGTGTGTTGACATAGAAAGCGAAGACGAAAGCAAGACCTGCAGCAGTCAGGACAACAGCCGAATAGATCGGTGCGTGTTCGCAACTGGGGGTGACAACGGTGCTACTGCTGAGAGTTCCCAGGGACCCCAGATCCCCCTGCACATGCCTCAAAACCTTGCGGCAATGATAGAAGCAGCCCGAGCGGCCACAACCACTATAGCTCCCGATACTGTAGTACATCGACGTGACTTGGCAGCCGTGGCCACAATAGGGATCATTGGTAATCTATGAAGGCAGCTTGCCCTCGGTGACCCCACGACACCTCATCAGCAGTTGCCATTAGAGGCAACAAGTCCCTAGACCGCACAGCCATAACGGAAAGCGCGACTTCGTTTTGCCAAAAGCATTCCATCAGAGCCACAACAACGGCGTTTTTAGTACCTTTGAAGCAAACGTCCAGTGTGCTCATGTGTTGCTGAAATCCCTTCCACCACTGGATCTAGGCAACTCGATGACTCCAGTGTTCAACCAGAAGAAAACGCTGCTTGATGCAGCGCAAGCACAAACTGCTCTAGTCGCCATCGAGTAACAGGGTCGATAGTAGCTAGCTCTAACCAGAGAACTTCCAGGGCAACACACTCCAACCTCCGTCGAGGGCGTCCCAAGGATCTTCGGAATCTAATTTCGCACGATCGTCGAGACCTGCGTGACGTCATCCGAGATCGAAGGGAGGAACATGAACGGGAGGACCGTGAGTGGCAAAAACACGCGTCCCCACCCTCGAGGGGCCAATCAACTACACGCTGGGCACGGTGAGGTGAGTTTCCGCCCTCAAGGGGCCATTCTCCCGCATGGCGAAGGTTTCTCCCCCGGTAAGGTCCACGGCCAGTGACCCCCGAGGACGACGGTGTAGCCTTCACCCCCGAGCTACGTACCATCAGGTGGCCAGATAAATCCAAGCTAGGCCCCATTGAGAATTACTCGAGCAAGATAAACCCGTTTGAGTGGCTGTAGATCTATGATGGGGAACGATTAGTCTACTCTAGCGAAAAATCAAAATTTTTCTACCACGAAACCAAGGAACCACTGCAAGTTATAGATCACAGAATTACCACTAGATGAGCAGACCCGTAGCAGAAGTACAGTCAATGTAGCACGTTGGTGCAGATGTAGTCGAACTAGCCTCGCGTCTCCCCAACAGCTCCTTGTTGAAGCTTCGCAGCAACACCTCCAAGGTATCCACACGTATGGGGCAGGAACACCACACGCCGAAGTGCTAGCGCCGACTGCGCAGTTCTGGGCGAAGGAGGGGTGGTGGCTAAGGTTTCAGGAATTCTGAATTCATGATGTGTCTCTTCGTGTATCTGTCACACACTCGCAAAACCAGCACCTCCTGCCTTTATATAGACGTTCCATGATGGGTTTCAACACTTAAGTTCATCAGGAACTCTAAGCCCATTGCAACTCGGATCCTTATTCGAATTGGTTACAGCCCCTTAAGCGTGCGACCCTATAGGTTCACGTGCACTCGGACATGGTTGGAGTACCCCTATCGATCGTTGGGTACTCCTACTCAACCATCGGGTACTCCTACTTGACCATCGAGTACTCTTACTCGATTATCAAGCATTTGACCAATAGTCGATAGCGGCCCCTAGCAGGACTGATCGACTCCTGAGTACATGCAAAGATCGGATGAACCTCAACAATGTCCTATATGCATTTCCTTTTGCCTCACGATATCGGTCAAACCCAAGGCGAGTTGTTGTCATCCTTATTTGGATGGCTCGACCACTCTTTCTCAATGCTGTGACTCGGATTCCCCGAATATATTGAATTAACTCTTTAACTCGATGACTCGAGTAACTTACTCGAGTAGCATGGCCATGCATTTTTTCGAATTTGACCACTCGAGAGGCCTAGAGATATCTCTCCTGTTTGATGGAGGGGCAAATCTTATCTTGATCAACCACGTCTCACAGCATGTTTCATGACAAACCCGAAAGGCATCTTTATAACTACCCAGTTACAGAGTAGCGTTTGGCGACCCGTAAGTAAGTCATTACACATCTTGAGAACATGCGACAATCTCAAGTCGAAGGATATAGCATACACATCGTATATGAGACCAACTGATGACATGAAAGAAAACAATGTTCTCGCAGTGTCTCGTACGGGTCGATGTCCAACACCATGTTCTCTAACATGTGTCCATATTATTGGTTTGATATCTTCATATCTATGACCAGTGAAACATGGTCATCGACCAACACATATGCTAGTCTACTCATATGTGTCCTCATATGATTATCGATTAGGGACTCCTTTTAGAATGAACATCATAAAGACCAATGTTGACGATCGGGATCGCCTGACCGTAAGAAGAAGGGGGGGAGTGATGTAGGAGTGGAACCCAAGATCATGCTCACTGAAGGGAGGAACTCTGGTCATCGCTAAAGGTGAGAACAAGAGAACGGTTGACGCGAGGAGTTATACTGGTTCGAGCCCCCAGCACGGGTAATAGCTCTACTCCAGTCTTACCCAGAGGCGGAAGGTAGACAATGATGTACTGTGGTTGAATACAAGAGGTGCTCGAGCTGAGGTTGAGCATTGGTTCAATGTGTCGTGTCGTGTATGTGTGTCTGTGTCTGTGTTGTCCCTTTCACCGCGTAGGGGGAAAGTCTTTATACCTCTACTGCTGAGTTCATTACAGAAAACGGCTGGGCGAGATTCTCGGGGGAGTGGCGCTAGATCGGACATGATCGGCAATGAAGTATGGAAATAATGGCGTTGGGAACCGTTGCCCACGATCGCCTTAACTCAACCTTTTAAGGTCCCTCCTTGACTCGGTAACTGCCGGTTTCCACAATCTGACCAAGTCTTCCTAGCTTGCCATTAATAGCGAGCTAGGTCCATGGTCGAGCGAGCTTGGTCATTGGTCCATGGCCTACGCGGGGTAACCAATCCCCGAAAACTATCCCCCGAGGCTCAAGCAGTGATCCTGAAGCTCGGGATGACCTTGAGTCTGATGATCTGGAGAAGGGGACGGCTCCCCGACCGAGCTTGGGAACGCTCAAGCTCGATCCTAGGTCGGGACCGCGCAAAGATCCACGGCGCGATCGAGCCCAGAAATGCTCGGACTTTGACGCCACGGTTCATAATCGGGGCGACATCGAAGTCCCCAACGCTGGGTGTTGGTACAGTCGCCGTGGGGAGATCGGAGCCCCCGCGGGTTGTGAG
Organism: Otatea glauca; assembly: GCA_036346275.1. Lineage (NCBI taxonomy): Eukaryota > Viridiplantae > Streptophyta > Magnoliopsida > Poales > Poaceae > Otatea > Otatea glauca. The sequence continues at coordinate 19,976,815 of CM070717.1, read as the reverse complement.
GTCACCATCGCAGGGTGCCCGGAGAGGGGACGCCCCTGCCGTCGTGGCAGAGGTAGGGCACTAGGATCTCCAGCGCCCCTCCACGAGACGGATGCTCGCGATCCAGGTATGTGCAGTCTTTTATCTCCTTTAGGTCGTAGCGTAGGTTCCCTTTCCTCCTTCGCTTAACAATGAGTGCTCGCTCGCGCTCATCGCGGCATCGGGAACCCCTCGATCGCTTTGAGCGCCGTAACACCCGGGGTGCGGCGGTGGTTGCGTCTGGTCGTCGGCGACCATTGACCATGGTCGTTGTCCAGGGCAAGTCCGAGGACGAGGACGACTTCCTCCTGGTCCGCCGCCCATGCTCGCGGCAGGCCCAAGTCACCGCGGGAGGTGGAGCCGAAGACATCTCGGCCGTCGGAGTCAGGGCTGATGGGGACGAGCCCAAGGTCGAGGCTCCTACGACCGGTGAGGTCGAGGCTCCTGAGGTGCAGTCGAGGAACCGACTGCCGCGATCGTCTCGAAGGTTCCCACGGGCCAGTCAGGTAGGACAGCATTTCTTGGCCCCTTGCGTCGTAATGCTTTCCCATAATTTAACCTTTCCACTTCTCTTCACTAGGATCTTAGTCTCTGCGACCAAGCTGAGGTCCGGGCTAGCCGAGGTTGTCCGGGTTGAGGCTTCATCGGGCTAGACCGAGTCCGCACTGGTGGGAGCCAACGTAGCCAGCTCATCCTTGGCAGGGGCTATGGCGAGCTAGGGACGGTCGGACCAAGCGACGGGGCCATCGGGTCTCTCTGTTGCTAGTTCGAGGGCCAGCTCAGTCATGTGAGTAAGCTCGTAATCATCCATCTTCTTAATGGTCGCATGACTTCTCTTGGATTTTGTAGGCGGTGAGCCTAATCGCCCAAGGGCTCCAAGGCATGCACGGCCACACCGCCGAGCTAAAGGCGGTCCTCGATGTGGTGTTGGAGCGGGAGGCCCACATTGCCTGGCTTGAAGAGACCCTGCTGGTCAAGCAGGAGGAGGCGGAGTAGAGGACTACAACCCATGTCGTCGAGCTTGCCCAAGCCGCTGCCACTGAGTGCGAGAAGGCTGCCAAAGCCCTCGAGGCCGAGCGCGTGATGGCGGCCAAGTCTCTCGAGGCCGAGCTCGCGAAATCGGTAGGAGCTCTTGAAGCTGCATGCAGGGAGGCGGAGGAGCTGCGGAAGCAGGTCACGGAGCAGGCCGCTGCTCCAGCGAAGGCCTCCATTGAGCTCAAAACGAAGGTCGCCGAGCTCAAGGAGAAGCTGGGGCGGGTGTCCAGGATGGGAAAGAGCGCCTAGCACGAGCGCAATCGCGCTGCGAGCTCCGCAGCCGAGGCACACCGCCTTCAAGGCGAGCTCTCAGCGCTGAGGGTGAAGACCGTCGAGCTTTCGCAGCCGAGGCATAGGAGATTTAAAGAAGCGTAAATAGGCACAAACATAGGCAAAAAAGAGTAGTCAGTACTCCCTTGTCTAGCCCTCGCTGCAGTCTAGGTCGAGCAACGCCGACCTTGGGCGCAGTTTGTGGGAGAAATAGGTCGTAGTTGTCGAGGTCGAACAACGTCTCTGAATTGTTGAGGAGGCATGTAAAAGACTTAAGGCAAAGTCATTTAATTGCAATAGCTGTGCCCCCTGTGCGAGAAAGGTCGAGCTCGGGAATACTCAAGGGTGAACTCGAGTGTACAAGGGGCCTTAACGCGCTCAGGTCAGGCTCGGCAGCACTCAAGCCCGACCCTTGCACGAAGTATGCATGTTTGCTCGAAACCGAGCGCGGTCTCTAGTCCAAGTGCTGCTATAGGGGGAGCCATGATGCGATAAGGATCAGCTTACTGCTAGCGTGGCCCCTGGAGGTAAACTTCGACATCACGATGTTCAGGACGAGGCACAAAAAAATGCAAGGAAATGTAAAGGGGACACAATCATGGTTAATAAAGAAGAACTTTTATTGCCAGTTAAGGTAAGAGTATTACACATAAAAATTTTGGAGCTGGTCGATGTTCCACGAGTTTGTGAGCTCTCTGCCATCGGGCATCGCCAGCCGATAAGTTCCCGTGCGATCAGCTAAAATGACACTGTAGGGGCCCTCCCACTTTGGGGATAACTTGTTCGTGTTAGTCAAGCCCTGAATTCATCTTAAGGCCAGATCCCCAACTCGGAGCTCCCTAGGTCGAACCGATCAAGGTGCATGCCTGCGAAGCGTATGCAGGTAGTGCGCCGATCATAGCAGTGCACGACTCCTTACTTCTTCCGCTAGGGCAAGGTCAAGAGAACGCTCTTGCTCGAAGTCGACTTGGTCGACGGAGCTGACCCTAGCGGAGCCCAACGTGACCTCAGAAGGCAGGATGGCCTCAGCACCGAACACGAGCTGAAAAGGGGTTGCCCCTGTTGCTCGACTGGTCATGGTGCGAACGAACCAAAGGACGGTGGGAAGCTCATCCACCCTGGCCCGACCGTCTGTTCGAGCTCATCGAAGACTCACCTCTTAACGCCCTGGACGATCTGTCCGTTGGCGCGTTCGATCGCTCCGTTGCTCTGGGGGTGAGCCATCGAGGTGTAGCAGACTCTGGTGCCTATGTCTTCGTAGTATTCTTGGAACAGCTCGCTGGTAAACTGCGATCCATTGTCGGTGATGATCCTGCATAGGACCCCATACCTTGTTACCACAAACAAGTGAAAAAACCTTACTGCGGCTCGGGCGGTGATGGCCAAGACTGGTTCGGCCTCGATCCACTTGGTGAAGGTATCGATGGTGATGAACAGGAACTTCTTCACCCTGATCGCTTGAGGGAAAGGGCCGAGGAATGCGCACCGCAGAGGCCCGAATAGATATAATTGAGAAGGTACTTACCTTCCTCTGGGGTAGTACACTTCGACAGAACACGTAGGTTGCCCTGGAGATAGAGTTGCCCGCTAATGAGCTTGTATGAGCTCGCTCGATGCCTGATTCTGCTCCTCTCGATCGGGTCGACCGGGAGCTTGCCCCGGTCAAGGAACTAGGTAATCGGCTCCATACACGAGGGAACACTCTCGAGGAGGGCGACTGGATCTTCTTGGTCAGTGACGGAGGGTGCCGCCAAGGTCTCGAGATGACATCTGATGGAATTTCATCATAAGACGACCCGAGTTTGGATGCACTGGAGTTGTCCTTCCTGGGCACGTGCTTGATTTCCATGTTCCGGAACCACTTCTCCATCTTGCGCACCTCGGCGAGGTACCTGGCCATCGAGCCCTCCGAGCACTGGTAGTCTTTGTTGTACAGGTTGACGACGAGCTGGGAGTCGCCCTTGAGGACCAACCGGCACATGCCCAGCGATCTCAGTTTGTCTCTGCGGGGTGTGATGATGAGGATACCAGCCCCCGAGCGCTCAAACATCCTGGAACCGTCGAAGTACATAATCCAAGGCTCCTCTTCCTTGACCTCGAGCTCGGGGGTCGGTATTGTGTTTGTTGAGGTCGTGGTCGACCTTGCTTAGGTTGAGGTCCTCCTTGGTCGGGTCGCGGCTGCCCCTGGTCGAGTCGCGGTTGCCCCTGGTCGGGATGCCGCACTTCCATTACCTCGCGCTTGCTGTTCATCGCAGCGACCACGCGCAGCCAGCAGCCGTCGCTGCCGCGGTCTCTCTTTCTATTTTTAGCGTGTGGATCCAAGCCATCGCCCTTGGCATTAGATGGTTCATCCTCACCGAAGTTGAAGCCGAGCTTGCCCTGGTCGTAATCGCACTTCTAGCGCACAGCGTCATTCGTGTTCGCGTATCGCTCCGCCATCTGGAACAGCTTGTTGACATTGAGATTCGCTGTGATCTCCAGGTCCTCGGTGAGCTGCCGGTTGCGGATGCCAAACTTGAAGGCCTTGATGACAGCCTTGTCGGAGACGCATGGGATCGAATTCCTCTTGTGGATGAATCGATGCACGAAGTCGCGGAGAATCTCATTCTTCCCCTGGATGATACAATCGAGGTCCTTCTCCCGTCCAAGGCGCTCGTAGCAGCTCTGAAAGTTGGAACAGAGAGCATTCTGTATCTAGCGCCATGATTGGAAGGTGCCAAGCATCTGATTGAAGAGCCAAGTACGCGCTGCACCGTCCAACACCATCGGGAGGTAATTGGCCATCACGGCCTCATCCCCACCAGCTACTAGGATTGCGGTTGAGTAGATCGAGAGGAACTCATCGGGGTTCTTGGTTCCGTCAAACCGCTCGATCGCAACGGGTTTAAATCGGGCCGACCAGTGTACCCGACGGAGGCTAGCGGAGTATGCTGGGCAGCCATAGGCCAGCGCAGTGCCACGCCGAGCATGGCGGCCGTCGCTGTTGGAGCTAGAGTGGCAGTCGGCGTAGCGTCCGTGTTCAAGTAGGTGGTACAGCCCGCGTCGATACGGTCGGCACGGGCGTCGTCAGTGTGATAGCGCAGGCGGTCGTGGACATTTTCACGCCTGGGCGGGATGTCCAGAGAAAGGCTTCTGGATGTGCAGTTGCTCGAAAAGACGATGTTGCCGCTCTGCCGATGTCGTGCACGTTCACGAAATGCGCTTCGAGCCTGACAATATGGAGGCGACCAGGACGGACTCCGGGCTCGTCTGTACGAAGGTGACCGGCGAGAGCGCTGACGTCCGTGTGAAGAGTTGCCATCACTCGCAAGAGAGCGAGACCCAGGGCTCCAACTTCGCCCTCATTGCGAAGGCTCAACCTCTTCACCCGCCTTGTCGAGCTCCTCGACGAGGGCCCGTCCGAAAAGAACTGACCTCGCCCGAGCAGGATCAGCCATAACCCGGGCGATGGTTTGCAAGCGGTCCCAACTAGTGAAATCTCCTAGGCGGATAGGGTTAGGCCACCCGGACGAGGTGCGATTCCCCCCGTGATCTTCCCATCGGAGAGCGGTGAATGGCAACCCGAGCTAACTGACGCACCTCCTCCGGGGTGTCTGGGTCACGATCCTCCGCTCCCTCGCTCACCCCACAGCTATCAGCCATGAAGACAAGGCATTCATGTGGCGGTGGCGAGGGTGAGAACATGGATGTGGAGCTCCTGTGCTCGGGAACCGCATCCGAGTTCGAGATCGCCAAATGCGACATGTTGATGTTTGAAGGCGAAAGCGTTGGTGAAGTTGAAGCGATGGAGTTCCTTCGAACAAGTGAAACTCTCGAGCCCCACGGTGGTCACCAGTTATCGATGATCGGGATCACTTTACCGCAAGAAGAAGGGGGGAGTGATGTAGGAGTGGAACCCAAGATCGTGCTCGTCGAAGGGAGGAACTCTGGTAGTCGCTAAAGGTGAGAACAAGAGAGCGATTGATGCGAGAAGTTATCTTTGGTTGAGCCCGGCAAAGATGGGTAACGACTCTACTCGATCTTGCCCGAAGTATGAAGGTAGACGATGATGTACTGTGGTTGAATACAAGAGGTGCTCGAGCCGAAGTCGAGCACTGGTTCTATGTGTCGTGTCGTGTATGTGTGTCTGTGTTGTCCATTTCCCCACGTAGGGGGAAAGTCTTTATACTCGTGTTGCTGAGTTCATTACAGAAAATGGCCGGGCGAGATTATCGGGGGAGTGACGCCAGATCCGAACATGATGTGCAATGAAGTATGGCAATAATAGCGCTGGGAACCGTTGCCCACGATCGCCTTAACTCAACCTTTTAAGGCCCCTCCTTGACTTGGTAACTGCCAGTTTCCACAATCTGACCGAGTCTTTCGAGCTTGCCCTTAATAGCGAGCTAGGTCCTTGGTCGAGCGAGCTTGGTCCTTTGTCGAGCGAGCTTGGTCCTTGGCCAAGGGAGCTTGGTCCTAGTGGGCCATGGCCTGCGCGGGGTAACCAGTCCCTGACAACGAATAAAGAGTTTCACAAACAAGTCACGTACTTATTAATCAATATCCATGATGTTATTCAGAGAACAATATTATAGTTCATGAACATTTATGAAAATATAATCATGTGTATGATTGCCTCGAGGGCATATTTCCAACAATCTACACTATGGTCTTGAGGGCAGCTGGTGGCAACGAAAAGGTGATGGCCAACTATCTACTCACCACCCTCGATGGTGCGGCCAAGTCTTGGTTACTCAACCTTCTGCCTCATTCGATATCCTCTTGGGCGTAGTTGCGGACCCAGTTCGTTGCCAATTTCCAAGGCACCTACAAACGCCTCGAAACTCGTAGCAACTTGCATCGGGTGGTGCAGGAGCCGAGTGAGTCATTGCCGAATTTCGTCCAACGCTTCAACGACAAGCGAAACTTGATTCCTGACATGTTGGACAAGGCTGTCATCGTGGCCTTTGAGAACGGCGTCAGGAATAAGGAGTTGAAGGGAAAGTTAGCCACTCGGAAGATCCGAACTCCTATGGAACTCTTCAAGCTAGCGAAAAAGTATGCCAGATGTGCCGAAGCCCGTCACCACGTGGACAGCCCTGGAGCATGCGACGACAAAGCCGAGTTATCCAAGCAAGGGGCGAAATGAAATAAGAACCACGGGGAGAAGGGCAAAGGTGACCCCACCGTGCCCATGGTCGAAAGGGGCAAGGCGCGCAATACAGGCGACAACAAAGGCCGAAGTCGTGGTGGAGGTAAGTACTGCCCGATCCACCAAATTAGCAAGCATGATTTCGATGAGTGCCACGTGATCGGCAGGAAGGTTTAGGAAATGCTTAAAGCCGCACTAGCCGAGCGTGGAATCGAGCAGGCCAAGGAGAAGTCCCTAGACAATGAGCCCGAATACCGCGGGGCTGATCACAAGCTTGCGCACATCTTTGGAACATCTGCCACGTATGAATCCAAGAGGCGATACAAGGTAATTGAAAGGAAGGTCAACCTGGCTGCGTCGGCCCTCCCCAGATTCCTCAAATGGTTGGAAGTACCAATCACCTTCGACCAGGCGGATCACCCAACTGTGGTCCCACATTCGGGTCGATACCCCGTAGTGGTAGAGCCAACCATCAACAATGTAAAGGTCGCTTGAACCTTAATCGATGGGGATAGCTCACTGAACCTCATCTTCGCCAAGACGCTAGATAACAAGGAGATCCCTCGGACAGAGATCTGAGCTAGAGCAAAGCTGTTTTATGGCATAGCTCCACTATCGTCTTCCATGCCTCTTGGCCAGATTGAGCTGCCAGTCACGTACGGCACGCTAGAAAATTTCCGCACTGAAAAGCTTCTTTTCAATATGGCGAATTTTGAGACTGCTTACAACATGATCTTAGGCCGCCCCATGCTAGCCAAGTTCATGGCCATGGTGCATTACGCATACCGGGCTATCATGATCCCAGCGCTAAAAGGGGTCCTCACAATCAAATGGGATCAGTGTGCTGCAGTAAGATACGACAAAAAGAGCCTGGAAATAGTGGAACACCTGTGCGGAACAGCGACCAACGTTGACGATGAGGGAGCCAAGCGCCAGAAGTCGGAAGCTCTTGAATCCAGCAGCGCTGTCGAGAGCTTGAGTAGTGGCAGCGACAAGGACAAGAAGACCAAAGGAGGCATCAGGACAGTGCCCCTGGACCCATCAGAACCTTCTAAGACGATCAAGGTTGGTGCTAACCTTGACCCCAAATAGGCTCATCTCTTTCCTTCGGGCAAACCGCGACGTGTTTGCACGGCAATCGTCCAACATGCCCAGGGTCCCTAGGGAGGTGATCGAGCATCGATTAGCTATGGAACCAAGCACCAAGCCGGTGGTGTAGAAACAACGCAGATTTGCGCAAGACCGGAAACAAGCCATCCAAGAGAAGGTCAGCAAACTCCTGAAGGTTGGCTTCATCCAAGAAGTCCGTCACCCGAAGTGGCTAGCAAACCCAGTCCTCGTCAAAACACCCAACGGTAAGTGGAGGATGTGCAACGACTACACTGACCTCAATAAGGCTTGCCCCAAGGATCCTTTTCCTCTTCCCCGCATCGACCAGATTGTAGATTTGACTACAGGCTGCGAACTGCTAAGTTTTCTAGATGCCTATTCGGAGTATCACCAAATTAGCATGTCTGTCGAGGATGAAGAAAAAACTGCCTTCACTACTCCCATTGGTGTATTCTGTTATATTAAGATTCCTTTTGGTGTAAAGTGTGCTAGCGCTACATATCAACGTTGCATTCAAAAAGGCCTGAAGTCCCAAATTGGGCACAATGTGGAAGCGTACATCGATGATATCGTAGTAAAGTCAAGAACAAGCAGCACTCTGATGAGTGACCTCGACGAAACGTTCGACAACCACATGAAGTATCGAACGATGCTTAATCCCTAGAAGTGCACGTTCGGCGTCCCGTCCGGCAAGCTTCTCGGCTTCTTAGTGTCTAGTCGAGGCATTGAGGCCAACTCACGCAAAATTGAGACCATCAACAAGATGCGTCCTGATGAGACCATGCCGGCCCAGCAAACCATGCTTATATCTCAAGCCAAGAGAAGGGCCCAACAACTTCTGATACTCCAATCCCAGCCCAAGATCAAGTCCAATTCGTTCATGAGTCCAGTTCGGCCTCCAGGAGTAGTCCAACTAAAAATGACCATATCTAGGTCATAAGAAGTCTGTTTGAGGTGTTCTTGGACTCTACGGAGAAGCCCACGACGAGAAGTTTCCAACGGAAGTGGTTTTACATCCAAACTCCTGGATCTACAGAAATCATCAAATCAATATGACAAACAGAATCTGCCACGTGCTGCGCCACCTCCACTTGGGCCCAAAGGCCTTGTATGACCTAGGGTTTCACGGCCACCCCCTTGGCCGCCTCCCTTGCCCTCTTCCTCATATATATTCAGTAGCCGTCGCTAGAATAGATGGGTTTTGCTTAGATTACAACTAGACACTTTGTCAGTTCTTCGCCGTTCATCGGTTTGTGGAACCCCAACTCGTGTGCTTAATATTATTCGCAATTTCAGATTGCATCTTCTACGTTCTTGCTTGTGTTATCGATTCGCATGCAGGGATAAGCCTTCTCGATTCGCATGCAGGGATAAGCCTTCTTGGCGAGGTCAACCGTGTTTGTGCGTGGTTGTTAACCAACGGAGCCGTGGTGTAGCGATTGCAGGGTTCGAATCAGTTCTGATTGGAAGCCAGATCATCAACGTCGAGTTCTCCACCAATCGACTTACTACTACCTGTCGGAAGATCGGGCCACTGTTCCCATCAAGTGGTATCAGAGCCTCGGTTGCCCGATAGGTAATTCTTGTATCCCCACTTTTGTTTTGCCATCGTCCTAGAGTCCAGACAAATTGCCCTACAAAAAGTTCTTCATCAGTTTCGCTATCCTACAACCCCTTGTGCCTTTGCAATTTTCGTTTCAGTTTCGCTTTTTTGAATTTGTGTCCATCATCATCGTTTTGTTGCTGGTTTGAGGTCGTGATCTTAGTTTCTAGTTGTCCCTTTCCGTTGCCCTAGTTCTTGTTTGCACCGTTAGTCATCCCACCACTGCTAACCCTAGAACCGAACTGAGTCATACTCGATTTGTCCCTGCTACCGCTTTGCATTATATATTCTGCTTCGCAAGCCCTAGACAGGTCACGAGCCACCTTGTGTCAATTGCCCTGCATTGCTGGCCACCCTTTTCCACCCACGATCCAATTTGCTATTTTAGCCCTTACCGAAAGTAAGAAGTGAAGTCGCCGGCAATTCTAGATTATGTAGTGTTCAGTAAAACAGGCATAACTTTTGCATACGAACTCCGATTGGGGCATACATTTTTTGTTTCGAAGAGGACGACAATGCGCATCTGAAAAATCCATAGGTCAAAAGACCTCTGCAATTTTTGACCCTCAAAATCGGCCTCTAAGGCCGAGTTCCGAGCCCTAGAAGTTTGCTGTGCTGTTTTTGCCGATTTTTCGGTCATCTGTTTAACGATCTCTCTCGTTCCAAAACGTGAGATTTTTGTTTTGCCTTTGAGTTAAAAGAAGAAAAAGTGAAAAAAAGGCAAGTGCAAAAAAAAGGAAAAGAAAGAAGAACCGCACTGGAAAAAAACAAAAAAAATCAGAGAGAAGAAAAGAAGGATAAAGAGGGAAAAAGAAGCAGATAATCAGAATTGCTTGCATCCTTTAAGTCCTATGAGCTTTGATATATCCCTTGCTAGGTTGAACTAGTTCTAGGAACACATTTAGGCCAGCAACTGTGACAAGTACGTTGGACATTTATTTAGCTTGCAATCTGATTTCGATATTGCTTATTCCTTGCTACTAAATATTGCCTTTCGAGCTCCACATACTTCTTATCAGTTTAGGTTCTCATTTACAATCGCCTCACTCACGCTCCAGTCACGGTATCACGAACCAGCCACCGGTTGCACCACCTGCTGCTTTGGTAAGAACATTTTTAAGGGTGTGGTAAGACGCGTGAGAGTTTGTGATCCCACTGTCCAGTACCTAGTAGTTGATAGAGATAATACTTTGTGCAATCTTCTATTTTATACTAGCAATTGCAAGGGTATCGAAGGACCAGGATGGTAAGCAGTGTGTTCTTCATAACGAGCTCCGAGAGATGAATGAGAGTATGAACAAGCAAATTCAAAACATGGAGAATGCACTTGACAGAAAAGAGCATAAGCACCAACCCAACTTTAGTCCATCTCCTTCTATTGGTAAAGGTAAGAATTTTTCAGCTCTTCCTTCTTATAACTGATTTGGTGTTGATGCTTATATTGATTGGGAAATAGAGGTAGATAAAATTCTTTTGCAATGTAGCCTCTGTAATAAACGAAAAATTAAAGTTGTCGCTAATGCTTTAACTCTCTGTGCATCAATTTGGTGGAACGATTTTTGTGCTTATAAGACAGTACCAAAAACATGGAGAGATATGAAACGAATTATGAGAAATGAATTTGTTCCTAATTATCATTCTAAAAAGTTACTTTATGAATTGCAATGTTTACAACAATGTGATAAAACTATCAAGGAATATTACGAGGAATTAGAAACTTTGCAGTTGCGTTGTGGATTAGATGAATCTGAAGAAGCTAAGGAAATAAGATTCTTAAATGGACTTGATAAGAAAATTCAGAGTATTCTTGTTGATAGGGAATATAGTTCTCTCTCTAGTTTATTTAATCTTGCTTGTGAGATTGAAAATCAAATTGAACATGAAAGACATCTTACTGAAATTAATGTTTATAATTTTCAAAGTGAAGAATTTTCTTTGGAAGAACGGCATCTTGTCGAGTTTCCACTTGCTACTAACTTTTCACAGGACATTGAGAATAAGAACGAGAAGGAAAACACGCAAGAGAAGGAGCTGGAGATACTTGCTATTCCATGCATACCTCAAGAATGTACAGATCATGATATGCCTAAATCGGCTAAGATAGAAAACAAAGGTAATGACATAGGTGCTATTTTCACACGAGGTGAGAATTCTTTTGATGTGGTAAATTTGGCCACTACTGGTGCTATGCTAGAACAGCAGTTAGTGGACACTCAAACTAAATCACCTTTGTCACAATATGATTGTCTTGCTGTCCCTAGTGCTAAAGAAGTGTTGTGTGATAATATCTCATTTGTATCCATACCTCAACTAGTGAATGAACATGTCAGTTTTATTTCTGATCTAAACACATGTGCTGAAAATACACATGTTATTCACCTTGCTAATGAAAAGAATGAGTTTAAACTGTTGTCTTCCTTGAATAGTTTGGGTTATATTGATTTGATGTCATATGTGATCTCAATTGTTTAGAGGAGAGATTTTCTATGCTTGCTAATTTCTCATGGTCATCCAGTGTTAGTTTTCATGCTATTGGCAAACATAATGATAAAGGAAAGTACATGGTGCATCGAGTTTATATTTGTACCATTTTGAAATCTTCTTTTAATGTGCCACACTGTCAACAGCCAAAGAAAATGTTGGTTTCTTTGCCGCATCTTGTTACTAACCATTTGCAGGCCAATGAGTTTGAGTCGAGGACGACTCAAAATCAAGAAGGGGAGGATTATGAGACCATGCCGGACCAGCAAGTCATGCTTCTATCTCAAGCCAAGACAAGGGCCCAACAACTTCTGATGCTCCAATCCCAGCCCAAGATCAAACCCAATTCGTTCACGAGTCCAGTTCGGCCCCCAAGAGCAGTCCAACTAAAAATGATCATATCTAGGTCTTACAAAGTCTGTTTGAGGCGTTCTTAGACTGTACGGAGAAGCCACGACAAGAGCTTTCGAACGGAAGTGGTTTCACATCCAAACTCCTTCTGGATCGACGGGAATCATCAAATCAATATGATGAACAGAATCTGTCAGGTGCTGCGCCACCTCCACTTGGGCCCAAAGGCCTTGTACGACCTAGGGACGGCCGCCCCCTTGGCCGCCTCCCTTTCCCTCTTACTCATATATATTCAGTAGCCGTCGCTAGAATAGATGGGTTTTGCGTAGATTACAACTAGACACTTTGTCAGTTCTTCACTGTTCATCGGTTTGTGGAACCCCAACTCGTGTGCTTAATATTATTCGCAATTTCAGATTGCATGTTCTACATTCTTGCTTGTGTTCTTGATTCGCATGCAGGGATAAGCCTTCTTGGCGAGGTCAATCGTGTTTATGCGTGGTTGATAACCAACGGAGCCGTGGTGTAGCGATTGCAGGGTTCGAATCAGTTCTGATTGGAAGCCAGATTGTCAACGTCGAGTTCTCCACCAATCGACTTACTACTACCTGTCGGAAGATCAGGCCACCATCCCCATCACGTCCCCCACGGATGTTAAGGAAGGTGCAAAAACTCATAGGCTGTATTGCTGCCCTTATTCGATTCATCTCTCGGATTTGTGAGCGAGGGCTGCCTTTCTTCAAGGTACTCAAGAAACAGGATTCTTTCAAGTGGACCAAGGAGGCGGAAGGAGCCTTTCAAAATCTAAAAAGGTACCTGTCATCTCCGTCAGTTTTAACTTCACCTCATGAAAAAGAGGAGCTTTTTCTGTATATTGCAGCCTTGCCTTAGGTAGTAAGCACCGTCCTGGCGATCGAACGGGATTGCCTCGACACCAAGACTAAGGTCCAGAAGCTGGTATACTACGTAAGCGAAGTCTTGCACGACGCCAAGGTGCGATACCCTCAGTCTTGATGACATCTCGAAAGCTGCGGCACTACTTCCAGGCGTACAAGGTCACGGTCATGACCACATATCCGCTCAAGGAGGTGATACGCAATCGTGAGGCAACGGGTCAAATAGCGCAATGGGCGATCGAACACAACGAGTTCAAGGTCGATTTTGTGCCACAAACCAGCGTCCTAGCAGACTTCGTCGTGGAATGGACACATGTCGAAGAAAAGGAACGCAAGGCAGTCGATGACCACTGGACCATGTTCTTTGATGGGTCGTTTACCCTTCAAGACCCGGGGCTGGCATCGTGCTTAGATCCCCAACAGGTGAAGAGCTGAAGGATGCTATCCGACTTGATTTTCAAGCTTCTAACAATGTTTCAGAGTACGAGGGACTGGTCAACGGGCTTCGTATAGCCACGTCGCTTGATGTCAGATGACTACTCGTGAAAGGGGACTCACAGCTAGTCGTAAACCAGGTGCAGAAGGAGTACCAGCACTTGGATGATAACATGGCGGCGTATCTGAACGAGGTTCGCAAGCTAGAGCATAAGTTTGAAGGGCTCGAGGTAAGACGCATTCGGTGATGTGACAATGCTGCTGTCGACAAACTTGCCAGGCTCGCTTCGTCCCGTTCGCCAACTCCCATAGCAGTCTTCGTTGAGAAACTCCTCAAACCATCGACCTCCCCGGTTTTGGAGGCCGATACTACCCAACTCGGCCAGCGGTCTGGTCGAGTTAGCGAGGTAGAAGCCGCAGACACGGAAACTGCACTACTCGAACGTGAGCCGACTTAAATGATTCCATTCCAAGCCTACCTCAAAGGTCGAGAGCTCCCTGAAGATGATGCAACAACTGAGAAAATTGTACGTAAGTCCAAGCTATACGCGTTGGTAGACGACAAGCTCTATCGAAAGGGGAGTAACGGAATCTTGATGAAGTGCATCACTCAGGACGAGGGCAATAAGATATTGCTCGATGTCCATGGAGACATCTGTGGCAACCATGCGTCCTATCGCACCTTAGTCGGAAAAGTTTTTCGATAAGGGTTCTATTGGCCGACTGCCCTCCAGGACAATTGCGAGCTGCTGAAAAAGTGTGAGAGCTGCTAGTTCTACGTTAAGCAAACCACCCGACAAGCCCAGGCAGTGCAAACTATTCCTCTGTCATGGCCTTTCTCTGTCTGTGACTTGGATATCTTGGGACCGTTCCCAAGAGCTCAAGGAGGTTACAAGTTTCTGTTTGTGGCCATCGACAAGTTCACTATGTGGATCGAGGCCAAACCCGTCGGAACATCACCTCAGAAGCGGCTAAGAAGTTCATGAGGACCATTGTTACTCGATTTGGCATCCCTAATCGAGTGATCACAGAAATGGTAGCCAGTTCAAAAGTAATGCTTTCACATCCTTTTGAGAAGAATTGGGTATCAATCTTTGCTTCTCTTCGATAGCTCATCCTCAAAGTAACGGTTAGGTCGAATGTGCCAATGGATTAATCCTTCAGGGAATCAAGACCCGTGTGTTCGATAGGCTCAGGGCCTACTCAACCCGATTGGCAACAGAGCTCCCCTCGGTGCTATGGGCTGTTCACACTTCGACTAGTGTAGCCACCAGTGAAACACCATTTTTCCTAGTCTACGGTGCAGTGGCAGTGCTCCTGACTTTGTTAACGTTTAGGTCACCTCGAGTGGACAACTACTTTCAAGAGGAACAAGAGCAGGCGCGGGCAGATGACGTGAACCTACTCGAGGAGTACAGAGATCGAGTGTCAATTCGAGTAGCTAAGTATCAACAAGCCTTACGCAGATATCATGGCCAAAGGATCTAGGAATGAGCAGTATCCGCGGGGGACTTAGTACTACGAAAGGTGAGAAGCAAGAAAATCGCAATAAGGTGTCCCCCAAGTGGGAAGGTCCTTACGTGGTGGTCGAAGTGACTCGACCAGGATCCGTGCGGCTAACGACGTCGGAAGGCGCGATACTCGAAAACTCGTGGAACATCGACCAATCAAAGAAATTTCATGCATAAGTAACATAGGCATCGAGTGCAATCAAAATCCAGGTAAGCAAAATTTCATTATATTTGAAACTAACAAAAGTTAGTCCTATTACATTTTACATAGGTACATTGCGTCCACTACTCGTCCTTGGGTGAATCTCGCCACCTCTTCAGAGCCCACGGGTAGTTGGAGAGGATGGTGCCCAGGATGGGCCTATGCCCGTCGTAAGGGCCAGAAGAGGCGGCGAAGACTCGACCGCTCGTCGTCGAAGAAGGCGCGGAGGCGGGATGTCCGCGGAGGGAGAAGGAGGCTTCTCCCCCGATAGAGCCCCCTGAGCGTCGCGATGGTTTGGAGGGCGAGCTAGCATCGGGCTGGTGAAGCTGTTTTGAGCTTCACCTCCACCGCTGGCGCCAGTGGCCTCGCCAGCGCCATCTGCTTTCGCAAGGGAAGCAAAGGTGGCGCTGGGCTCTTCGGCTGGTACCCTTAGCCTACTGGTGACCTCCTCTTCCCCCTCTAACTAGATTTTCCTCTCAATGGCGTTCCAGTCGATCTCATCCTCCTCATTAGAGGAGATGATGATCCTCCCCGGGGAAACCACCACCAACGGAGCAAGGGGGAGAGTCCTCGATGATCTCCAGGGAGGTCAAGGACGTGGGTGTCGAGGTCATCAGTGCTATGGTGGAGCAAAGTCTCTACGAGCAAAAAGTTCCGAAGGAAGATGGAGTGCGACAAACGGCCACAAGTCCGGACTATTTATAGCCCAGGGAATGAGTCTCTACTGCATTGGACGCTCTATCAAGATCCGAGTCGATCCCAATCCCCGAGGTGTCCGTTGCACTTCCTGACAAGTGCGGAAACCGAAGAGGTGTCAAGCGACAGCGTCGGGCGGATAACGCCACCAGGTGGAAGCTAAAGGGGTGCAAAAATCGTAAATTTACTGCGATGTGAAAATGGGTTTTAATTACCCACCTGCCTATTATTTAATTTGATCCCAAGGTTCAGGGGCTGAGTCTTTTCACCCACTCGATTCAATCATCGAGCAAGAGGTCGAATACTACCCCGCGCGTCCTTGACTGTCATGCCCTGTTTTCCCCTACTCGATGAGCCCATCGGACAAAGGCTCGGGGGCTGGGTTGTTTTCGACCATGGGGTCCTATCCTATACGCGAAGTGGTACTCGAGTAGGAAGCTAGGGGCTACGTCATTAAATATCACCGTTGGGGCACGATCTCTGGCTATACAAGAACCCCGTTTGTTTCTCTCGTTTGCTCTACCCCCTACTCGATGAGCCCATCGAGTAAGGAGTCGAGGGCTATAGGTAGGCATGAAAACAGAAACGGAATTTCTGACCGTTCTAGAGAAAAACGGAAACAGAAGCCTTTTTTCGAAAATGGAAATAGAAAATTTCGGTACGGAAACGGAATTTTTTTTCAGAAACGGAAACGAAAATGGAAATTTCGTATAAATGAAACCAAAAATTCCATCGGAAACTAGGGCCACTTGGCCCAAAAAGGAGAATGGAGAATTTACATTTATTTTCAAATTAAAATAATTTTAGAAATACAAATGGCTTTATAGAAAATAACAAATAGAGTTTAAAAATTTCGAAAAAAATCTCAAAAATACTTTGGAACATTTTGAACCTAGGAAAATTATTTCTAGCATTATAGTTTTTATTTTTCACGAATAAATTAATTTATATATCTAAAAAATAGTAAAATGGATTTATAAACTCCATAAAATCCAGGATAAATCTCAAAAAATCATAAATGAACATTGAACTATAATATGAAAATTTTAGGGTGTTACACCTTTATAGTCGGAGGAGGAAGAGGATGTCGATGATAATGATATGGAGGAGGACATGATGGTCTGATATAGGGAACAAATAGCGAGCGTTCAGCTGACAATTTTGAGAAAAAACTTCTTAGTGATACCGGTGAACATAACATTGTTTGTGTGTCCGCCTTAGAGGTGGAATGAGTTATATTATTTTTGCAATCATGTATATCGTGCTCATGTACTATGCTTTTGTGAAATTTTCCACTTTTGTTTCCGTATCCGCTCTATTCTGTTCTGCATCCGTTTCCATCACTATCCGTTTCCGTATCCATTTCTGGGGTTTCCGATTTTTTTTTCTGTTACCGCTAAAAAATGTGGAAACAGAAACGGAACGACCATTTACCGATTGTTTTCGTTCCGGTCTCAACCCTAGCTACAGGTAACCCTACACTCTATTTTATTTTCTGGTCGATGCTGTTATCGAGTAGAATATCCATTTATCCGTCCTAAAATTTGTTAAACATGCGATTTCTTTGCACGCATTTGCTCGATGAAGTACTTAGCAAGTTAGCAAGCGAAACCAAAGTGCGACCATGCTTGAATCCGACGATGAGTAATTCTATCCTGCGCGCAAATGAGCACAAGATTGTCAGACATCTAAAGGCTCAGTGGCCAGTGGGAGATGAGACCTCTAGTCAATTCTACATGCATTGCTTGATAAGTTCTTGATTGCTGCACAGTCTAAGTCACATGGTCGATGAAGACTTGCAAAAGGTCACGTGGTAATCATTACAATAATTCGTATAGCGTTTATGTCAAGTAGCCTCTCCAGGTATGCACTCGGTGGCTAAGTTTTTTAACATAAGTTTTTTCTAGACCCTGTGTGCAGATATAATCAGGCACGCGTCTAGTCAGGACGCTGTTTTCCTGAAGATCTATGAGTGCTAACCCGAGTTTGCGCCTATTTTTGCTACTTCATTTCATCAACAAGGAAATAGAAAGCAAGACACAATAAGTAGGAAAACTAGTTAAGTGCTGTTGTTACAAATTGCATGGTCAGGCAGAGGAGCCTTGGGTGGTGCCGCTCTCATCGAGGGATAGCTCCAGTCCATCCACAAACATCTTGGCCAGGCCGGCGAAGGACTCAATATAATTGGCGGCTGCGATCGGATCACCCGCGAATCCTTCCATTAGGATCGAGAGATCCAGGTTAGGGTGGTGGCTCTTCACCATGCCCAGCATGTGCGAGGTCGCGAGATGAACTGAGGTGTTCATATGCTCGAGAGTCCTCGACTACAGAGCGGCGAGCTCCGCGTTCGCTGCAGCTTTTTCAACCTCGATCTCTTTTTGACTCACCTTCGCCTTGCATCGGCTGGCCTGAGCCTCGACTAGTGAAGCCTCCATCAAAGCCTTCTAGGCCATTAGTTTTCTTTCCCGTTCATCAGCCTTCGCCTCAATAGCCTTTAGCTTGGTTTCGAGGACCTCTAGCTTGGCGTTGTTCCTCTCGAGTATTTGCTCTTGGGACGCCATGAGCTGCTCGACCTACTGCGCTTCTGCGTAAAAAATATTGTAGTATCGAGCAAGGAGCTGGTTGCACGCTGCAATCCAAAATCAAAAAGCATCAAGGGACTTGGCAAGAGGGAGAGTGGAAGTCAGTGTGAGGTGGTCCACATGTGCATACCTGAAGCTGAGGTTTCAATGCGAAGCAAGTCTCCTGAGGCACTAGAGAAGCTGGAGGACTCGAGACGGTTACCACCGCGGATCTACTAGTGTGCCCAGTGGGATCCTCCAAGCAGGGGGCTACAGCTGTAGCAGCCACGCCTGTAGAGGTCGATGCTGTCACGGCTGCCGAATCAGCGGCACCACTAGACGCACCTTTCCTACTACAAGGCTAAAAGCCTAAGTAATCCAAAAAGAAGAAGAAGTTCACGAGAGGAGAAGCAGACCTACCCCGCCATGTGAATTTTCACCCGCACGGTCGGTGTCGGCACCGGCTCGACTGTCGTAGTTGCTTCATCTGCTGGAGTGACCTAAAGGGGACGCGGCATCGACGGGTTAGGGACCGATGGTGGAGCCTGTGAACAAATGATTGCCGTGAAGCTAAAGTTCGTCGGTAATAGAGATGCAACTCAACAGTAATTGTCCTGGTCGGTCGGTCCAATTGCAGGGGATCCTTCTCGTAAAGGCGCCTCTGGGGGAGTCATCAGCCCCTGCGTGTCAGTCCTCCAAGCGGTTCGATGTCCATCCAGCATTTGTGTAACATCCCAAAATTTGAGTTTTGGAATGTTTGAATTTGAAAATGAACCATTTGCATTTTCCTTGAATTAATTCAAGCTTAATTTGAATTTTCTATTAATTAAAAGATTTAATTTGACTAAACTATTCATCAAACAAAAGATTTCCAATTTTAGTTGGGTACATTGTGCTTCAAGGATTTTTTTTTGTATTTTTGGAGATTTTTTTTGAATTTATTTGCTATTTATTTGAATTTATTTGCTTTTATTCAAATTTCTGGAATTTTCTTAATTCAGAAAATAATTTTTATTCTCTAAAATTTTCTTGTGCCGAATCTCTCCGGCCCATTTCTTTTCCTCGCCCAGCTCGCTCTGCTTCTCCTTCCTCGGCCCGTTTCGCCCGCGCATTATGCAGCCCAACCAGCCTGCCAGCCGGCGTCGTGTCGACCGTCCGATCTGCGCCGCGTGGACGGCTGAGATGCAACCGTGTCGCTCTGTCGCCGCCATCGAACCCTAACCCTAGACACCGCTGACTCAGTCTTGGAGTCCGTGCCGCGCACGCCTCCTGAGGGCTATTTAAGCACTGCCAACACCCTCCCGAGACTCCTCTTGTTGCGCTGCACCCGCCGCCCCATCTGCTTCCACCCGACCTACTGTCGTTGCCTCGCCCGAGCTCACTGGAGTTCTTTGCCGTAACCGAAGCCTTCCTCCGTGTTGTTCTTTGCCGTCGGTCCATCTCTGCCGTCACCGATTGCACTTCTGAGTTCGTCGCGAAGCCTTCTTCCAGATCTGTGCAAAGCCGAGCTCCATCCGTCACGGTAGCACTGAAGCCGCGTCGTCTTCTTCATTGCCGGTGAGCTGTGCAGCCATTCTCGCCGTCGTCCTTCATCGCGTAGCCGTGGCCGTCCGATCTTTTGCCCACGCTTTGGATCTCTCCACGTGGCCGCAACCTCAGCTGCATATCCCCTGCCGTCCGATCTGATATGTTTTCCTTTAGAAAAATATTCAAAAAATATTCTTTTTCTATTTTCTTTGATTTAATTTTCCAGGAGCTCGTTCTTGCTCATACGAACTCCGATTGAGGCGATTCAAATTTTGAAATTTTTCTAAAATTGATATCTACCTTACAGAACCATTTATTTTTAGTTTTCATCTTGTTTGAGTCTCTGTTTGGTATTTATTGGTATTCATTGCTTTCTTTTCCAATAGACGCTAATTTCAAGGGAGTGAACGGAGACTTCAATGACCAAGACTCAGCACTAGATCAGCAAGGTAAGTCGTAACCTTTGATCATGTTGAACCTATGTTTGCGAAAGTACTTTGCTTTATACAATTGCATGCTATTTCTGTACAATGATTATTTGACGGGAGTAGCTATGTACCTAGTTGACATTATACCACCTTGATTATTGGGATGACATGTATCCATTGTTAACCCTAGGTTGGGTTAGTACTAGTTGGACATAATCATATTACCAACACTGGGTTATGGTAGCTATGCTTAGTTATACGATGGGATTCATATCACATGTTGAATAATGTTAATCCTGACTTGATAAGATATTGAATTGTGGCTGATAGCTACTGTTGTAAAATTTGTTGTACCATGGCGGAGTTTGCCATTGGTCTTGGTTGAACGAATTGTTTTCCCTTGGGCAAGTGATCGTGCAGTAAATGGGGTGCTTTCTAGCACATTGGGATGTGGATGTCTTGCCTGAGACAACTTAAGGACTTAATCTTGTACGCCATTGAACTGGGCCTAACCGTACTACCATAAGTCTGGTATGGGACAGACCTAGCTGATTAATTTGCTATGTCTAGCCTTAAGTACTGCCAATTGGTGGTGTGGGTTCCGGAGTGAACGGGTAGACTCACATGGCTCAAGAGGGCCCCGAGGGGCGAAACTTTAGTGAGCAGTACCGAGTTTAGACAGGGCATTATAAAAGCTTTGTCATGATCTCTCTACGGCACACCAGAGGAAGTGTGCTAATATCGATTTCACAAAGAGATGATCATGTCTTGTGGGTAAAGAAGTACAACCTCTATAGAGTGTAAAACTATTCGAATAGCCGTGTCCGCAGTCATGGACAAGCCCGGGAATTTCACACCAGGTATAAAGTGTTTTCATGAAATGTGGAATTGTTGGGATGTGAACTGGGAGTTCACTATTGTTTTGTTGTCTAAAGTTAATACTGTTGAATTTATTGGTTGATACCTGTTTTAGATGGTGTAGGGTGATGCCTCGCCATTTTATTCATGTTGTCTATCATTGTTTTACCAGTTATTTTTTTTATCTTTCTATAAACATGCTTTCAATCTATTTACTGTATTTCAATTCAAATATTGCTTTCTGCAAATGAACCATATGGCTATCCTTGTCAAGCCGTGCATGAATATATTGCATCATTTCCCTACGGCTTGCTGACTACTTTTTGTACTCACGGCTATACGCCTTTGTTGATTAGTTGCTGAGGAAGAATCAGGACATGAGGAGTAATATTATGAAGACTACGTGGATTAGGAAGGCGTTCCCCAGACGATTGCCTGTGGCATGTCGAATGGCCCATGTTATCTTTTCCGTTGCAATAGTTTATTTATTTCTTAAGCCCTTAAGGCATAGTGGTGTAAACTTTGACCATAAGATCATTTGCTTTATTTAATAATAATTTGCTTCTTCATAGTTGATTCGTTGTATGGAATGATATTTCATCTATGTTTCCACTGCGTGCACTAGCATGATCCTGGACTAGTGCAGTATACACAGAGGGTTTTGGATTTTCATATCCGGTCCCGACAATTTGTTGGATTATATCCGAAGAAATCTCATAGAAACCAAGAGAGTGGTTGAAGGTCACCTGGTTGGGCAGCCCTGACGCTAAGGTTCGAGCCCACTTGGTTGGTCGACAAAGTGTTGGAGATGCCGACTTCATCTCTGGGGAAGGATCTACTGCTGCCTGCTCAGAGGCCTCTTCACCCTCGCCTAGCAGACAAGCTCGAGGAGAGCTCGCCTCGAACGGCAGTGTCGAGCACTGGATCGACATCCTGAACCAGCTCCTCATCCTCCAAATTGATCGACCCCCCGATTGGTCCACTTTCGCTCTCGAACTGGGCCTCCTGAGGAGGCGATAACTCAAAAAGTGGACAGTAGATGTTCGAAACGAAGCATTGCATGTTGCAACAAAACAACTAACCTTCTGTTGTGGTGTTTAACCCTTCAGTGTTGAAACCTTAGTGAGAAGTACTGGGTCTAGGCGGAGCATTGTAAAGGCTTTGTTACGATCACTCACCTTGGTGGTGTTTGGTTGTATCATGTGGGTAAAGTGCATAACCTCTGCAGAGTGTAGAACCTGTTCGAATAGCCGTGCTCACGGTATTGAGCAATGCTCGGGAATTACAGTCAAGGGATAGACTTTTATTTAAATGAAAACTTGGATGGGATGGCAGTTCGCCATTGGAAATTGGAAGATGATTAGGAGCTAAACTATTTTTACTTGAGAAAAGTTGTAAATTATTAATATTGATAGTTGTTTTGCTGCTTCCAATCTACTTACTGTATTCTTATTTAAATGTTACTTTACTGCAAATTAGCCTTGTTAGCCATTCCTTTGGAACAAGCCTTGCATATAGTTATGGTAGAATTGAATTATGTGCGCAACTTGTTGAGTGCTTTATGTACTCACCCCACCTACAACAACAACCTCAGAGGATACAGAGGCTACACTTACAATGGAGGAGGAGTACCATGATGGTGCGAATGCTTAGGGTTCGAGCCTCGTCAGTTGCTTGTGGTGAACTGGAGAGCCATTACATTCGTTTATTTTCCGCTGCTGCATATTTCCTATTTCTTAGTTTAAGCCATGCGTGACTATAATCATGTAAGTCATAACAGTTATTACTAATTAATGGAACTATTATCTTATTCTGCTGTGTATGATTGTGGTAACATCTATGTTGTGCATGTGTGCACTAGCATAATCCTGGACTAGTGCGATATAAACAGAAGGTCCGGATTTGCATATTCAGGTCTCGACATAGGTGGTATCAGAGGCATACTGACCGTTCGACTTTACCCTAGGTAGTCTGGTTACCAATTCAGACTGTCCAAACACTATTTTCTAAAAAGCAAAAGTAAATTTGATTAATAAGAAACTCTTGACACATCCCGTTCTTCTGATCTCACCTTTGCTGAAATTACCGTTTTCTTGCTGTCGTTCCAAGTGGAGGAATCACTTAAGTTTTTTTAACAGATGCCGATTTACCAGACCTTATGGGAGAAAGGGTGGCTACGCCACGGAGCTATGGAGAGTTCTTCAGGTGCTTGGAGGTTTCTCTCGTCCACTAGGCCAGTAGGCCGGTAGGCCGGTCTACATCACCGTGAGGTGGTCTTCATTCGAGGTTGGGATCCAGCAGGCTGCTTGACTTGCACTTCGCCACGTTTGCCACGACTACGCCGATGAGCTCCACGACACAGTGTTCAGGCTTCACCCAGCTACGTGAGCGTCCCGGTGTCGACGAATCGTGGAGGAGTGTGCTACCGCAGTACACATTGCTGAGTTCGCTATCGCCTAGGGAGCTCAAGAGCCAGCAGAGGAGACTAAAGAAGAAGAGGAGGATCCAAAGGAGCCGGAGGAGCATGATGTGCACGTCGCAGAGGAGCCGGCAGTAGGTCATCAAGATCGGTTTGCACCCATGCCAGCCCACCCACTGGTGTATACGCTGGGTCAGCCTCACCCAGGGTGGCTGGATGAGTGAGAGAGTCTTAGAGTTGGGTTGAGACTCAAGTGGTGAGTCACGTCTTTAAGTTAGTCTTTACCTTTAATAGACGTTAAGGTTGCGTGTTTAGTTTGTTTCTTAATGTTTGCTGGGTGTGCAGTATGTGTTGCGGAGCCCTTAGGCATTTGTAAGCAACCATACCAAGTATTAATGAAGATTATTTTTTTTGGGTTTAACCTGTTTTTCCCAGCTTAGAAGTTCTTGCATATCATCTATGTTGCATCTATCTTTCCTAACCTAAGAAGCAATCAACAGATGTTGAACACTCGTGGCAACAATGGAGCATCGAGAAGTGGAACCCGCCCTCATGGAAGTTCAGATAATGGAGGCAATCCCCAACCTTCACCGCCAGTAGACATACAAAATTTGGGAGCGTTTCTTGCAGCACAGACGCAGCTGATGCAGGCTATGATGCAATAGATGCAACAAATGACCAACATGGCTACGACTAGCAACAATCCTGTTACTCAGAATCATAATGGTGGACCACGTCCTTACTCCAAGTTATCAGATTTTATGAGGACTCGGCCGCCAACCTTTTCAAGAAATGTTAACCCCTTGGAAGCTGACGATTGGCTTAGGACAGTCGAAAGGAAGCTGCACATCACACAGTGCGAGGGAAATGAGAAAGTTTTTTACGGTTCCCATTAGTTAGAGGGCACTGCTGCAGAATGGTGGGAGAACTACTGTGCTGCTCATGAGGCACCAATGGAGATCACCTGGGAAGAGTTTGCAATAGCCTTCCGACAGTATCACGTACCTAAAGGAATGATGGACCTGAAGAAGGAGGAATTCAGGGCTCTAAAGCAAGGAGGCCAATCAGTGGTCGACTATTTGAATAAGTTCACGGAATTAGCTTGCTATGCCCCTGAAGGCATAGCGACAGATAAAGCCAGGCAGTCCCGCTTCAGAAAGGACTAAACTCAGGACTGCAAGTTGGGCTGATCACCCAAAACTTTCCCGACTTTCAAAAGTTAGTTAATAAAGCTTTGATCCTTGAGGACAAACGCAAAGAGTTGGGAGAGAACCGTAAGCACTTGATGTCCAATCAGGGTGGACGTCCTAACCACCTACTTTTGAGAATAACACCACAATAGTTTGCTAGGTTTCAACCACAAGCTTCTAGCAAGACAGCAACACCTATGCCACGGCCATCAAGACAGATTTATCAGACGCCGACCCAGGGAAACAATGCGCAAGGTGGTAGTCAGCAGTTAGCCGCTAAGAGGTGCTACAGTTGCAATGAGATGGGGCATTTTTCTAATAGGTGTCCGCAAAAGGGAGGCATCACGCCAGTTCGTTTCAATCTTGGGACAACACCTGCCAAGGCACCAGCTTCAGGAGGCAACCGCTCAACAGGTCAAGCTGGAGGAACACCGCAGATGATAGTATGCTGGAGAGTTAATCATATTACTGCAGATGGAGCTCAAGAGACATCAGACGTCGTACCAGGTAAGTTTCTGGTTAACTCAGTACCTGCAGCAGTTTTATTCGATTCTGGAGCTTCGCATTCGTTTGTTTCTCAGAATTTTGCAATCAAGAATGGATTTGATGTTAAGAATCTTATATGTGTGCTTTTAATCCAAGCCTCGGGATCTAACCTAAGATCTAGCCTTGGGTGTTTGGGAGTTATGCTACTTATTAATGGGGTAGAGTTCCTAGTGAACCTAATCATTCTACAAACCCAAACCTTGGATGTTATCCTTGGAATGGACTAGTTGTCCAAGCATAAGACCATATTGGATTGTGGTCGAAAGGTCATATCAATTGAAAGCCTTAAAGGAGAAAAGGTAGAATTCCATGCGACGTCGGTTCGAGATGGACAGTTAGTAGTCAACAGTGTGAAAGACATCAGTATGGAAGAAGTCCCAGTAGTTAGAGGATACCCGAACGTGTTTCCATAAGATCTACCTAGTATGTCGCCAGACTGTGAGATTGAATTTGTCATTGAGTTAGCACCGAGGACAGCACCGATAGCAAAAAGACCTTATCAGATGCCTACTAATGAATTAATGGAAATGAAAAAGCAGATCGAGGAGCTTCTATAGAAAGGCTTCATAAGACCAAGTTCGTTACCGTGGGGAGTGCCAGTATTGTTTGTCAGGAAGAAGGACGGAAGTCTAAGGATGTGTACTGATTATCGTGCACTTAATGAAGTGACGATTAAGAACAAGTATCCGTTGCTAAGAATCGATGATTTATTTGATCAGTTAACAGGAGCTGGAGTTTTCTCCAAGATAGATCTTCGTTCAGGATATCATCAGCTGAAGATGTGCCGAAGACCGCATTCTCAACAAAGGTATGGACATTATGAGTTTACGGTCATGTCGTTCAGATTAACCAATGCTCCTGCATATTTCATGAATATGATGAATAAGGTTTTTATGGAATATCTGGACAAGTTTGTTGTGGTGTTTATATATGATATTTGGATATATTCCAAGACAGAAGAAGAGCATGCGAATCATTTGCGGCTAGTTCTTCAGAAGCTGCGATAGGAACAGCTATATGCTAAGTTTAGTAAGTGTGATTTTTGGAAGGAGAAAGTTAAATTTCTTGGTCATGTGATGACTGCTAAAGGAGTGGCAGTAGACCCAAGCAAAGTAGGGGCAATCTTGCATTGGGAGCAATCGAAGTCTGTTACTTAGGTACGTAGTTTCCTGGGAATGGTATGTTATTACCGCTGGTTCATAGAAGGATTTTTGACGATCGTGAGACCCCTTATGCAACTGTTGAAAAGGAAAAGAAGTTTGCATGGACACTAGAGTGCGATAGAAGCTTTGAGGAATTAAAGAAGCGTTTGACAACAGCCCCTGTGTTGGTATTGCCTGATGTTCAGAGTAGTTTTGATATATACTGCGATGCGTCAAGACAGTGTCTTGGATGTGTGTTGA
Source organism: Otatea glauca (assembly GCA_036346275.1). Taxonomy (NCBI): domain Eukaryota; kingdom Viridiplantae; phylum Streptophyta; class Magnoliopsida; order Poales; family Poaceae; genus Otatea; species Otatea glauca. Next base: position 19,950,144 of record CM070717.1, on the reverse strand, counting down.
TACTGAACGGCAAAGTAGTTGCATATGCATCGAGGCAGTTGAGGCCACACGAAGGGAATTATCCCATGCATGATTTGGAGTTAGCTGCCGTAGTGCATGCTTTGAAAATATGGTGTCATTATCTCATTGGGAATAGATGTGAGATATATACGGACCAGAAGAATCTGAAGTATATATTTACTCAGTCAGATCTTAATATGAGGCAAAGAAGATGGATAGAACTAATTAAGGATCATAATGTTGGAATTCATTATCATCCTGGGAAAGCTAGCGGTGGCTGATGCTTTGAGTTGTAAGAGCCACATTGCAAATATGCTAGTAAGGGAAGATCAACCAGAGTTGTGTAAAGAGTTTCAGAAGTTGAAGTTGGAGGTGGTTGTTCCACAAGGATTTGTAGCTGTTCTGGAAGTGAAGCCAGTGCTTGAGGATCAGATCAGAGAGGGTCACAAAGATGATGAGAAGATCACCAAAATCAAGTCCAAGAAAGATGAAGGGTTAGCTATGGATTTCACTTTGGATGAGCAAGGTACCATGTGGTTTAAAGGCCGAATCTGTGTACTGAATAAAAAGGAGCTTAAGCAGTTGATTCTTGAGGAAGCGCATGATTCCAAGTGCTCGATTCATCCAGAAGTGCTCAAATGTATCAGGATTTGAAGGAAAGGTTATGGTGGCCCAAAATGAAGCTTGAAGTGGCTGAGCACATTGCATTGTGTGACGTGTGCCACAAGGTTAAGGCATTGCACCAGAGACCAGCAGGTTTGCTACAACCGCTGAAGGTTCCTAAATGGAAATGGGAAGAAATCGGTACGGATTTTATCACCGACTTGCCAAAACCTCAAAGTGGGTATAATTCTATATGGGTCATTGTGGATCGACTGACCAAAGTGGTTCACTTCATTCTATTCAAGATGACTTACTCTGGATAACGATTAGCAGAGCTGTACATGGCTAGGATTGTGTGTTTGCATGGTGTGCCTAGGAAGATAGTTTCTGATAGAGGTACTCAATTTACCTCAAGGTTCTGGGATAAACTACATGAGGCTATGGGAACTCAGCGTATCATCCGCAGACAGATGGACAGACAGAAAGGGTTAATCAAATTCTAGAGTATATGCTGAGAGCCTGTGCATTGGCTTATACTACTTCATGAGATAAATGTTTTCCATATGCAGAATTCAGTTACAACAATAGTTATCAAGCAAGCTTGCAGATATCACCATTTGAGGATCTATATGGATGAGCCTGTTGTACCCGTTGAATTGGAATGAGATAGGAGATCGTATGGTATTTGGACCAGATAATTTCAAGGAAGCCGAAAAGTAGGTGTGGGATATAGATTTCAGGGGATCCTCAGGAAAGGCCCAAGATGAAGGCCCAGAAGATATGCTTCACATCAAGCTTCTTAATCGTATGGAAAGGGATATATCATAACGGAAGTTGAACTTGTGTTTAGAAATGATAAATACATTTGTAATCCGAGTCGTTAGAAGGATAGATAAAGATGTAAACTCTGTCCTATAACCGACTAAAATCTTGTAACCGATCGGAATCTCTTATCCGATCGGGACTCTGTAAGCTGCCCCACCCCCGCTATATAAGGGAGAGGGTGGGCAACAACAGGGGGATCCGATCATCCAAGCATAGAGCAATCAAGCCATAGAGCATAGAACACCTCATATCGCCCAGAGCATATTGTGCTTTGAGCTACCCGGATCCAAGAGATCCATATAATCCCAAAGACGGGATTAGGGTATTATCTCCTCGCGAGAGCTGAACTCAGATAACCCTTGTCTTGTGTGACCATCGAGTTTGAGATCGAGCGCCTACCCCATAAATTCATTGCCGACCACAAAAGTCAACAGTTGGCGCGCCAGGTAGGGGTAGCGCTTCAATCTTTTCCTAAAGACTCGATGGCATCAGCGGCGATTTATCTCGGCCGTGCTTTCCGCTCTAAGCTTCGGATTTCGTCGCTAATACGCATGGAGAGCTTGTTAGCCTGGATAAAAACCAGATCCAATCTGGCAGAATCCAAGACGAACCATCTCAGGTACATTACCCTGACTTATCTGGGAACCCAGTCGGCTCCATTAAGAGCGGCTGCGATTTTCGCGGCATATTCTCAATTGAAGGACAGCAGACCGATCTCCATCAAGAAGATCGTGACGTCGCGGAAGAAGATCGCCGATGTAAGGGTAAGGAGATCAAAACGCGGTCTCTCCGATCTTTGGGTCACAATGTCCGGGAGGACATCCTGCAATCTAAGTTGGGAGATCAGTCCGTCTTCCGCACGCCGATGCAAAACGTTGTCGCTTCGAAGACGCTCCTCGACGCGCTGGACCCGATGATTGCATCGGACAGTCCAGCAGCCCCGATTGTGGCTCACATCAAGGCCATGGTGATCGCATACGACTATCCAAAGCAAAATAAGGAGAAGTCGGCCGAGAAGCGCACGGCGCTCTAACACGGCCACTCGTGTCGCCAGCGATCGGATCGCAACCACCGGAAGGCTAGCGATCGGCGCCACGCACCGCCCCATCGAGACGCCACGGCAGATCCTGATCGCGACCTCCGCCAGACATCACGGCCAGCGGCGAGAGCGGAACGAGGAAGAAAGACATGGACGCCGCGACGACTTCGAGCGTTTCGGCATAAGCTACGATCGGCGGAACGACCGAATGCACGATAACCACGACGATCGCAGATTTCATCATCGCCGGAGTGGAAGTGACGACGAACGCCGAGTCAATGACTCGCCGCGCCGAGCCTCACCTTGATGTTTTGACGGACATCGCCGAGCTAGAAGATCTCCACGTTGGAGTCCACCCCAGTGAGATGAAAGATCCATCGATGGGATCCGAGCATTCACTCCCCGGCTTCGCCGAGTGGTTTGGCCCGAGGGATTCAACCCCAAAGGCATTGTAAAGTTCGATGGGGAGCGAGACCCAGAAGCTTGGTTGCAGGTCTACGCCCTAGCGGTCAAGGCAGCAGGAGGAAATCAGACCGTCATGGTGAACTATTTGCCGGTCAATCTCAACCCCTCGACACAAGCATGGCTCACGGGCCTCCCTGCCAACTCGGTAGACTCCTGGAGTGACCTATGCGAGCAATTCATCGCCAACTTTCAGGGGACCTATGAGAGGCCCGGTACTCCGTGGGACCGATATCAGCTACACCAAAAGAAGGATGAAACGCTGAGAGACTTCATCTGGCGCTTCATGCAGAAGAAGAACACCGTCAGAGACGTGTTAGAGGCGGTGGTGGTGGCGGCCTTCCAGAAAGGGGTAAGCGATCCTGATCTTATTAAAAAAATATCTAGGAAGCCCCCAACCTCCGTCAAAGAAATGTTTGCGTTAGCCGATCGCTACGCCACGGCCTCAGATGCTCTGGCCAAGCGGCAAGAAGATCATCCCACACAAAAAAGCAAGGGCGATAAGCCCGAGTCCTCTAAACACAAGGATAGGAAACGCAAGGGCGAGGAGCCGGTCGCGGTAGCCGAGCATAACCGGCCCCGAGCCACTCGGAGAGAGGCACCCGACTACAGCACCGTCATGGAAGCGATCTGTCCTTTCCACCCCAAGGGAAAACACGTCGCCAAGGACTGCTTCACTCTGAAGCGTTTTTGCGCGAAAGTCAACGGAACCAACCCGACCAAAGGGCGGTTGCTCAGCAAGAAGAAGGAACTCCGGATGAAGAAGATTTCAGAGCCCGAGCAGAGCCGAACTACATCTACGGGGCTCAATCGATACGAGTCAAGCGGAAGCAAAACTCACCGCTTCGGGAGATCAACGCGATGGAACTGCGACTCCTCAATATCCGAAATGGTCCGAGGTCCCGATCACCTTTGACCGTAGAGATCACCCCGCAGGTCCCACATCCGGTAAGTTTCCTCGTACTTGACCGGTTGTGCGCAGCGTGAAGCTCAAGAGAGTTCTGATCGACGGTAGAAGTGGGCTCAACGTCCTGTTCGTCAGAACTTTCGACGACATGAGCATCCCCGCTCGAGCGAGGACAAGCACTCACCTTTCCACGGAGTAATCCGGGCGTCCTCGTTCCCCTCTGACAGATTTCATTACCGATTACGCTCGGGACCAAGGATAATTTCGGACGAATTCATCAATTTTGAGGTAGCCAATTTGAGACGGCGATCATGCCATCTTGGGAAGGCCCGCCTAGCGATTCATGGCCATACCTCATTACACTTACTCGGCGTTGAAGATGCGAGGACCCAAAGGAGTCATCACACCGTGGCGACATCAAGCAATCCTACGCAATGCGTAGGAGAATCATGAACTTGCCGAATTGCAGGAAGCAGGTACCCAGGCAAGAAACATCCAGGCTGAGGCTGCCACACTCCAAGACGAAGGAGAAGTACCATAAAAAAAGCAAGCCACCTCGGGAATTAAGCCCGGCGAAGGAACTAAAAGGATCATTCTTGACCCGTCTGACACGTCTAAAACAACCGTGATCGGGACAGGGCTCGAGGACAAATAGGAAAGTGTGCTCGTCACCTTCCTCCAAGCTAACAGAGACATTTTCGCCTGGAAACCATCAGATATGCCAGGTGTACCAAGGGAGGTGATTGAGCACTCTCTCCATGTTGATAAGAAGTCAAAACCCGTCAAACAGAGGCTTCGGCGGTTCGCTCCGGATCGTCGGAACGCCATAAAACAGGAAATCACAAAACTCCTAGCCGCAGGTTTCATCAAAGAAGTGTATCATCCTGATTGGTTAGCAAATCCTGTGTTAGTTCAAAAGAAGAATAAAACTTGGCGCATGTGCGTCGATTATACTGATCTCAACAAGGCATGCCCGAAGGATCCCTTTGGACTGCCCTGGATTGATCAGGTGGTAGATTCGACTGCCGGTTGTGAAATTTTGAGTTTTCTTGATGCATACTCGGGCTATCACCAAATTCGCCTAAAGGAGGAAGATCATATCAAGACCTCGTTCATCACGCCTTTCTGAGCTTACTGATACACCACGATGGCATTCGGGCAAAAAAACGCTGGCGTGACCTATTAGCGTCGCGACATACGGTGTTTTCACGCGGCCGGGCGCAACGTGGAGGCGTATGTAGATGACGTTGTCGTAAAAACTCGGAAAGGAAAGATCTTATCATCGACTTAGCCGAGACTTTCGAAAGTTTAAGGGCTTTCAACATGAAGTCAATCACGAAGTGTGTTTTGAGTATCTTCGGAAAAGCGCTTGATTTATCGTGTCTAGCGAGGCATTGAAGCCAACCGGAGAAAGTCAAGGCCATATCAAATATGGAACCGCCGACGAACCAAAAAGACGCCCGTAAGCTTACAGGTGTATGGCGCTCTAAGCGTGTTCATCTCCGACTGGGTATGCGAGGTATGCCTTTCTTCAAACTACTCAAGAAACAAGATAAGTTCCAGTGGACGACGGAGCGCAACAAGCATTTGAAGATCTCAAGACCTTCATGATGACACCTCCGTGTTAGTCTCACCAATGCGGAAGAACCCCTATTACATTATATCGCGGCAACGGCACATGTAGTCAGCGCTGCGATCATCGTAGAAAGGGAGGAAACGGCTCAGGTGCACAGAGTCCAGCACCCGGTATACTTCGTCAGTGAAGTCCTAAGTGAATCCAAGGTACGGTATCCACAAGTGCGAAGCGTTATATGTCAGACTCCTTACATCTCGCAAGCTTAAACACTACTTCCAAGAGCACGTCATTTCGGTAGTCACCTCCTTCCCGATCGGAGACATACTTCGCAACCAAGAGGCCACTGGGAGAATTGCCAAATGGGCAGTTGAACTCGGGGCCTTTGACATTCAATTCAAGCCCCGCATGGCCATCAAATCCCAAGCACTCGCTGACTTTACTGCCGAGTGGACGGAATTGCAGCACCCGGTGATTACTAAAGATCTCGAGTATTAGACGATGTACTTTGACAGTTCCCTCATGCTCAGCGGCGTGGGGGCTGGTATAGTGCTCATATCACCAAGTGGAGAAAGATTGAGGTATGTCCTCCAAATATTTTTTCCTGCATCCAACAACGCCGCCGAGTATGAGGCACTCATTCACGGACTCCGTATCGCCATATCTCTCGGCATTCGACGACTGGCGGATCGCGGAGATTCAATGCTCTTGGTCAATCAAGTGTAGAAGGAATGGTCTTGCATCGAGGACAACATGGCAGCATATTGCCAAGAAGTGCGCAAGCTAGAAAGCAATTTCGATGGACTCGAGCTCGTTCATGTGCTTCGACGGGACAATGAAGCAGCTGACGAATTGGCGAAGATGGGATCCTGCCGGTCCAAGGTGCCCGTGGGAATATTTGTAGAAGAAATTCATAAACCCACGATTAGCGCCGCCAAAAGCGAGGCGATCCGGTAGAAAAAGGGGAAGAGACAGAGGTCTTGATTATTACCCCAGATTGGACATCTCCATACCTGGATACCTGACAGAAGACAAGCTACCCGAGGATCGCGTCCAAGCCGAGCGGATCATGCGCCGAAGCAAGAGTTATGTAGTCGTTGGAAAGGAGCTTTATCGTAAGAGCTCCTCTGGCATACTGCGACGATGCATATCAGAACAAAAAGGGAAAGACCTGCTCAAAGAAATCCACTCGGGGATTTGTGGGAACCATGCGGCGTCATCGACCCTGGTCAGAAAAGCCTATCGCTAAGGGTTCTTTTGGCCGACTACAAATCCACAGATGCGGAGGACATCGTCCGGACATGCGAAGGATGTCGCTTTTTGCACGCCAAATGAACAAGCCGGTAGCAGAACTACGGACTATCCCAATTACATGGCCTTTTCCATGCTGGGGCTCGACATGGTGGGACCTTTGAAAAGGCTCAAGGAGGCTATACTCATCTCTTCGTTCTGTGTTGATAAATTCACCAAATGGATTGAGGCCAAACCAGTCGCCACCATTACGGCGGCAAAGGCCATAGAATTCTTTCACGAGATCGTGGTTAGATTTGGCGTACCCAACCGAATCATCACGGATAATGGCACCCGATTGGGTAAGTATTTCAAGATTAGTGCGAGGAGTGGGCATAAAATTTGCTTGCGTCATCGCGCACTCAAGTAACGGACAGGTTGAGCGAGCTAATGGCATGGTGCTCCAAGGCATAAAAGCAAGAATTTTCGATCGACTCCAACCATATGCTACTCGGTGGGTCAAAGAACTGCCTTCAGTACTCTGGGGCTACGAACTACCCCCAGCAGAGCAACCGGGCAGTCACCTTTCTTTCTGGTATATGGCACAGAAGCGGTCTTACCAACCGAGTTAGAATTCGGATCCCCGCGGGTTCGGAGTTATGAAGAGATCGCTTCAGAAGACAGCCGGCTAGAAGACCTCGACAGATTGGAAGAAGCCAGGGATATCGCAACAATTCGTTCGGCGAAATACCTCCAAGGCTTACGACGTTATCATGGGCGCAATGTAAAGAGCCGCGCGTTCTCCAAAGGAGATCTAGTCCTAAGGAGGAATCAAAAGAGTGAGCATAAACTCTCCCCAAGTTGGGAGGGCCCTTACATCATCGATGAAGTAATCCGTCCCAGAGCTTATAAACTTAAGCGAGAAGATGGATCGACAATCAGCAATACTTGGAATATAGAACAGCTACGTCGCTTTTTCACTTAAGTTTTTGTACTTCTTTTTAATCCTTTGTGAATAAAAGTTCGATTGAAAAAGTCGTTTTCATATAACCACTTTTATAATCATGAATTCGAGTTCTTCGCTTTTATGTTAAGACTCAGGGACAAGATCCATGAATCATATCCCAGAGCCTGGGGGCTGGAGTTAGATGAACAAAGGTCTCTGGTCAAACCACTCGAAGATGTATACTTTCATGAAGGAGAAACAGGGAACACTTTTTATGCCTTTAAAGGTCAAGAGTCTCTACAATCGACAAAGAAGTATCCCTGACTTCCTCCCAGAGCTCGGCAGCCCGATCTTCGTTAACATCGCGAGCGTAGCCTTCCCTAAGGGCCTCAAGATCCACTCGGGGATAAAGGGACTTGGTGATCGCCAGGGTCTGGCTGGCACCGTTGGCCGCTGTTTCCTTCAGCAGGTTGTTGAGGACCCCCGGGGCTTCCTTTAGCCGGACGACGACCTCACCCCTGCTGAGTGGCCTCTCGCCACTTGGATGAAGCGAACTCAGCAGGGGCTAGAAGCGTCCTAGAGCTCAGCGCAGGAAGTTTCGAGAACCTTAACTCTCTCGCCGAAGATGGCGTACTGCGCCTGAGTTTTGACCTTATAATCTACAAGGCAAAGCGTTAGAGAGGATAATAAAGGATCAAGCAAAGACTAGTTGACAGCTACACCTTCAAAATCCTTCTCCAGCTTCGCTCGAGAATCTTCCGCGGCTTTAAGTTTTCCTTGAGCATGAGAGCGAATCCAGTGGAGCAAACACAAGAAATTGGCAAGATAGTCGACTAAGCAAAAACATGAAACAACCCAAGAGATAGCTACCTCGGAGAGAGCCGGTGATATCCAGATTCTCTGGCGCAGAGCGCCTTGTTCTGTCGCGATGTCCAGAGTTCGGACCGAAGGATCGCGGCTCGGCCGTATACTCGGCTTTGATCGTGCTAGGTCGGGCAGTACTCTGGCGCCCCGATTTCGAGGAGCATCCTTTGAATGTACTCGGACTTTCGCTCGGCGCCCCTATTTTCTATAATCATCATAGCAAAAGGTAAGCGCGTGGAAGAAGGGCGAGCGAGGGACACGGCGGTCTTGGAGGAATGCTCACTGGCGGCATGCGACAAGCCTTGGCATGGATGAAAAAGTCATCCCTCTCTCTCTGCTCTTCCTCCGGGTCGTCCAAAAGCTTCAAACCCTCATCATCGGCAAAGGCGGTATCTGTTATTAGCCGGGGGTGAGCAGGGGCTGGCGGGACTCGATAAATTTCTTCAACCTCAGCGGACGAGCAGGAGGCCGGCTCAGGAGCAACGGGATCTGATACGGATATTAGAAGCTACACCAGAATAAATCTCGATGATTTTAGCATTCATATGCTATATCATTGGAAAGATATGGAAGTGTAGTTTTCAGCGCTTCAAACCATGCATCATTTCGACTTCCGAAGCAAAAGTTATGATCAATTAAGTGGAAGCTGCAAAGGCTGTTTGTGGCTGCGCGAAATTATCAGAAGACTCCTCAAATGCTCCACCAAATGACCTTCCACATACCTCCATGCGTACTTGCGTTCACACCTAGCTAGGAGGGTTGTTCCTAGTATAAATACCCCATGTACTTCTCAATTGTATGCAATTGAAGTGAAAAATGCTATGAGCAATTTTTAGAATTAGCCACCATGGCGTCTTCTCCACCATGGAATGGCTGTATGGAGGGATCCTTATCCACCCCGGTCGTTCGATGACCCCCAGTGTAGTTGGGCGAATGACTTGATTCAGGTTGTTGTATTGAGACAGTGGTTGGTTTCAAGTGCGTTCGTCAGGTTGCACTGTTATCTTGGCTGCTTGCAGCTAGTTATCCAAGAGCGTTGTTGGTTGGAATTCGATGTTCATCATCGTCTCCTTCAGGTGGCGCTAGTTATCCTCGTTCTCGCTCTCACGTCGTGAAGATCGGGCACTCCCCCCATATCATTTGGTATCAGAGCTTCGGTTGCCACGGTGAGAATTAGTTACTATTTAGTATGCTTGTGAGCTCAATATTTGGTTGACGATTCCAGATTAGTGGTGATCTGATTTCAATGATCATATGATAGGGTTGGTTGAGATCTGAACTTTTGTTCTCTCTCTTGAGTTCTATCTACCGTGTGATTATATTTTCATTTTTTGGAATTGTATCCTTTTCTTGAGTCTTTTTTTTGTATTTATCTACTTAGTACTATCGAGTCTGTAATTTTTGGTCGAGTCATTGATGATCACCATCCGCATCCACTACAACAACTAGCATGAGTCGAGGACGACTCATTTTTGAAGAAAGGGAGAATGATACGGATATTAGAAGCTACACCAGAATAAATCTCGATGATTTTAGCATTCATATGCTATATCATTGGAAAGATATGGAAGTGTAGTTTTCAGCGCTTCAAACCATGCATCATTTCGACTTCCGAAGCAAAAGTTATGATCAATTAAGTGGAAGCTGCAAAGGCTGTTTGTGGCTGCGCGAAATTATCAGAAGACTCCTCAAATGCTCCACCAAATGACCTTCCACATACCTCCATGCGTACTTGCGTTCATACCTAGCTAGGAGGGTTGTTCCTAGTATAAATACCCCATATACTTCTCCATTGTATGCAATTGAAGTGAAAAATGCTATGAGCAATTTTTAGAATTAGCCACCATGGCGTCTTCTCCACCATGGAATGGCTGTATGGAGGGATCCTTATCCACCCCGGTCGTTCGACGACCCCCAGTGTAGTTGGGCGAATGACTTGATTCAGGTTGTTGTATTGAGACAGTGGTTGGTTTCAAGCGTTAAATCAAAGTTACCTTTATTATCTTGGCTGCTTGAAGCTAGTTATCCAAGAGCGTTGTTGGTTGGAATTCGATGTTCATCATCATCTCCTTCAGGTGGCGCTAGTTATCCTCATTCTCGCTCTCACGTCGTGAAGATCGGGCATTCCCCCCGTATCAGGATCTGTCGTAGGGGCAACGCGAACAGGAGACGGCGCCGGGGGACTAGGAGACACTTCGCGCCCTCGAGCGTTTCCCTGCCGCAAGTATGAATTAGGAGGTCCAACCTCAGCAGGGCCCCCAAGCGGAGACCCGACGGGCGTATCAAGCGAAGGGTCCCTGTGAAGAAGAATCATCAGCAAGACCGAAGAATAAAAATAGAGTCAACGGAGTAACGGACCTGTTGGATTTCCTCATTCTCATCGGGGGTTTCTTGCGAATAGCTAGCCCACCCCCGGAAGAACCACTCGGACCGCCACCGACTGGTGCCCCGGGCTTCTCTGGACAACCCGCCGGAGCTCGCGCTGGTGGATCTTGGATTTTGGGACCGCCGACCGGACGTCGGGGGGGCATGAGGTCACCGGACAGTATTTTTTTTCCCTTCTTTGCAGCAGGGCCCCCTGCCGGAGACCGCGCCCGGCGCTTCGGAGAACAGCCTGGGTGAGGAGTCATTTCCGAAAGAGGAGGAACACTGAAGAATGCGATGCGATCCTGAAGATGAAGATCAAGAGTTAACAAAACTTCAGAGAACGTAGAAACGCAAAATTCCCAATAAAAATCGCCTACCGCAAGAGGGGGGCATGATATGTTGAAAGATTTCGGGCACTTGACAGATAATATGTCGATGCTCGAGATAAAGAGTTCTCCAGCCCTAGCGCATAACCTCTCCCTTGGCAAATCGTCGGGCGTTCCCGGTCGGGTCACTTTTTTCCCTATGGCGAATCCCGGATGAACTCGCTCCTTCAAAGGGCTGCACCGTGGACGATGAAGTGGAGGCCAAACCCACTCCTGTAAGCCCGCTATCTTTCACTTCCGTCGGTGCAAGAGTTCGGACACTTGATACATGTCGGAAGAAGCGGTAGAACCCAGAAATAGACATTGAGGGACGGCGCCAAAGTGAGCGGAGATAGAGGCGAGTCGGGTTGTACAGTAAAACCATTCCCTATGCCACCCTTGTTGGAGGTCTTGACAGAATGGCAAAGTAATCCTTCTTGACCCTTCCATGGTGGAATCCAGCGCCCCGATAACCTTGGGGTCATTTTTGGAGGATAGGGCTTCAGGAGATAAAGGTGACGAAAGAGGTCGAAATGGGGCTAATGCCGGAAAAGCTTCACAAAGGTGGACAAAGAGGAAATTTGGAGGATAGAATTGGGGTTTAGATTCACCAATTCGATTTCATAAAAGAAAAGAAGGCCGAAGGAAAGAACTGATCGGAAGACCAAGGCAGCGGTGGAAAAAGGATTGAAAACCACCACCTCCTGAGCGGGAGTCGGGACCAGTTCACCGCGGCGGGCGTGTGGAGATCAGGGCGGTCGAGGCAAGATCCCGTCGTCTACATGGATTCGGCTTCTCCTCCTGGCCGTTGTCGAGTCGTCCAATCTTGTGGTGAAGGCGGAGAAGGAGTAGAGGAAGACATTCTTGCAGTAAAGATTGACAATGACTCGAGAAGGCAAGCACAACGAAGGTTAACCTTGGTGGCGGAGAGTTCAGAAGGCGAAGGAGAAAGGAGAAAAAGCTCGGCGGAAAGATGAACGTCGGGCGTCAGACGACCTAGTTTTTAAAGAGAACAATAAGGTCTGCCGAATCGGCGGAAAAAGTCGTGAAACGCCTCATCCTTTCGATTCCTCATAAATGATTTACTGCCCGTCGCCTCGACTTACGGGGCTTGACAGAACTCTGACCGGATCGCGTCGAGGCCACGTCACCCCCATGATGGGGCTCGTTTCCCACTTACCGTATTAAACGGGATGTGGATGGTCTTCAACTTGAATAAAAACTTGTTTTCTCACGACGCCCACGTTGGGCCTTTGGGTGGTTACCGCATGACGGAATCATGTACCGTAAGATTGAGTCCAAACAGCACAGATCCATGGGTGTGCTCCACGAGGGCCGAGAATGCCGTGCGCCGTTTTTAACGAGTATGGGCGCCGCCGGATCTAAATGTGATACGCCCAAGAGAGCTTAAGCCGGTCCGACATCGATCGGAAAGGGTATCACTCGCCAAGAGTCGTCAAAAATAATATGCTCCAAGAGAGCCTAAGCTAAACCTGACATCAGTCGGGAAAGGGTATCACTCGGCCATGAGTCGTCTAAACGTGATACGCTCCAAGAGAGCCTAAGCCGCTTCCGATATCAGTCGGGAAAAGATATCACTCGGCCAAGAGCCATATGAAATCATGATACGCTCCAAGAGAGCTGGGTCATGCTCTTAGGACGTGGGTATCATTCGGCCATGAGCCAGGATAACCTCGTTACATCCCAAGTTGGACTAAAAACTATATCTCGCAACAGTCGGATATGGGGATCGCTCGGCCAAGTGCAACGATGCGCTCCAAGTCGAGCCTAAGTTATGTCTAGCGGCAGATGGACACCTCCTTTCAGGTTCAAGCAACACACAAGGTCCAAGACGCCCTAGAACGAGACTAATGCACAGTCAAAGGACAGACAAGAGATTCTTCTACAGAAGGTATTTCTTTATTATGTACAAAAATTCCCTAGGCATTGCGCCTAGAAAACTATATGTTGCAGGAGAACTACGCCTCCCCGCGGCGCGCTCGGCCGAGCGCCTCGGTGAGGGGATCCCTAGCTCTGTAAAGGGCAGTGACGACCTCGAGGAGTGCGTCGGCGGCCTCGCGATCGCGCCTCTTCGCCAACTCCTCCAGCTGTTCCTCGAAGGCCCGGTCAAACTCTTCCCAGCGCTTGACTAGCCTAGGGTCCACCTTTGCATGATGATACCACTGAGGCATGACGAGGACAAAAGCTTGAAGCAAAAGAATGGAGGGCAGAAAGCGAAGAGATACATTTTGAAGCGTTGGTACGCCTTTTATAGCCAATTCAGACGAAATCGAAGTAATCGCCGAGATATTAAGCGTCGGAAGCTGAAGAGATTTGGTGTTAATGCAACTTCAAAAGACGAAGAGTTTTTTCCGGCTGAACAAGTTGGCACAGAAAAACAAGGCAACCTCGAAGACTGCCTGATGGTATCAGCGATGAAAATTAAAGGCTTTGAGGCGGAAAAGTATCGAATCTACGTTTGTGACATGATAAGAAGTCCGTAAGGCTACTCACAAATAAATCAGCTCGGTAAAAGATTTGCGCTTGAGAAAAGCAAAGAACGGAATTTATGATCGAGTTCTTCATGATTCGCCTGTTGTAAAAGGAAGGTTTTTTTCGATTGGATAAGGAAACCAGTCGGGATTACTGACGAGGAACCCCGAGTAAAGCGATCGGATCATGAAGCACTCTGATTTCTTTGTGGGATATAGATTCCAAGGGATCCTCAGGAAAGGCCCAAGATGAAGGCCCAGAAGATATGCTTCACATCAAGCTTATTAATCGTACAGAAAGGGATATATCATAACGGAAGTTGAACTTGTGTTTAGAAATGATAAATACATTTGTAATCCGAGTCGCTAGAAGGATAGATAAAGATGTAAACTCTGTCCTATAACCGACTAGAATCTTGTAACTGATCGGAATCTCTTATCCGATCGGGACTTTGTAAGCCACCCCACCCCCGCTATATAAGGGAGAGGGCGGGCAACAACAGGGGGATCCGATCATCTAAGCATAGAGCAATCAAGCCATAGAGCATAGAACACCTCATATCGCCCAGAGCATATTGTGCTTTGAGCAACCCCGGATCCAAGAGATCAATATAATCCCAGCACACAGGATTAGGGTATTATCTCCTCCGCGAGAGCCTGAACCTGTATAACCCCTTGTCTTGTGTGACCATCGAGTTTGAGATCGAGCGCCTACCCCATAAATTCATTGCCGACCACGAAAGTCGACAGTAGGTTGCTATGATCAGAGAGAGGTTGAAGATAGCACAGTCGAGGAAAAAGAGCTATGCGGATAATCGTCGTCGTGATTTGAGTTTTGAGCCAAATGATTTCTTGTATCTTAGGGTTACCCCTCTCAAAGGTGTTAAAAGGTTTCACATAAAAAGGAAACTTGCTCCTAGGTATGTTGGTCCATTTAAGGTCTTGAGCCGTCGAGGGGAGGTTGCTTATCAGTTGGAATTGCCGTAGTCGTTGGCAGGCATGCATGATGTGTTTCACGTGTCATAGCTTAAGAAGTGTCTTCGAGTGCCAACAGATCAGACCCTATTGGAAGCAATAGAGCGGAAGGAAGATTTGACTTATAAGGAACAACCGATAAAATTTTTGGACGTCATGGATCGCCAGACCAGAAATAAGTCAGTCCGCTTTTGTCAAGTTCAGTGGAGCAATCATTCCGAAAGCGAAGCTACTTGGGAGCATGAAGAGGATTTGAAGACAGAATTTCCTAACCTATTCCCTAGTTAGCCATAAATCTCGGGGTTGAGATTCTGTTAAGGGGGAGGTTTGTAACATCCCAAAAATTTCCTAGATTTATTGTATTTTTCTGTAATTTATTTGAATTTATTTTAAAATAAGTATATTGACCTTTTGTGAAAACTAATTAAATATATATAAAGGTCAATATATAGTTTTACCAAAAATATTTTTTTTAGTTGAAAACGTCTCAAAGTATTTATGAGAATTTTCCTAGATTATTCCTGACATTTTTTCTTGCCTAAAACTAACTAAACTAATTTATGTAATTATTTTAAAAGAAAATCCGCGAAACAAATCAAATGAAGAGTACTGGGCCGAAGCCCAGCACTATGCACACAAGGCCCATCGCTGAGCGACATGTTAGGACTTGTTTTTGGAAGCACAATCGTCAGCCGTCAGATCAGAATGGATGGCCGTGGTTTGAAGTTGAAATTGGAACCTTAGCACTTGCAAACTGTTGGATCAAGACTTGGCGGCGCCAATTGAGTCGCGACGGTTTAGGAAAGGATAGATCGTATCCGTTGGATTTGGAAGGTGTGGATCTGATTGTGCCACGTCGAGAGTGATCACAGCCATTGATCGCCGATCAAATGGCTGTCCATCGTCGTCTCTGATCGGGACTCCAGATCTGTCGCTGATACGTCTCCGCCATCGTGTAATGGCTAGGTTTCCTTTTTGCGTGCGTTTGTCGAGGCTATAAAAAGGGAGGCGGGTACCCCAAGGTTCGCCAGTTCGCGCCACACCCTTTGATCAGACTAGTACCATCAAGTCACTGCCATGTCGCTCAGGAGCTCGCCATAGTTGGATGAAGGCGCCGCCACAGTTTTCTTTGTCTTCCGTCACCGTCGAGCTTCCATCCACCGCTTGGGTTCTAGATCTGAGTTCGCTAGACCGTGCCGCATTGGATCTGCAACGTCTCATTGCCAGGAACTCACCGGAGCGTCGTTTGAAGCGTAGTCGTCTTTGCGTTTGGTGGAATAGCCCCGCCGTGCTACCATCGCTGGCATTGGGGATTGTTAACTGTCGGATCTTCATCGAACCGCCGAGATCGTGCATGTCGCATCGTCAAGAGTAAACCTCATCTTCTAATGTGTGCCGTTGGATCTAATCGATCGGTCGGGATACTGCCTCGATGCTCGTAATCTGAGCCATTCGATTCGTCCTCTGTGGCATGGATCGAGTCGCCGTAGCAGCCAATTGTGCTTCACCACGTGGCTGCGCAGTCGCCGAACACCGTGCGCTGGGTTCACGGTGGACTAGAGGAGATTCCGTGGACCTGGTCTGTAGACCGAGGCGATGTGAAGGACATTGTGGCAGTGTGAAGGACATTGTGGAGGTCCATCCATATTTGTGATGAGTATTTGACTTTATTTGAGCAAGGTGTGCATAGGTTTGAGTTTGATTTAAATTGGAATTTGAAGCAATTTGAGTCTTCTCCTGTTTTTGCGGTAGTACTGGCCAGGAAGAACAAAAATGAATTTTAATTTGTGGACTGTGATGAATCTATTGCATATCACTATGGGCATTGCTATGTGAGGTATTTCCTTGTTTTTTATGGTTGCAGGACGACGATGTTAGATCATGGTGAGGCGAAAGATGACCGGGACTAGGCGAGGAGCATCGGAGGTCCAGACGGTCGGGGATCGTCAGAAGATGATCAGAGACGGAGTCATGGCAAGCCATGAAGACAAGAAACGGATGAGATGCTAGCTAGACGCTGCGTGGATCAATGAGGACCATTGGATCTTGGTCTAGTTGGGTTAGCGGGTCTAGTTAGTGTGCTTTAAGAACCGTGCAAGAAAACCCATTATGTGTTGTGGGTTTTGGGTGAACCCTTGCATGGCTGGTTGAGTGGGTAAATCCTAGCCCTTTATAGATGCTCTAGGGTTTAGAGGCTCATCCAAGGGAGGTAGGTGGCCAAGAGTTGTATAAATAGGGGTGGACGGGCAGCCTTCCCCCCTTGAAAGTTTGAGTTGCTCCTTTGAGCTTTGCCCACATCAAGTGAGGCTTTATAAACCTTCCATCCAGAAAATACAAAAAATTTCTTTACTTTATTGTGAATTTAAATTGCGCATTTACATTATGTCTTTACTTTACGCAATTTAAATTCAGCATTTACTTTCCCACATTTACATTCTCGCAATTTACTTTCTCGCAATTTGGATTTGCCTCCCCTCCTTCTAAATGCTGTTCTTCTAGGATATCTTAAGAGTTTTCATATGGTTTTACATCTTTCTTGCACCCTAGGATAGACTAGAGATCAAGTTTTTATCGAATTGCAAATCTGTCCAGAACTTGTTCTTCGCGCAGCAGTCAGTCTTTGATTTTTATAAAACTCTAGAAAAATCCTTTTTCAGTTATTCTTGTTGAAGAAGGTGCGAGACGCATATATCTATCTCTGGAAAAATTTGTGAGTCCACTGTTTCCACCGTTTGAGCGCTATGAAGTGAAAACCAAGCCTCAAATATTCTGGTCGAAGTTCCTGACTATCTGTAATGTTTAATTTTTCATGTTTATTCTACAAAGCTTTTTGAGGTGATTTTTGGTGGAATGTTTAACGACTCAATTGGTCACAGGGAGAAAAATTCTCAAAAAGTTTAGAGCAACAAAATCTCACCAACCACCTGCTCCAATTGAGGACAATTTCCAAAAAATCTGCTTTTACTTTTCTGGAAAGAGACTTTGGTGTTTTAGCTTTATCTCTTTTAGAAAAGTAGTCTTTGAATTGATCCCTCTTTGTTTGGATACTTGACAACTAGGATTGTGATTAAAAAAATCCCTCACATGATTCATGGTTCTCATCCATGCAAGCTAGGGGTACACATAGTTGTCTAATTGTTCGGGTTATGGAGGGTGTGCGAATCTGAGAAACACAAATTTGAAGGAAAATCTTTGGGTGTTTCAGATTTTTATTGCAAGATTGTTTGGAGTACTTTGATTGGAGGAAAATTTTATTTGGGATCATTCACCCTCCCTCTGTTTGCCATTTCGATCCTTCACAGTGACGTCAGCGTGACGCAATAATACGATTTTTCAATATAAAAATAATTCGGTTTATTTCTGATTTGTCAATTTTCTTATTTTTAGAATGTTTGAATCTTCCGAGAGCATGTTCTCCCTCATACGAGCTCCGATTGAGGCGATTCAAATTTCTAAAAAAATTTAAAATCAAAATATTTTTATTAGTGAATTTTATTTGATTTTTAGAGTTTGTGTGCTCTCTGTTTTGGTGTGTAATTGCTATTTTTGTCTCGATTCGCGTAGACATTAATTTTTTTGATACTCCGGAGGAGGATTCATCGCTTCAAAACCCAAGCTCAAAGCAAGATCAGAACCTATTCTAAGGCAAGTTGGGCTTTGATCATGTTGCACCTAGTTTTACAAATTTGCTATATTGTCTTTTAACTATTGCATAATATTTCTGAGTACAAATGGTTTTGATTACTTTGGGATCTAGTTATTCTGCCTAGTTGAGATATGCCCTACCTTGTCAATTGTATGCCATAATCTAATTGTCAACCTAGGATGGTTAAATTACTAGTTGGTAAATATTAGCTATCAACATGGGTTGGTTAGACCGTGTTAGTCTGCTTAGCCATGCCACGCACATGTCACATATTTGGAATACTGAAAGTTAATCTTGACTAATGGAATATGGAACAAGGATTATGGAAATTGGTGTGTCATGAGTTGTCACACAGTGATGTTGAGTTGTTGTGGCGGGGAGGTCACACAATAAGATTGAATTGTTGATGGCACGTGGTGCATGGTAATCAACTAGGGTGGAAATCATTTTAGATTGAGGCAGGTGGCAAGGGGCAGTTTGCCAAGCTGGGACAGTAGGGCAGGGGTATGTGCAAGTCTTGCCTCGGTCATTCTAAGGACTTAACCTTGCAAGCCTTTGACCAGAGTCACTCATGCGACCACATGTCTGGAATGGGACAGCCTAGCTGACTAATTTGTAATATCTAGATTTCGGTGCTGCTGTGGTGAATAGTTAGTTCCAGGATTGGGTAGACTCACGTGGAGTAAGAGGGGGGGCCTGTTGTGGTGGTTTAACCCTTCAGTGTTGAAACCTTAGCGAGCAGTACTGGGTCTAGGTGGAGCATTGTAAAGGCTTTGTTACGATCACTTGCCATGGTGGTGTTTAGTTGTATCATGTGGGTAAAGTGCAGAACCTCTACAGAGTGTAGAACCTATTCGAATAGCTATGGTCACGGTATTAAGCAATGCTCGGGAATTACAATCAAGGGTTGGCAAAAGGGCCATCATTTACGGTTGTAACATGGAAAGGATACACTTAAATAGGTACACATTTTACACGAGAGATCAGGACATGAAGAGCACAAATCAGAACAGCGGTGTTCGCATTGATGCATTGAATACAGCTGGATCGACGAGGAACTCGTACTATGGGTTCATTGAGAACATTTGGGAGCTTGGCTACGTACTCTTCAAGATCCCCTTATTTCGGTGCCGTTGGGTTAATCTGCAACATGTGAAGGTTGACAACGACGGCGTCACAACTGTGGACCTCGAACATGTCGGATACTAAGACGAACTATTTGTTCTTGCTAACCAAGTTGTTCAAGTCTTCTATGTAACCGACCCGTCCAACAAGAAGCGACACGTTGTTCTTCAGGGAAAAAGGAGGATTGTCGGAGTCGAGAATATGGTAGATGAGGAAAAATATAATCAGTTTGACAAGTTGCCTCCTGTTGGTACCGGTGTCACGATCCATGAAGCGAGCTACACACATGTTGATCATCGTGAAGGGATAATTTTTGTATAAAAAAATTAATGAGATGCATGTTTGTATTATAATTAATGAGATGTACACTAATTACAATTAGTTAGATGTATTGATTAAAATTAATGAGATGTATGTATTATAATTAGTGTGATGTATGTATGTATTATAATTAATGAGATATTTGTATTATAATTAATGTGATATATGTATTGATTAAAATTAATGAGATGTATGTATGTATGTATTATAATTAATGACACAAACTGGCTCACCCTAGACGGTTCTCGGCTTAAACCATCTGGGATGACTTTATCCCAGACGGTTCAAGCCAAGAACCATCTGGGATGCCCTTCTCCCGCGCTAAACCCCTTGCCCCGCACTTGCCATTCACTAAGTCCCACACACTCAGTTTGCAACCCTAGCCCTCCCCCTCGGCTGCGCCCTCCTCACTTGGCGGTGACTCCCGGCTGCGCCCTCTCCCTCGGTGGTGCCCTCCTCCCACCCCCGTGCCCTTCCCCTCGGTGGTTCCCTCCTCCCTCCCTCGTGCCCTCCCCCCTCGGGTGGTGCCCTCCTCCCTCCCCGTGCCCTCTCCCCTCAGTGGCGCCCTCTCCCCTCGGTGGTGACCTCCTCCCTCCCTACTCGGCGGTGCCCTCCCCCCCGGTGGTGCCCTCCTCCCTCCCTTGTGCCTTCTCCCCTCAGCGGCGCCCTCCCCCTCGGTGGTACCTTCCTCCCTCCCCCATGCCCTCTGTGAGTTTTCTGACAATTACTCTCTGTTTTTTGTTGCCTTACATGCTCAATGATGATAATGGGTATTGTGATGACTAGAACATTTATTTCCGTGAACTAGGCCTTTAACCATAGACTTATACGCTGAAAAGTGTAGAGTCGTTCAATGATTAGAGTATATCTAGCAAATAGCTTGTTATTGATTGTGCTATCAGTCATAGCATTCTGGCTATCGATCCATGCAGATTGTTATATTAGTAGATGTGCTATTTAAATTCTTAGCTAAATACACTTTGTTATCTTAACTATTTACTGGTGTGCTTAACGTCTGATTGAGTGGATTACTTTTAGTGATATTCGACTATTTTAGAGTCATCCTGTTGAACTATTGAACTGGTAGTCTATTGTTGATTTAGTGCATATTAAGGTGGTAAGGGTTCAAGGCCTTTTCACTAAACTAATTTTTAGCCCATTCGTGATTAAGGTTGAAGGTTTAAAATCTTCAACCAACCCCTATCTGAGAGCAATATAATACAATCTTCAGTTCAATTTGTGATAGAAGACATGATTCATTGTATGAATGACAAGTACATACATTTTATGCATCGGCTTGCCGTAACTTACCTACTCTTAATTGAAATTTGCATCTCTTAACTTACATACTCTTAACCTTGCATCATACAAGATGATGTCCCATCAATCCTCGTCGCCGAATGGGTCTGATGACGCGCCCAACGTAGGAGGAAACAGGCGCGGTCCAAGAGGGCTTAGTAAAAGGCCTTAGAGCCGATACACCATCACGGCGGTCGATCCGCATGATGGGGCTCCTACCACGCCTCCAAAGGCTACGATAGCTTTTCGGACTATGTGCAGGATCGTTGGGCATGAAAGGGTCCCCATCACATTCCCTTCATGGAAGACACTGACAGATGACGAGGGAAATAACCTGGTGATAGAAATATTTGCGTCGTTCAAGCTTCCACAAGACGCCATTCCTGCACTGCGATTGTACGCGTTGCTAATGGCGGGAAAGGCTTGGAAGAACTTCAAGAGCGTCCTCATCACTAATTACGTCAATGAGGAAATGATTCCGCTCCAGAAGTACAAGTTCATCTCTAAAGACGTCTGGGCACGATTTGTTGAGTTGAACATGATGGAAGAGTTTATGCTTCAAAGTTCGACGCATAAGACCGTCCAGTCAAAAAACACCCACCCACACAGACTCAGCTCAACTGGGTACGTGGGCAAGGTCGCGCAATGGACGAGGGAGGATGATGAGGCAGTCCAGAAGGAGGTCGCACCGCCATTTCCCTCAATCGTGGACCCGCTTGCCTGAAACTGGGTAAAAGCGAGAACACGTCCCACTTCTTCGGGCGGCGTGTCTTTTGCAAACCCCGCTGATGAGGAAGTGGCCCAACGCCTAATATCGTTGAGCATGGAATCTTCCCAGAGCTCTTTCACTTTGGATAGAGAGAAAGACATACTCTCCAATGCCTTGGGAAACAAGGAGCACCCGGGTCGCACTCGAGGCCTAGGTGTTTTCGTTCCATGGAAAATGAGATTCCCACATGACTCGAACACGTACCAGAGTAGAAAGACAAGTAAAGCCGAGCGTGAGGAACAGCTAGTAGCCCTGATTAAGGAAAGGGTTGAGGAAAGGCTCAAAACGTAGTTCGATAGTTAGCTACGAAGCCTTGAGGAAAGGATGGAGCAAAGGGTGGTTGCGGAGAGGAATGGAACGTGCAAGCCCAAGAAGCACATGAGCAGTTTAGCCCAACCAATCGTCAGAGCAGTTGTGCGTCCGCCCCTGAGACGGACATGGATGAGGGCATATTTCCTTCTAACGACACCATGGTAACATGTCTGCAATGCTCCTTACATAGACTTTAATATTGGACGTGTTAGCTAATTACTTTTGTACCGTTGTGTAGATGGCCACATTGTGCAATCTACAAGTGAGGCTTGCCAACGGCTCTGTTCCCCTGCAGGCTGCTTGGGGATGTGCATATGCATTTGGTGAAGAGGCGATTGTGCACGGTCATACTGTAGAGCCGGGCTATGCGAAGGTCCATATCGACGGTGTACATGAAATTTGTAAGGCCATCACGCTGGAGATGCCCTCAAACGATGAGATCGCCACAATAGAGGATGTGAAAGACCATGTGGAGGTCTATCCTTGTGTGTGATGAGTAATTGACGAGTTTTGAGCTTGGTTTGATTTGAATTGAATTGGATTTGAAGCAATTTGAGTGTTGGTTGCTCTTCTTAGTGCTACCGGCCTAGGGTAGAAGCACTGGACCACTGAGAGCAATTATGATCGATAAATGATTTTGGAATAATCATTGAATATCTTTGTGGGCATTGCTATGTGAAAGGTTTTTCCTTGTCTTTGACGGTTGCAGGGGGACGGTGCTAGGTCATGGTGAGGTGGAGGATGACCAGGACTAGGGAGGAGCGTCGGAGGTCCAGATGGTTGGGAGATCGCCGGAAGATGATCGGAGACGGAGCCCGGGCAAGTCAAGAAGACAAGGAAAGGAGATGATGCTAGCTAGATGCCGCGTGGATCAATGAGGGCCATCGGATTGAGGTCTAGTTCATAGGTTAGCGGGTCTAGGTAGTATGCTTTGAAAACCGTGCAAGAAAACCCGGTATGTGTGTGGGTTTTGGGTTAGCCCTTGCATGACTGTGTGTGTGGGTTAATCCTAGCCCTTAGATGAGTGCTCTAGGGTTGAGGGACTCATCCAAGGGTGGTAGGTGGACCAAGAGTAGTATAAATAGGGATGGAGGGGTAGCCAACCAACCAATTCGCGTCTACTGTTCATCTACTTTTTCGTCGACTAGGAGTAGTTCTTGTAATTTAGTCTTTGTAATTCGATCTTGATCAATAAAGTTGCGCATCGCCGATTGTTGATCTCCTTCAAATTACGCCCCAGGTTTGATTTATTCTGATTTTGTTGCGCATCGCCTTCTTCAGAATCGATCTGCCTTTATCCTCTGATTAGCCTTAATCGGCTAATTAGATTTATCCCGTTACCTTGATCTTGATCGGCTTTAAGCTGATTGAGTTTAAGCTGATTGATCGTTACGATCGGCTTTGAGAGAATTTTATCCTCTGATTAGCCTTAATCGGCTAATTAGATCTATTATGATACTTTGATCTTGATCGGCTTCAAGCTGATTGAGTTTAAGCCGATTGATCTTAACGATCGGCTTCGAGTGAACTTTATATCTTTTACCTTGTTGATTATAGGTCAAATCGACTGGCACGCTCTTGAACTGTGTAAATGCGGTGTCGTGTCTTTGTCGTAAACCCTACTTCAAGTTTTTGACGTCAACACACTCTTGGCACGCCCGGTGGGACCGATAGCTTCATCAAGTAAAGAAATTCCGCCATCCGATCTCAACACAGAAGCTATAATCGTCCCCACGTTGGACGATTTAACGTGAGCAAGCGCAAGGAAATTGAAGATCGAAAAGTCGCTGGAGGAGATGATCTTTGGGTTGTTATCAAAAACCGACGCGGCATCACGCAGACGGACCGCTTGCCGACGCTCAATCCACTCGGCGATGCAGTGTCACCGACGGTTGATAAGTCAATACCGCTCGCCAAGCCGAATTATCGGCTATGATAAATCAATCTGCACCATGCTATGATAAATCAATCATCGGCTCGTTGCGACACTTAAGCCGATGATTACGAATAGCGTGAAAACTATAGCTCGGAGTTGGCATCATCCGAGGTCCGCTTGACCCAATGCAAGCCCCGCCAAGTTACTCGCTTTTTCAATAGCACAAAATACACGAGTGCCTCACCGATCCTAAACCATCGGCCACAACTCCACTCCCCACTATGATGCCGACTCAACCTACCGCCATGCTACCACGAGATCCTCTACGAGTGGGGTAACACATTATCAGCGTGACATCGATGCCGCTAAACTAAACGTGTCGGCTACTTTCCGCCGTCAACTCCGCTTAATATTTTCCCACAATCGGTCTCACACCGATTGAACAAATTAGGCACGCATAATACCAAGAGCCGATTACGCCTGTGAATCCGGTCCCTCATAAGGTGATAACCTACGCAGAGCCCTTTGTCCCTAGACGAGAACCACTAGCTAGGAGGTACGACGGGTATGAGCAAAACCAACAAAATCCGTCGGCTCAGTCTAACCGACAGCCCGAGTTTGCACTCGGTGGGAAGAATACTAGTCATTGGCAGAGCCCCGAGGTCTTGTCGGCTAACAACACTAATTCGGCCGACCGATTTTCGCGTGTTGAGAGATCAATTCGCTTACAACCAAAGGGTAGAGTCATCGGCTATAGAAAGCCGCGATCCGGATTATATAGATCGCATGCAATATCCACATAATTTTAAAGTTCCCGATTTTGTCAAATTTTTGGGAATGATTCGTCACGACCTTAGAGCACGCGTCTGACGCTTTATCACTCAAAGGTGGCGAGGCATTTCGGTCATTCGACGGGTTGAAAATTAGATTATTCCCTTGTCTTTATCGGAGTTGCTTTCACTTGGTTTGCTAGTTTACCTCCAAATTCGGTTCATTTTGGAACGATTTGGAAAGCCGATTCCATGAGTACTTTTTCTCCGTGAGCCTCGAGCCCGGATTTCAGATCTAAGTTACATCCAATGTAAGACCGGGAATCGGTAAATGATTATGTTAAGAGATTCAGGAAGTGAGAAATAGGTGTTTTAGTGTTACCTGCTCGATAATCGCTTGTCCGATTTAGCTTTCAGGTTGATACCCCATTAAGAGAAAAATTCGCGGTAGGAATTCACCAATTTAAGTCATCTCCTACAATGAGTATCACCAAGAAAGCGTTTCTCCGATGATAATGGCTTCAAAGATGAATTGAAGAATAACAAAGACAAGATACAATCGGCTATAGAGGATGACCAACTAAAATTTGCGGAAGAGCCGACGATGCGGTGGACGATCCTTTTCCAATTAACATGGTTCATTGCTCTAAAAAGAAGGAAAAGCCGACACAAGATGCAGAGCCTAAGGATCAAATTCATATATCATCGGCTATAAAATGACACGCTGCCGATGTACAATCAAATTCGATGGCAATAAGACACTCATGATTACTGTTGGCTCTATACAAATAAAGGTCGACCGTGAAGGGGAAATTTTTAAAACAATCACACCAAAAGGTTATCAGGCTGAGAGAGCATTGCCACTACGTAAGCCGATACAGAAGTCGAAGCCCACTTTTTCCCAACTACTAGCAAATATGAAAGGAGGAATGAAAAGCCACGACGAAGTCCTCCACATCGGCCAGTTAATGAATATCGGCCAAGCGGCCCTGAAAGAGCTCACCGACGGTGCCCTTTTTGGCAATTTTGCTGGGAGAAGGGATTAGCTTTGCCATCACCAAACACATGTCCGATGCAGATACCCATGCCAAGGTGATAGCGTGATGGTCGCTAAAGATAGAATTTCTAAGCCGACCATAAGTCAGAAACGAGACCAAGATGAAGGTTCTAGCACTGTGGCTAGACTAGATCTGGTAGGAAAAATATGTAAGTCGATCGAACCAAAGCCTAGATGGTGTCCTCTAGGTTTAAGCCGATCACAAAGAAGATGGCTTGAGTGGCTAAGGACCCAAGAGATGAGGGAAGCTGAACAAGAAAAATGAAGGGATAAAACTTTTAATGAGCTTCATTCGATTAAGATTGCGAGAAAAGAGTGGAGGAAGAAGAAACCGGATTCGACTGATGATTTTTGTTCGACGAAGCCGATCTAGTTTGAAAAATCATACCACTCATCAGCTCGAGATATAGCCGATTTGGTAAGGGATCAACGTGGGATTGTGTAGTGTGCATCGGTTTGTCCAAGGTACTGCTTAGATCTTGATTGGCTAAAACCCAAATACGAATATACGAGTTGGCCGATTACCGACCTGAAAGCCAAATTAACTCGATGCAGTTAAAAATTTGGCTATGATAAGAAAATATGTTCAAGCCGATGATGAAAATTTTTGGAAGATAACATGTTATCTCCCAAAAATGGGGGGCATATGTTTGCACCAAAATTTGGCAGATAGGGTCAAAACCAGCAGTCCAAGATCAACAAGATACGATTGGGATAACGTATCAAGATATTTGGAAATGAAACAGGTTGTTAAGGAAAGCACCATCCAAATAGAGGCCGATACGGATTCTATTCCTAACGTGTTGTACCGTGACTCTATCGCCAATGAGTATAAAAGAGGTCGAGAGGTGATTAGAAAAGTCGCCTGAGCCAACCAACCAATTCGCTTCATCGTTCATCTACTTTTTAAATCGACTAGAGTAGTTCTTGTAATTTAGTCTTTGTAATTCGATCTTGATCAATAAAGTTGCGCATCGCCGATTGTTGATCTCCTTCAAATTACGCCCTGTGTTTGATTTATTCGATTTTGTTGCGATCGCCTTCTTCGTAATCGACCGCCTTTATCCTCCGATTAGCCTTAATCGGCTAATTAGATTTATCCTGCTACCTTGATCTTGATCGGCTTTAAGTCGATTGAGTTTAAGTCGATTGATCGTTACGATCGGCTTTGAGAGAATTTTATCCTCTGATTAGCCTTAATCGGCTAATTAGATCTATTATGATACTTTGATCTTGATCGGCTTCAAGCTGATTGAGTTTAAGCCGATTGATCTTAACGATCGGCTTCGAGTGAACTTTATATCTTTTACCTTGTTGATTATAGGTCAAATCGACTCGCACGCTCTTGAACTGTGTTAAATGCGGTGTCCGCCGTAAACCCTACTTCAAGTTTTTGACGTCAACACACTCTTGGCACGCCCGGTGGGACCGATGGCTTCATCAAGTAAAGAAATTCCGCCATCCGATCTCAACACAGAAGCTATAATCGTCCCCACGTTGGACGATTTAACGACAGAGCAGCGCAAGGAAATTAAAGATCGAAAAGTGCTTTGGAGGAGATGATCTTTGGGTTGTTATCAAAACCCAAGACGGCATCACGCACGGACCGCTGGTCGACGCTCAATCCACTCGGCGATGAGGTGTCACCGACGGTTGATAAGTCAATACCGCTCGCCAAGCCGAATTATCGGCTATGATAAATCAATCTGTGCACCATGCTATGATAAATCAATCATCGGCTCTCGTTGCGACACTTAAGCCGATGATTACGAATAGCGTGAAAACTATAGCTCGGGAGTTGGCATCATCTGGAGGTCTGCTTGACCCAATGCAAGCCCTGCCAAGTTACTCTGTTTTTTCAATAGCACAAAATACACGGAGTGCCTCAGCCGATCCTAAACCATCGGCTACAACTCCACTCCCCACTATGATGCCGACTCAACCTACCGTCATGCTACCACGAGATCCTCGGCCGAGTGGGGTAACACATTATCAGGCGTACACTGATGCCGCTAAACTAAACATGTCAGCTACTTTGCCGCCGTCAACTCCGTTTAATATTTTCCCACAATCGGTCTCACAGCCGATTGAACAAATTAGGCACGTACAATACCAAGAGCCGATTCTGCCCAGGAATCCGGTCCCTCATAAGGTGATAACCTACGCAGAGCCCTTTGTCCCTGTACGAGAACCACTAGCTAGGAGGTACGACGGGTATGAGCAAAACCAACAAAATCCGTCGGCTCAGTCTAACCGACAGCCCGAGTTTGCACTCGGGGGGAAGAATACTAGTCATTGGCAGAGCCCCGAGGTCTTGTCGGCTAACAACACTAATTGGTGACTGTTTACGCCGTGTTGAGAGATCAATTCGGCTTACAACCAAAGGGTAGAGTCATCGGCTATAGAAAGGCGTATCCGGATTATATAGATCGCATGCAATATCCACATAATTTTAAAGTTCCTGATTTTGTCAAATTTTCTGGGAATGATTCGGTCACGACCTTAGAGCACGTCGGACGCTTTATCACTCAGTGTGGCGAGGCAGCTCAGTCCGACGGGTTGAAAATTAGATTATTCCCCTTGTCTTTATCGGGAGTTGCTTTCACTTGGTTTGCTAGTTTACCTCCAAATTCGGTTCATTTTTGGAACGATTTGGAAAGCCGATTCCATGAGTACTTTTTCTCCGGCAGTCTCGAGCTCCGGATTTCAGATCTAAGTTCTGTCCAACAGAAGACCGGGGAGTCGGTAAATGATTATGTTAAGAGATTCAGGGAAGTGAGAAATAGGTGTTTTAGTGTTACCCTGCCTGATAATCAGTTGTCCGATTTAGCTTTCCAGAGGTTGATACCCCATTAAGAGAAAAATTAGTGAGCGTGAATTCACCAATTTAAGTCATCTCCTACAATGAGTATCACCAAGAAAGCCGTTTCTCCGATGATAATGGCTTCAAAGATGAATTGAAGAATAACAAAGACAAGATACAATCGGCTATAGAGGATGACCAACTAAAATTTGCAGAAGAGCGACGATGCGGTGACGATCCTTTTCCAATTAACATGGTTCATTGCTCTAAAAAGAAGGAAAAGCCGACACAAGATGCAGAGCCTAAGGATCAAATTCATATATCATCGGCTATAAAAATGACACGTCAAGCCGATGTACAATCAAATTCTGATGGCAATAAGACACTCATGATTACTGTTGGCTCTATACAAATAAAGGTCGACCGTGAAGGGGAAATTTTTAAAACAATCACACCAAAAGGTTATCAGGCTGAGAGAGCATTGCCACTACGTAAGCCGATACAGAAGTCGAAGCCCACTTTTTCCCAACTACTAGCAAATATGAAAGGAGGAATGAAAAGCCACGACGAAGTCCTCCACATCGCCGATTAATGAATATCGTTAGCAAGCGGCCCCGAAGAGCTCACCGACGGTGCCCTTTTTGGCAATTTTGCTGGGAGAAGGGATTAGCTTTGCCATCACCAAACACATGTCCGATGCAGTATTACCCATGCCAAGGTGATAGGCAGCGATGGTCGGCTAAAGATAGAAAACTCGGTATGTGTGTGGGTTTTGGGTTAGCCCTTGCACGACTGTGTGTGTGGGTTAATCCTAGCCCTTAGATGAGTGCTCTAGGGTTGAGGGACTCATCCAAGGGTGGTAGGTGGACCAAGAGTAGTATAAATAGGGATGGAGGGGTAGCCAACCAACCAATTCGCGTCTACTGTTCATCTACTTTTTCGTCAACTAGGAGTAGTTCTTGTAATTTAGTCTTTGTAATTCGATCTTGATCAATAAAGTTGCGCATCGCCGATTGTTGATCTCCTTCAAATTACGCCCTGTGTTTGATTTATTCTCGATTTTGTTGCATCGCCTTCTTGTAATCGACCGCCTTTATCCTCTGATTAGCCTTAATCGGCTAATTAGATTTATCCCGTTAACTTGATCTTGATCGGCTTTAAGCTGATTGAGTTTAAGCTGATTGATCGTTACGATCGGCTTTGAGAGAATTTTATCCTCTGATTAGCCTTAATCGGCTAATTAGATCTATTATGATACTTTGATCTTGATCGGCTTCAAGCTGATTGAGTTTAAGCCGATTGATCTTAACGATCGGCTTCGAGTGAACTTTATATCTTTTACCTTGTTGATTATAGGTCAAATCGACTGGCACGCTCTTGAACCAGGTGTTCGTCTGGTCTGCTGCTGTCAAAAACCCTACTTCAAGTTTTTGACGTCAACACCTGTTTTTGGGCAGCGTCCAGGACTCTGTTTTCATGCTGGTTTTTCGAGTTTTAGTCTTGGAGCTGTTCGTAGTCAGTCTTTCCGCCGTCCTTTTGACATTCCTCGTTTTTCCCATCGAGGTAGATATCGTGGCGTGAGGTGTTTTCGGTAGGAGATTTAGGAAGCCTCTTTGGGATGGTCGGCTTTTGCACCATGGCGGGCTAACCTGGGCCCAGCTCTAGATCATCTACTAGAGTTGCTACTGATCATGTTAAGGTTAAACGGCAGAGAGACACTCGAGTCCAGTCTTCTTCTATGGCTGGTACTCTGAGGCATCGTGTGGTTCAGTATTGGGTTCCCAAGTCTTCACTCTATCCCAGTACTGAGTCATCTTTCTCTCTTGTGTCTTGATCAGGTTCGTCGGATGGGGAAGGAAAATGTTTGGATTGTCGACTCCGGTTGTTCTCGTGATGAGTTGATCACTTTCGGGGATGCTTCTTCAGGTAGAGTCATTGCTAAAGGTACCATTTGCATTAATGACAATTTCATTCCTAAAGATGTTGCCTTAGTAAGTAAGCTGCAATACAATTTGCTTTCTGTTTCTCAGCTTATTGATGACTCTTTCGAGGTGAGTTTTAAGAGTAGCGTCTGTAGAATCCTCAATTCTTCAGGAGGGTTAGTTTGCGGGATTTCTAGATATGGGAGAGTCTTTCGTGCTGATTTTTCTGCTTCTTCTAGAGACTCTCTCCGTTTTTTGATTGCTTCAGAGTCCCGTGATCTCTCCTTCTGGCATAGGAGACTTGGCCACATTGGTTTTGATCATTTGACCCGAGTTAGCAGCCACGATCTCATTCGGGGTTTGCCCAAACTCAAGATGGTCGAAGACTTAGTTTGCTCTCCTTGCCGACATGGCAAGATGGTTACTGCTTCTCATCCTCCGATCCAGTAGTGATGGTGATGCACCAGACAGCTTTTTACATATGGACACCGTTGGTCCGGCTAGAGTGCGATCAACGGGAGGGAAGTGGTATGTTCTTGTCATCATTGATGATTTTTCTAGATACTCTTGGGTATTCTTCATGGCCTCGAAGGATGAGACTTTTTCTCACTTCAGGGGTTTGGTCAGTAGGTTGTCTATTGAGCTCCCAAGTGCATTACGAGCTATCTGTGATGATAATAGCACGGAGTTCAAGAATTCCTACTTTGAGAGTTTTTGTGTGGAGTCCGGTTTAGAGCATCGTTCTCTTCTCCCTACGCGTCTCGCTCAAAATCAGTTTGTCGGGGCCGCCTCCACTCGCCTTCGTTGCCTCCTTTGAGTAGAAGGATGTTTCTCATGCATTATCCGATGAGTCGTGGATTAATGCTATGCATGAGGAACTTGAGAACTTTGAGAGGAACAAGGTATGGCAGCTTGTCGAGCCCTCATCTGGTCATAATGTCATTGGTACCAAGTGGGTGTTCAAAAACAAGCAGAGTGAGGATGGGGTTGTAGTTAGAAACAAGGCTAGACTAGTTGCACAAGGCTTTTCTCAGGTTGAGGGTCTTGACTTTGAGGAGACCTTTGCCCCTATAGCTAGACTAGAGGCTATCCGAATCCTGCTTGCATTTTCTGCATCCAAAGGCTTCAAGCTTTATCAAATGGATGTCAAGAGTGCATTCCTCAATGGCTATATTGAGGAAGAGGTTTATGTCAAGCAACCTCCAGGATTCGAGAACCCCAAGTTTCCGAGTCATGTATACAAGCTTTCCAAAGCTCTGTATGGACTCAAGCAGACCCCCAGAGCATGGTTTGAGAGGCTCAAGTCTTATCTTCTCAGCCATGACTTTAAAATGGGCATAGTAGACAAAACTTTGTTCATTAGACACCATGAGTCTCATTTTCTTCTTGTCCAGATTTATGTGGACGATATCATTTTTGGTGGCTCCTCTCATTCTCTTGTCTCTCAGTTTTCTGATGTGATGAGTACAGAGTTTGAGATGAGTATGATGGGCGAGTTGAGCTACTTCCTTGGCTTCCAGATCAAGCAGACTCAAGAGGGCACTTTCTTGCATCAAGGCAAGTACACCCGGGACCTCCTGAGGCGCTTGACATGTCCGACAGAAGCGGTGTTAACTCCTATGGCCACCACTGCAGTCCTCGAGCCTGATGAGGATGGTGAGCCTGCTGATCAAAAGGAGTTTCGTAGCATGATTGGCTCCCTCTTGTATCTCACTGCGTCGAGGTCGGACATACACTTTGCCGTGTGTATGTGTGCCCGATTTCAGGCTTCTCCTCGTGCCTCTCACTGTCAGGGGGTGAAGCGCATTTTCCGGTACCTTCGCGCTACCATTGATTATGGTATTTGGTACTCTTCCTCCTCTTGTCTATCTCTTAGAGCCTTTTTCGATGCTCACTTTGCTGGTTGTAGGATAGATAGGAAGAGAACTTCTAGCACTTGCCAATTCATTAGCACTTCTCTTGTTTCTTGGTCATCTAGAAAGCGATGCTGGGTTGCACATCCACCGAGGCCGAGTATGTCTTTGCTGACCGATTGTTGTAGCTGAGTTCTCTGGATGAGATCGACCTTGCGGGACTTTGGGTTAGATATACAGAGTGTGCCACTGTTCTATGACAACACTTCTGCTATTTGTATTGCTAAAAACCCGGTCAGAGATTCGGACCAAACACATTGATATTAGATATCACTTCCTTAGAGACCATGTAGAAGGGGATATCGTGCTTGCTTTGTAGAGAGTGACCTTGATTAGTCGATATCTTCACCAAGCCTTTGGATAGCTCCAGGTTTGATGCCCTGAGGAGTGAGCTTGGGGTCGTGTGCCCTTACGGCCTTCTGTGAGGGGGAGCTAGCTTGTATATTATGTATTATATTATTTTTCTTCCGGTTCTTCTTTCTTTTGTTTTTTTCTGGGTGCTATGGGTTTTTCTCTTTTGAGTTCTAAGTTCACTTCACCTAGACTTCTGGCATGCTTCGGCATGGACCTCTCATCTTATGCTTCAGGATGCTATCCTTTTCTTCTTCTTGGTTGAGCTCACTCACAGACTTATAGGTCTAGCAGGTGTTGGGACTCCTGGGTAGGCAGTGCATGTTTGCTCTGTGTTGGAGTTCAAGAGTTAGCTGTCCTTTGTCAGTCATTGGGGAAGATGAGAGCGAGTTTGAGCCTAGTGTTCTCTGCTATCTTTTCTAAACTCTATAGCCATTCAGTTTGCGGTTTTTCAATCTTTCTCTCCTCTTTTTTGAGTTTTTGGCTTCAATTAAGTTCATTTGGTTTTTTCTATGCCTAACTTTGCTAATAACTCAATTTGTGCTTAAAATTGACTCACATGTTGAGGAGTTTGAAAATCTGTTCATGCATTGCATATAGGCTGCATTTTATTTTGTTTTATGATCTTTGTCTATTATGCAATTGATTCAATATTCATGTAATGCACCTTGCTACATCTTTGAAGAAAATCACTAGCTTAGGTCTATCCAAGTTCATCTATCATATTAAGCTTGTTAAAATCTGAAAATTGAAAATCTTAAATGAAAAACATGTTGCTTTTTCTTGTTAAGTTTCTTCTCTAGAGGTTTTTACCATGAATTGTGAATTTATGGAGTTCTCTAGAGTCCCTATAGCAACTTGGGTGAAACTTGCTTGATCCATATTTTATTCCTTCAAAATTGCTCACATGTGCTAAATTAAGAAAAATTTGACTCTCTTTTGTGCAAAATTGAACTCAACACTATATATTCTCGAGACTGCCTCCCATTGCACTTGGGATGAACTTGGAATATATCGTGTATGACCAAGACCATTCTCTTAAGAGTTACTCTTGGGGTGATCGAACATGGCTTGAGTCAATCATTAAGAAATGCAAATAACAAAAACATAAGTGGGTAAAGAATGCAAATAATGTCAAACATTTACACCCCGCTATGTCTTTCAAAATATCAAAGAAGAAGAATTTGCATGAATTAAAAAATGAGCTCGAAGGACTCTATATGAGTGGTGTTTGCTTCTAGCTTTAAAACTTTTGCTAAGTTTTGCACTTGTTAAAATCTTGCTAAAATAAAATCTTGTAAACAAAGCTTGTGAGCAAAATGAATTTCTTCTTGGAGACATCCTAGTTCAGTCATTTTCTAAATTGACTAGCTTGGTGTCATATTTTGCATTTATGATCACTTGGATAATTCTCAAAGCTCACTTAGGATGCATTTCATGCATACATATATAAAGGGGGAGAAAATAAAAAAAATTCTTGATGCCTATATTGCCAAAAGGGGGAGAAAATGTAGAAAAGGCATCTTCAAAGGAAAAATGTTAATCCACTTTGGTTCTTATGATCTTTGTGACAATTGCAAATTTTTTATGATCATAAGCATATTCGAGTGTTCCTTGTGAGTTTTATTGGATCTTTTAGAGCTTTTGTTGAAAACTTGCTCTCTCTAAAGTTTAGCTCTAAAATCCCTTTTCTGCCAACTTGATCATGATCTTATTTCCTTATTCTGGACCAAGTTTGGCTTTGCATTCAAATTGCTTTCTTCTCTCTTATTCAAACTCAAAACTTATGCCTTTTCATGTGTTTGTCAATATACTCATCAAGGGGGAGATTGAAAGACCATGTGGAGGTCTATCCTTGTGTGTGATGAGTAATTGACGAGTTTTGAGCTTGGTTTGATTTGAATTGAATTGGATTTGAAGCAATTTGAGTGTTGGTTGCTCTTCTTAGTGCTACCGTCCTAGGGGTAGTAGAACCAGACCATTGAGAGCAATTATGATCGATTAATGATTTTGGGATAATCATTGAATATCTTTGTGGGCATTGCTATGTGAAAGGTTTTTCCTTGTCTTTGATGGTTGCAGGGCGACGGTGCTAGGTCATGGTGAGGCGGAGGATGACCGGGACTAGGCGAGGAGCGTCGGAGGTCCAGACGGTTGGGAGATCGCCGAAAAATGATCGAAGACGGAGTCCGGGCAAGTCAAGAAGACAAGGAAAGGAGATGATGCTAGCTAGATGCCGCGTGGATCAATGAGGGCCGTCGGATTGAGGTCTAGTTCATAGGTTAGCGGGTCTAGGTAGTATGCTTTGAAAACCGTGCAAGAAAACACGGTATGTGTGTGGGTTTTGGGTTCGCCCTTGCATGGCTGTGTGTGTGGGTTAATCTTAGCCCTTAGATGAGTGCTCTAGGGTTGAGGGACTCATCCAAGGGTGGTAGGTGGCCCAAGAGTAGTATAAATAGGGGTGGAGGGGTAGCCTCCTCCCCTTGAAGGTTTTTGAGGTTTTTGAATGCTCTTTGAGCTTTGCCCACATGAAAGTGAGGCTTTGTAACCTCTCCTTCCAGAAATGAAAGTTTTATCCATCCAACTCTGAATTTATTTTGCGCATTTACATTATGTCTTTACTTTACGCATTTTAAATTCAGCATTTACTTTCCCGCAATTACATTCTCGCAATTTACTTTCACGCAATTTGGATTTGCCTCCCCTCCTTCTAAATGCTGTTGATCTTGGATGTTTTGAGTGTGTTCATATGGTTTTACATCTCTTTTGCAATCTTGGATTGAGTAGAGAACATCTTTTCTTTCAAGTTCCAACTTTGTTCAGAACTTGTTCTTTGCGCAACATTTAGTATTTGATTTTTATAAACATCTACAAAAAATCCTTTTTAAGTGATTATTGTTGGAGGAGGTGTGGGACTCTGATATCCACCTGCAGAAAAATTTTGGAGTTCACTTGTTGCACCGTTTGGGCGCCATTAGATGAAAACCGAGCCCCAAACTTTCTGCTCGAAGTTCTTGACTGACTGTGTTCTTCGATTTTTCCTGTTTTTTATTTAAGGATTTTTGAGGATAAATTTGGTGGCGTTATTCACGACTCTTCTTCTCATAGGGAGGAAAATTCTCAAAATTTTGTGAGCTGCAGAAACCCACCAACCTCCTGTTCAAATTGAGGACAATTTCTGGATATTCTGCTTTTGCTTTTCTGAAAGTGACTTTTGTGATTTGAATTGATCTCCTTTCTAAAAGCAAGAGTTGGATTGATTCCTCTTTATCTTGGACACTAGACAACCAGGATTGTGACTCAAAAATCCCCACATATTTTATTGTACTTATCCATGCAAGCTAGGAGTACACATAGTTGTCTAGTTTTTCGGGTTTTTCACGATTTCCTTTGAGCGATCTTGTCGAGGTTTTTGTTGGAGTATTTTGGGAAAATTTATTTGCGACCATTCACCCCCCCTCTGTTCGCCATCTCGATCCTTCAGGATGCCATCGGCACATTCATCCATGACCATGGAAGCAGAAGCAAGGAAACAATTGGTGGGTTTCATCGACCCACACCTGGTGTCCAAGCAAACCATGGACGAAAATATACGAGCCATCCACGAGTATGTTGAAAAAGTAATGCTGGCTCATTCGGACAAAAAATTCATACTTTTATCACACAACTCGGGGTAAGTGCTTCGTCTAGATACTACACTTGTTGATTTGGACTATATATCGTACCTCGAAGGTACGTTCAGTGACTATGACGACATACATGTGTAGGTTTCACTGGGTTCTACTCGTAATTATACCGAGAGAGAACCGTGTAATTTACCTTGATTCCAAAAAGGGTGGCACCCACGACTTGCAACCTATCAAACAATTACTCGACACATCGTTCGGTGTCTACAAATATAGGGGAGGAGACACAAGAAGGGCGGCATAGCGACTCTAAAGCATACTTATAACTTTCTGGTATCCAATAGTACGCAATAATCCTTACACTCCATAATAATACCTTAGGAACTAATTAGCTTATTATGTTTTGGCAGTGCCACCAGTAGCCAAAGGGTACTGACCTATGTGGATTCTACGTTTGCCACAACATGCAACTTCTTGTTGGTTCACACAATACCAATGACATAGAGGTGTGTCAATCTTGCAACAATTGTCTCCACTTATCAATTTATATTCACGCAAGACTTTAATCATCTCATCGACACGCTTGGCAATGTGCTAAATTTGCATTGGAAAAGGTTGACCTACTAAGTATTCGAGGACACCTCTGTGCCTTCTTTCTGCGTGAGGTCTTACATCCAAAGGGCAGATGCTACTCATAGCTCAATTGATGAGTTGTGAATTTGTTACCTACCATGCATTTAGAATTAATTAATTTGTGAACCTTATGCTGTGAATTTGTCATTTGTAGTTCTGAATCCAATTAGTTAGTATATATGTGACTTGATTTCTGAAATGGATGCGCTGTACATATGTTATAATGTGCTATTTGAGTTTATTTATGAAATGGATGTGTTGTATGTTGTGTAACATGTGGTTGGAGTTAATTTTTTAAATGTATGTCATAATAATATGCTATTGATGTTGTATATTGCCTTTTGTTTTAGAGGGCATGGCTAGTATTTCCTGAGGCTAGCCAATAAATTAAAATTTAGTAAAAAAATACAAAATTAACATCACAGACGGTTCGAAGGAAGAACCATCTATGAAGCTCAACACAAACGGTTCCAAAATTTGGAACCGTCTGTCATGTAGTATCATCACAGACTGTTCCATTTTGGAACCGTCTGTGATGTCACTACATCACATACGGTTCCAATGAGGAACCGTCTGTGATGAGGTCACCATCTCAAACAGTTCCACGTTGGAACCGTGTGTAATGAGGGGATCTTCACAGACGGTTATTCCTTAGAACCGTCTGGGATGATAACCTCATCACAGACAGTTCTATTTTGGAACCGTCTGTGATAATGCTATATCACAGACGGTTCCAAATTGGAACCGTTTGTGATGAGTTTTTTAACGGACAGTTGCAAAACCGTCTGTGATGACTCTTTGTCATCACTGACACTTCGATATAGACGGCTCACAAAACCGTCTTTGATGTGGTTTGCGAACCGTTTGTGATGGCCTTTTGTGTAGTAGTGAGACCAGAATGTCATCGATGAAGACAACGACAATCTTTTCTAGATATTCCAAGAATACTTTGTTCATCAGGGTCATGAAGTAGGCAGGAGCATTGGTCAATCCAAAGGACATCACGGTATACTCATACTGTCCATACCTAGTCACAAAAGCTATCTTGGGAATATCCTCTTGACGAATCTTCAACTGGTGATAACCTGATCTCAAGTTAATCTTGGAGAATACTCCAGCTCCTTCAAGTTGGTCAAACAAATCATCAATCCTTGTTAAAGGGTACTTATTCTTGATGGTAACCTCATTGAGAGAACGATAATCTACACACATTCTCTGAGTACCATCTTTGTTCTCAATAAGAAGAACTGGAGCTCCTCATGGCGAAGAACTTGGTCGCATAAAACCTTGATCTTGCAGCTCTTTAATCCGTCTCTTTACTTCAGCTAACTCATTAGCAGGCATCCTGTAAGGTCTCTTGGAGATGGGTGGTGTTCTAGGAACTAGATCAATCAAGAATTCTATCTCTCTATCTGGTGGCATCCCAGGCAACTCATCTGGAAACACATCAGGAAACTCTCTGATGACTGGCACATCTTCCCAACTTATTCCTTTGGCACTACAAACTTTTATTCCGTTAAACTGATCTGCGGCAGCTTGAAACTTTAACTTAGCTCCATCTGGACTGGTTAAGGTGATCTCTCTATTTTCACAATCCAAAACTGCTTGGTTCTTGGAGAGCCAATCCATTCCTAATATCACATCTAGGGATTTGGTGTCTAGGACAATGAGGTTTGCTAGAAATTCTACCCCTCCAATTAATATCTTAACTTCGGGGCAGCCTTGGTTCGTACTCAAATCAGAACCATGTGATTGCACCAATAAAAAGTTTTAAGAGGCATTGTCTTTAATTGATTATTTGCAGCAAAACTCCGAGAAATAAACGAATGCGTAGCTCCAGAATCAAACAAAACCATGGCAGATGTTGAGTTAACTAGGAGCTTACCTAATATGACGTCTGGTGCAGACTGGGCATCCTCAGTGGTGACGTAGTTCACACGGCCTCTTCCAACAGGCGGTGGAGTCCTGGTGGCTTGGTTAGGAGTCTGGGGCACTCCACATCCAGCTCCTAGTGCTAGGGTCTTGGCTGGTGTAGCTCCCAAGTTGAAACGGACTAGTGTAACCGCTTGCTTCCTTGGGCAATTGTTAGCATAGTGCCCCAATTCATGGCAGTTACAACAAGTGACTCCTGCAACTTGATTGTTGGTCCTCTGAGGTGGATTGTTGTTGGTGCTGAAGTTGCGATTGCCTGAAGTAGCAGGGCGAGGTGGCGGTGCAGGGGTTTTGAATGCAGTCGGAGGAGTGAAACGAGCAGGTTGTTATCCATTGGTTCTGGCTCTCTGCTAGTGATTCTGATGGGCTCCATGCTGCACCATCTTTCTCTTACGGGATTCTTCCAATTCACGGCGAGATTCCTCAATAAGCATAGCTTTATCTACCAGATGCTGGAAATCTGCATAGTCATTTCCAATGACTTGCACCTTTAAACCTGGGTTGAGCCCACACTTGAACTTCTTCTAACGAACATCATCGGTAGCTACATCTTCGGGAGCGTAGCGAGCAAGTTGAGTGAACTTATTGAGGTATTCACCCACTGACATCCCTTCTGGTTTGAGCTCACGAAACTCATTCTTCTTCATTTTAACCTTGCCATCTGGGATATGAGAGTGGCGAAAAGTAGTGGAAAACTCTGCCCAAGTGATAGTTTGGGGGTCATCATGGGCAGCATTGTAGATCTCCCACCATTCAGTGGCGGTGCCCTCTAACTGATGAGCGGCGTAGAGAACGTTCTCACAATTTGTGCACTGAGCAATTGCAAGCTTCTCCTCAATGGAGCGTATACAATCATCTACATCCAAGGGTTCTAAAGAGTTAGAGAAAGTGGGCGGGTGAGTCCCCATGAATTCAGCTTGCTTGGACTGCGAACAAGCTTGAGGTGGTGCAGCAGCAGTTTGATTTTGCTTGTTTAATAAATTAGCCAGGGCAATTGCAGTCTGATTCTGTTGATTCATCATGTTGTTTATATTCTGCATCATTGTATTCATAAGCTGAGTGTGACCTGCCAAAAAGTGTCCCATGTTCTGATCTGTCACTGCAGGTGGTGTTGAGGCATTGGGGTTGGTGCTAACACTGACATTGGCGTTGGCATCCACTGACGAACTACGATCGGAGCCAGAACGAGTGTCAACCATCTGCGATGCAGCACATGGGTTTGATAGGTAAGAGGGAAAAGCAATAGACAAGTCGTAAAGTCATCTAGGGGAGAAGGTAATACCCAAGGACAAAAATCAACCAGGAACATAGGCAAAAAGGCCACAAATGAAAGAGGCAATAAAACTTTCAACTGAAGGTATGGTTGCAAGACCGTGCTTGGGGCAAGTGTACAACATACCATGCACACAAGCAATAAAAATCCTAGTATTCATAGACTATACGTAACTAAACTGGAAAAAAGGGGAACATGCTCAAACACAGTTGAGCACCAAAAACCTATCTTATATGGGAGTGTCATCTTGGCATACTTTTGACGGTTTGATCATCACCTTCCTTGGTTTGAATCCTTGCAGAAGACCATAGCCTTTGAGAAATCTTATGAGATAAGATCAATTTAAGCTTTCAAAACAATATTTCAGCAAAGGAGAGGAATAAGAACCTAAGAATAAGATAAGATGAGGCAAACTATTAAGTACCAATTTGTTGGTTCGATTTAGAAAATAATTTTGAAAACCATGCTAACTAGGATAGCGACCTACAGTCGACAGGCTCTGATA
Source organism: Otatea glauca (assembly GCA_036346275.1). Classification (NCBI taxonomy): domain Eukaryota; kingdom Viridiplantae; phylum Streptophyta; class Magnoliopsida; order Poales; family Poaceae; genus Otatea; species Otatea glauca. Next base: position 19,909,363 of record CM070717.1, on the reverse strand, counting down.
CCATCTCTGTCGGGACCCGGATTTGCAAATCTGAAACCCTCTGTGTATACTACACTAGTCCAGGATCACGCTAGTGCACACAGTAGAAACATAGATGAAATATCATTCCATACAATGAATTAACTAAGAAAGAGGCAAATTATTATTAAGTAAAGCATAAGACCTTATGGTCAAAGTTTACACCACTATGCCTTAAGGGCTTAAGAAACAAATAAACTGTTACAGTGGAAATAAAATAACTTAGACCATTCGACATGCCACAGGCAATCGTCTGGGGAACGCCTTCCTAATCCATGTAGTCTTCATAGTATTCCTCCTCATGATATTCATTATTTCCTGGTCCATCCTCAGCAACTGATCAACAAAGGCGTAAAGCCGTGAGCACAAAAAGTACTCAGCAAGCCGCAAGGAAATGATGCGATATATTCACACAGGCTTGACAAAGGATAAACGTGTGGTTCTTTTTGTAGAAAGCAATAACATGAATTGAAGTACAGTAAATAGATTGAAAGCATATTTATAAAAAGATAATGAATAACTGGTAAATCAATGATAGATAACAAGAAAAGAATGGTGAGGCATCACCCTACACCATCTAATACAATTATCAAACCAATAATTCAATAGTATAACTTTAGACAACAAAACAACAGCGAACTCCCTATTCACATCCCAACAATTCTACCATCCAACATTTTATGAAACACTCTATACCTCATGTGAAATCCCCGGGTATGTCCATGAACGCAGACACGGCTATTCGAATAGTTTTACACTCTACAGAGGTTGTGCTACTTTACCCACAAGACAAGATCATCTCTTTGTGCAATCGATATTAACATACTTCCTTTTGTGTGTCGCAGAGATATCATGACAAAGACTTTACATTGCACTATCTAAACTCAGTACTGCCTACTAAGGTTTCGCCCCTTGGGGCCCCCTCTAGAGCCATGTGAGTCTACCCATTCACTCTGGAACCCACACCACCAATTTGAAGTACTCAAGGTTAGAAATTGCAAATTAATCAGCTAGGTCTGTCCCATACAAACTTATGGTAGTACGATTAGGCCCCGTTCAATAGCGCATAAGATTAAGTCCTTAAGTTATCTCAGGCAAGACATCCACATCCCAATGTGCTAGAAAGCACCCGCTTTACTGCGCACGATCACTTGCCTAAGGGAAAACAAATTCATTCAACCAAGACCAATGGCAACCCTGCCATGGTACAACAAATTTTACAATAGTGGCTATCGGCCACAATTCAATATCTCATTAAGTCAAGATTAACATTATTCAACATGTGATATGAATCCCATCGTATAACTAAGCAGGTATAAGCATAACTACAATAACCCAGTGTTGGTAGAATGATATTGTCCAACTAGTAATGACCCAACCTAGGGTTAACAATGGATACATGGCATCCCAATAATCAAGATGGCATAATGTCAATTAGGTATATAGCTATTCCCATGAAATAATCATTGATACACAAATAGCATGCAATTATATAAAACAAATTACTTTGCAAACATAGGTTCAAAATGATCAAAGGTTATGACTTGCCTTGCTGATCTAGTACTGAGTCTTGGTCTTCGAAGTCTCTGTTTGCTCCCTCGGGATTAGCGTCTACCGGAAAAGAAAGCAACGAAAACAAATAAATACCAAACAGAGATTCAAACAAGATCAAAATTGAAAATAAATGGCTCTAGAAGGTATAGCTTGATTTTAGAAAAAATTAGAAACTTGAATCGGCTCAATCGGAGTTCGTATGAGAGAGAACGTGTCTTCGAAAGATTAAATTCGAAGAAAAAGGATGAAAAAGAGAAAGAAAAAAGGATTTTCTGATTTATTTCTATACTGGAAAATCAATTAATGACGTCAGGCTGATGTTAGCAATTAATTTCTTGAAAATAAAATAAATCTAAAAATACTTATTTGGCTGACATGTGGGATCCTCGGTCTATAGATCGAGTTGGCGGGTTTGCGCTGGTCCACGGTGGACCAGGCTCACGGGATCTAGGGTTGACGCCACCGCTGACATTACTGTTGACAGGGCGGCATGTGGGTGATAGGGCTGACGCGGTGCTGATGTGGACGGGCCACACGTCGCGCATCCAGCAACGGCGCAGGATCGAACTATAGAGAAGCAAGGCCGCAACGGTGAAGATGTGGCGAATCCGAAACGCATGAGGGCAATCAAATGGCCAAGGCTTCGTGACAAAGGATGATGGCGAGGGCAGCGGTGCGGCTCACCGGCAGCGAAGAAGATGACACGAAAACCGGAAAAGAGACAATAGATCGGGCGTGAGACAAGATGGATCTGAAAGAAGAAGGTGCGATGAGCTCGATGGCGCAAACGGCAGCGGCGAAGAGGATCCAATAGAGGAGATCGAGGTGGCAGAAGGTTTCGGTTGCGACGGTGAACTCCGGTGAGATCGTGCATGAAGATGGCGACGACTTGGGCGATGGGAGAGAGGGCGACGAGTGCAATGCGAAACGGCGATCCTCAGAGAGTGTGCGCTCCTTAAATAGGGGTCTTGGGAGGCTTATCCGACCGAACTCCAAGGCGGCGGTGGACGCGTCTCGGACGTGGCTAGGGTTAGGGTTTAAGCGGCGGCAGCGCAACACACGGGGCTGGGCCAGCTGGGCAACACGCGGGCGAAACAGGCCAGGAAAACATCAAAGAGATGTGCCGGCAGAAAGGATTCGGCCCGAAAGGAATTTTGCAAAAACAGAAATATTTTCGAATTAAGAAAATTCTAGAAATTTAAATAAAACCAAATAAATTCAAATAAATAGCAAATAAATTCAGAAAAATACACAAAAAATCCTTGGAGAATTTGGAAATCTTTTGTTTGATGCATAGTTTAGTCAAATTAAATCTTTTCATTAATAGAAAATTCAATTTAAGCTTTGATTAATTCAAGAAAATGCAAATGGTTCATTTTCAAATTCAAACATTCCAAAACTCAATTTTTGGGATGTTACATCTTCTGCCATGTTGGTTTTTATACTCCGTAGGGTACGTCGCTAGCAGTGTTTTTATACTCAGTGGAGTACATAGGGTCCTTTTTATTTATACTCCGTGTAGTATGCTAGGGTCTTGCCTTGTGCGATTTTTTTATACTCCATGGAGTACGCTATGGAATATATGAAACCAGGTGTCTTCATAATCGGCCTAGAAGTGCCTGAGGGAGAGACAGGGCCCAGTGGAAGGCCCAGAGGATAACCTCCACACCAAGCCTTGCTGCCGTGCGGAAGGGGATACATCCAAGAGACAGTTGAACATATATTTAGATATAAGAGATACGGTTGTAATCCGAGTTGTTAGCAGGGTAAGCTAAAGATGTAAAATCTATCATGTAACCGATTAGTATCCAATAACCGATCGGGACTCTGTAAACCGCCCCACCCCCACTATATAAGGGAGAGGGTGGGCAACAACAAAAACATAGAGCACATGAGCAACCTTAGATCCAAGAGATCCACATAATCCCAGCACACAGGACTAGGGTATTACCTCCTCCGTCGAGGGCCTGAACCTGTCTAAACCTTTGTCTTGTGTGACCTTCGAGTTTGAGATCTAGCGCCTGCCCCATAAATTTATTGCCGACCACAAAAGTCGACAGTTGGCGCGCCAGGTAGGGGGAGCGCTATAATCTTTTGCTACAAACTCGATGGCAGCAATCAGCGGAATCATCGCCACCTTCATCTCCGGCCAGGCTTTCCGCTATGGAAGCCTGGACTTCGTCGCAGATGCGCGCGGAGAACTTGTTTACTCGACTTAAGCCGATCCAATCGGCAAAGATCGAGCCAACCCATCTCAGGTATGCCACTCTGACTCATCCAGCAAACCGGTCGGCGTCGCGAGGAATTGCTACGATCTTCGTGGCATCTACGCAATAGAAGAGCAGAAGACCGATCTCAAACGCCAGCATGAGATTCAAGAAGCCGTGGAGGAAGATCGCCTTCTTCGTAAGGGTAAGGAGGCACAAACGCGATCGCTTCGATCTCGTGGCCGCAATGTCCGAGGACATCCTACAATCCAGATTGGGAGACCAAGCTATCTTCCATACAGAGTTGCAGAACGTCGTCGCTTTCAAGACGCTTCTCGACACGCAGGACCCGATGATTGCATCTGATAGCCCAGCATCCCCGATCGTGGCCCAGATCAAGGCCATGGTGACGACGGCAGCGATTCAGCAGAATCAGGAAAAGTTGGTAGGGGAAGCGCACTCACACACCCACGCGGCTACTCGTGTCGCTAGCAGTCCGACTGCTACCAATCGGAATACCGACAGTCGGCGCCCCACACAACCAGTCGGAGATGCCCGCCGGAATCTCAACCGCGACCTTCGCCAAGACCTCACCGCCATACGGCAAGAGCGGGATGAAGAAGATCAACGCCAGCGCCACGACGACTACGAACGCTTCGGTACCAACCACAGTCTACGAAGCGATCAAAGGTACGACGACTACAACGGCCGTAGAGACCATCATCACCGGGGGCGGGACGACAACGGCGACCGCCGAGACATGAGCTCACCGCGCCGAACTCCACCCCGACGCGTTGATGACAATCGCCGAGCCATAGGCTCATCATGATGACAGATCCATCGACGGGATCTGAGCGTTCACTTCTCGACTTTGCCGAGTAGTGTGGCCCGAAGGTTTCAACCCCAAGGGCATCGTTAAGTTTGACGGGGAACGAGATCCGGAAGCTTGGCTGCAGGTCTATGCCCTGGCGGTCAAAGCGGCTGGGGGCAATCAAAACGTTATGGCAAATTATCGCGATCAATCTCACCCTTCAACTCAAGCATGGCTCACGGGACTTCCTGCGAACTCGGTGGACTCTGGAGCGATCTTTGCGATCAATTTATCGCGAACTTCGGGGACCTATGAGGCACGGCACTCCATGGGACCTATATCAGCTCCACCAGAAGAAAGACGAGACGCTGAGAGATTTCATCCGGCATTTCATGCAGAAGAAGAACACCATCAGGGATGTATCTGATGCAGTGGTGGTGGCAGCCTTTTAGAAAGGGGTAAGTGATCCTGATCTAATCAAGAAAATGTCCAGGAAACCACCGGCCTCCGTAAAGGAGATGTTTGCATTGGCCAACCACTATGCCACGACCTCAGACGCCCTGGCCGAGCGCCAAGAAGATCGCCCACAACAGAAGAGCAGAGGAGACAAGGCCAAGTCCTCCAAGCCCAAAGATAAAAAACGGAAAGGCGAGGAGCTAGTTGCGGTAGCAGAACGCGATCGGCCCCGAGCCACACGGAGGGAGGCACCCAATTAAAATTCTGTCATGGATGCGATCTGTCCTTTCCACCCCAAAGGAAAGCACGCTGCCAAGGACTGCTTCACCCTGAAGCGTTTTGCGCATGAAAGCAACAAGCAACCGGCTCCAGCGAAAGATGAGGCTGCCAAGAAGAAAGACCCACCAGGACAGGATGATTACCAAGAACCCGAGCACGAGCTGAACTACATATATGGGGGCTCCACCGGATACGAGTCCAAGCGGAAGCAAAAGCTTACCGCTCAGGAGATCAATGCGGTGGAACCGCAACTGATGTCAAGAAGTGGTGCAAGTCGATCACCTTCGATCGCTCGGATCACCCCAACCGAGTTCTACATCCGGGTAAGTACCCTCTAGTGCTCGACCCTGTTATTCGCAATGTAAAGCTCAAGAAAGTCTTGATCAATGGAGGGAGTGGACACAATGTCTTGTTCGCCAAAACCTTCGACGACATGAACGTCCCCCGCTCCGAGCTAAGGCCGAGCTCTCAGCCGTTCCACAAGGTGATTCCTGGGGCGTCTTCGTTTCCACTCGGGCAGATTGCTTTGCCCGTCACCTTCGGTACCAAATACAACTATCGGACCGAGTATGTAAATTTCGAGGTAGCGGATTTTGAGACAGCGTATCACGCTATCTTGGAAAGACCCGGTCTGGCTCGATTCATGGCCGTCCCACACTACACCTATTTGATGATGAAGATGCCGGGACCCAAAAGCGTCATCACGGTTCGCAGTGACATCCAAATGATCTCCGGAATGCGATCGATGAACTTTGAACTTGCCTTTGGTGCAGAGGCAACCACTGAGGGGAAGAATATCCAGGCAGAGGCTGCCACGATGCAAGAAGAAGGCGACATCCCATCCAAAAAGCAGGCCACGTTAGGGATAACGTCCAGCGAAGGAACCAAGAGAATTATTCTCGACTCATCCGACCCGTCCAAAACGACACTGATCGGGATAGGGCTCGAGGATAAATAGGAAGGCGCGCTCGTCACCTTCCTCCAGGCTAACAAAGACATCTTTAAGTGGAAACCATCCGACATGCCGGGTGTTCCAAGGGAGGTGATCAAGAATTCATTACACATCGATGAAAAGGCAAAGCCAATCAAGCAAAGACTCCGACGGTTCGCTCCAGATCGTCGGAACGCCACCAAGCAGGAGATCACCAAGCTATTAGCTGCAGGTTTTATCAAAGAAGTGTATCATCCCGATTGGTTGGCAAACCCTGTACTAGTTCAAAAGAAGAATAAAACTTGCCGCATTGCGTTGATTATACTGATCTCAACAAGGCATATCCGAAGGATCCCATCGGGCTACCTCGAATTGATTAGGTGGTTGACTCGACCACCGGGTGCGAGATCCTGAGTTTCCTCGATGCCTACTCAGGGTATCACCAGATTCGCCTAAAGGCGGAAGATCATATCAAGACATCATTCATCATGCCCTTTGGGGCCTTTTGCAATACCACGATGGCGTTCGGGTTGAAAAATGCTGGCGCAACGTATCAACGCGCAATACAGTGGTGTTCTCACGCCCAACTCGGACGCAATGTGGAGGCATACGTGGACGATGTCGTGGTAAAGACTCGGGAAAAGAAGGACCTTATTGCCGACCTAACCGAGACGTTCGAAAGCCTAAGGACTTTCAGCATGAAGCTTAATCTCGAGAAGTGTGTTTTTGGAGTATCTTCGGGAAAACTGCTCGGGTTTATCGTATCCCAACGAGGCATTGAGGCCAACCCAGAAAAGATCAGGGCCATGTCAAATATGGAACCGCCGACTTGCCAAAAGGACGTCCAGAAGCTTACAGGATGCATGGCCGCACTCAGCAGGTTTATTTCCCGACTAGGTATGCGAGGTATGCCATTCTTTAAACTCCTCAAGAAGCAGGACAAGTTCCAATGGACGCCCGAGGCACAACAAGCATTTGAAGATTTGAAGACCTTCTTAACGACACCCCCGGTCTTGGTTTCACCGATGCGGAGGAACCTGCATTCTTGTACATCGCGCAACGACTCACGAGTCGTGGCCACGATCATCGTAGAAGGAGGAGCCGGGTCATGTGCGTAAGATCCAACATCCGCCTACTGGCCGTCGGTGAGGTCTGAGTGAATCTAAGGTGCGGTATCCTGGCAAGCGCAGAAATTATTATACGCCGTACTTCTTACATCTCGCAAACTCGAGCACTACTTCCAAGAGCATACTGTTTCGGTGGTCACTTCCTTCCCGATAGGAGATATAATTCACAACCAGGAGGCCACTGGGAGAATTGCAAAGTGGGCAGTCGAGCTTGGAGCTTTTGATATCCTATTCAAGCCTCGCACAGCCATCAAGTCTCAAGCGCTCGCCGACTTTACCGCCGAGTGGACAGAACTTCAAAGACTGGCGGTCGTCAAGGAACTCGAGTATTGGACGATGTACTTCGATGGTTCCCTCATGCTCAGAAGCGCGGGGGCTGGTATAGTGCTCATATCACCAAGTGGAGAATGGTTAAGGTACGTTCTGCAAATACTTTTTCCCGCGTCAAACAACGCCGCCGAATATGAGGCACTCATCCATGGGCTCTGTATCGCCATATCGCTCGGTATCCGATGTTTGACGGTTCGCGGAGATTCAATGCTCGTGGTCAATCAGGTGCAAAAAGAATGGTCCTGCATCGAAGACAACATGGCTGCGTACTGCTAGGAGGTACGCAAGCTAGAAGGCAACTTCGACGGCTTGGAACTTGTTCATGTGCTCCGTCGGGACAACGAGGCAGCCGACGAGCTAGCAAAGATGGGATCTGGCCGGACCATAGTTCCCGTGGGAGTATTCGTCGAAGAAATTCATAAGCCCACAATAAGCACTCGGCCAAAGTCGAACGTCCCAGTGGAGAATAACGTAGAGGCAGAAGTCCTGATCATTACCCCCGATTGGACCACTCTGTATCTGGATTATCTGATGAAGGACGAGCTACCCAAAGACTACATGCAGGCTGAGCGAATAATGAGCCGAAGCAAGAGCTATGTGGTAATCAGGGGAGAACTCTATCACAAGAGCTCCTCTGGTGTGCTACGACGGTGCATATCAGAACAAGAAGGAAGAGATCTTCTCAAGGAAATCCACTCGGGAATTTGTGGGAATCACGTGACGTCGACAACCCTAGTCGGTAAGGCTTATCGTCAGGGATTTTTCTGGCTAACGGCTGTAACTGATGCAGAGGACATCGTCCGGACATGCGAAGGATGTCAATTCTTTGCGCGGCAGATGAACAAACCAGCGCAGGAACTACAGACCATCCCAATCACTTGGCCATTTGCGGTCTGGGGGCTTGACATGGTGGGACATTTGAAGAATGCTCAACGTGGTTATACTCATCTCTTCGTGGCCGTCGATAAATTCACCAAATGAATTGAGGCCAAACCAGTCACCACAATCACAGCCGCAAAAGCCAAAGAATTCTTCCATGAAATCGTGGTTAGGTTCGGCGTACCGAACTGAATCACCACGGATAACGGCACCCAATTCAGAGGTGGCATATTTCAAGACTGGTGCGATGAACTCGGCATAAAAATCTGCTTCGCATCAGTAGCACACCCCCAAAGTAATGGGCAGGTCGAGCGAGCCAATGGCATGGTGTTACAAGGCTTAAAGGCAAGGATTTTCGATCGTCTCAAACCATATGCCACTCGGTGGGTCAAAGAATTGCCTTCGGTACTCTAGGGGCTGCAAACCACCCCCAGAAGAGCAACCGGGCAGTCACCTTTCTTCCTGGTGTATGGCTCAGAGGCGGTCCTCCCCACCGAGTTAGAATTCGGATCCCCGCGGGTTCGGAGCTATGAAGAATTCGCTTCGGAAGAAAGCCGGCTAGAAGACCTCAGCCGATTGGAGGAAGCCAGGGACGTCGCAACAATTCAGTCGGCAAGATACTTTCAGTACTTACGTCGCTATCACGGTCGCAATGTAAGGAGCCGCGCATTCTCCAAAGGAGATCTGATCCTTAGAAAGAATCAGAAATACAATCATAAGATCTCCCCAAGCTGGGAAGGCCCTTACATCTAGGGATGGCAACAGGGAAAATCCCCGCGGGGAGCGCCCTCCCATCCCCGATCCCCGATAAGCAAAAAATCCCCACCCCCATCCCCGATCCCCGACTAGTTTGCAGGGCCCCAACGGGGACTAATCCCCGAAAATGCTATATAAAAGATCACATGCTACATGAATAAATCACTAAAGTAATGGTACATGTGTAGTTGAAGTGTGAGTCAATCACTAGAGTAATTCATATTTAGCATATTTATTAATAATGACCTCACATATATATTTTTTCTTTTGAGAATGATCATTTACTTCCACCTATTAGTGATAACACGGGTACGGGGACGGGGACGGGGACGGGGATCGGGGACGGGGACGAGGAATGGTGGAACGTCCCCGTCCCCGCGATCCCCGACGGGGGCAATATTTCCCCGATAAGCACCCGCGGGGAGAGATTTCCCCTGTCCCCATCCCCAAATAGAGGAATTCCCGACGGGGAAACGGGGATCGGGGCCCCATTGCCATCCCTACTTACATCATCGATGAGGTGATACGTCCCGGGGCCTATAAGCTCAAGCGTGAAGACAGCACAATTGTCAACAACACCTGGAACATAGAGCAGCTATGTCGTTTTTTCACTTAGACTTTGTAATTCAATTGTTTCTTTATGAATAAATGTTTGCTCTTAAAGTTATTCTCGTATAGTCTTCTCGAAAATTATGAATCTGAGTGCTTTGTTCTAACAAATTTTAAGACTCTGAGACATGCGTCATGAACCATGCCTCAGAGCTTGAGGGCTGAACTAGTCGGACATGATATCTAAGATGTCAAAACCACCCGGATGGCCTCATCAAGCATAATAGCATATTTAAAGAAGACTTGCAAGATCAAGGAAATACTTTTATATATTTGATTCATAGGTCCAAAGTTTTCGCGATAGCCGAAGAAGCATCCTTGACTTCATCCCAGAGTTCGGTGGCCCGGTCTTCATCCACATTGTAGGCATAGCCATCCTTAATAGCTTCAAGATCCACTCGGGGATAAAGCGACTTGGTGACCGCGAGAGCCTGGCTAGCACCGTTGATCGCCGTTTCCTTCAAGAGTCTCTTAAACTCCTTGGGGGCTTCCTCCAACTGGGAGATAACATGGTCCCTGCTGAGCGGCCTCTCTCCTCCGGGATGAAGCAACCTCAGCAATGGCTCAGAGGCCTCGCGAAGCTTGGAGCAAGACGTTTCAAGGGCCTCAAGCCTCTCGTTATAAGCGGCGTATTGCGCCTGCGTCTTGAACTTGTAGTCTGCAAGCAAAACTGATTATCAAGAAATGCCAAGAAGGCAACGAAGACAAGGGAGGGCCAAGCTGCTGAGCGTACCATCCAACTCCTTCTCCGACTTCAATTTGGAGGCCTCAGGACCTTGAGTTGCTCTTGAAGCTTTGCAATGATGGAATCCGATCGACACGGAGATAAGAAATCAAACGACGGACGATTGAACAAGAGCGCGGGGTGGTCCAGAAATATTTACCTCGAAGGAGCCAACGGCGTCTAGCTTCTCTGCGCAGGTTTTCTCGCTCTTCCATAGCGCTGGACCTCGGCGAGAAGAACTCGCGGATCGGTTGCATGTCCACCTTGATCTCGCTCCAAGTCACCAGATATTCACAGCGCCCCGACCTCGGGAGCATCTTTTGGAGGTTTCGGTTTCTTTTGGGCGTTCTCCCAATTTCTGTAACCATCGCAAGGGAAGGTGACAACATGCTAACTGGCACAAGCACGATGGTGATAAGAGTAGGGAAAGTATTACCCGAGCCAAGCGAGCACAAGCGGCGACATGACTGTAAAAGTCATTCCTTTCTTTCTCCTCCTCCGAATCGTCCAGGAACTTCAAGCCGTCCTCCTCATCAACCCACGCGGTTTGCATTATGAGTTGGGGGCGAGCAGGAGTCGGCGGAACCCAGGGAATCTCTTCTACCTCGGGGGATGGACGAGAGACGGGCCCTCGAGCAGCAGGTCCCGATGCCGAAGCACGGGGTGTCGACGAAGGCGGTTGTGGCTCGGAGGGCACCCCGATGTCTCCAGGAGAGGCAGTTTGTGGGGCCCCCTCAATCGGGTCAGGTATGTCCTGGGGCTCAAGTCCCTCAGGGGCCCCGGATGGTGTCTCAACATGAACGTCATAAGAAGGATTCCTACAAGAAGAACGATCAGTAAATAAGCTGGCAAAACGCGTCGAATAAGAGTCGATGGGGCATCAAACCTGTCGGACTTCTTTATTCTCATTGGGGGCTTCTTTCGGGTGGCAGAGCCACTCCCGGAGGGACCACTCGGGCGCCTGGCTGGAACCCAGGCTCCTCCCGGCCGCCCGAGTCTCTGAATTGGACTCTACTGTACCACGGGCTCGTGGGAAGGGAGCCAAAACCTGGGGCTCGTGCTAGCGGTTCCTGAATTTTGGGACCACCAGTCGGGCGTCGGGGCTTCGCAGGGTCCTTGGCGATCGCTTTCTTCCCCTTCTTAGTGGCGGGGTCTCCGGCCGGGGAGCTCGCAGGTCATTTAAAGGGAGCGCTCTTATGAACGGGCATCTCGGGAGAGGCGCGTCCACCAAAAAAAGCTGTCGATCCTAGAAAGGAGTGTTAAAACAGTTAAGAGTCATTCAGAGGCGAATGTGGAAATCTATCAGCTAAACTTTCTCACCTCTGGAGGAGGGTTTGATGTAGTGAAGGACTTTGGGTATCTGGTGGTGGACATCTCAACGCTCGGGATGAAAAAGTCACCTACCCGAGCATATACCTGCTCCTTCGACACTACTTCAGGCAGTTCCCGGGTCGGATCGTCCTTTCCTTCAAATGCGTATCCCAGATGGACTCGCTCCTTCAGAGGTTGTATCCGGTGAGCAGCAAAATGAAGGGCCAGACCAACTCCCGTGAGACTATCTTCCTTTAATTTGTCGATCAGCACCAAGAGGTCTTGCACCTAATCCATATCGCTAACATTGGGAGCAGATACTCAAGAAAGGGACACCTTAGGCCGGCGCCCGACAAAAGAGGGGAGAGCAGGATCAGGATTAGCACAGTAGAACCACTCCTGGTACCAGCCTTTATTGGAAGTTTTGAAGGGAATAGCAAAGTAGTTTTTCTTTAACCCCTCACGCAGCTGAAATCCGGCTCCCCCAATTACCTTGGGGTCGCTCTTTGAGGGATAAGATTTCAAAAGGTAAAAATGGCGAAAGAGATCGAAATGGGGGCGGATGCCCAAGAAAGCCTCACAGAGGTGAACGAAGAGGGAGATTTGCAAGATGGAATTGGGATTCAAGTTCACCAATTCAATGCAAGAAGAAAGCGAGAAGCGAAGAAAGGCTCAGGCAGGAAGGCCCAGCCCGCATTGGAAGAAAGATTCAAAAACCACAACTTCTTCAGAACGAGGAGTAGGGATGGATTCACCTGCGACCAGTCGTGCAGAGATTAAAGCCAGGGCTGGAAGAACCCCGTCATCCACCATGGATTGCAACCGCTCTTTCGTCATCACCGAGGTAGTCCAATCTTGAGGCAAAGGCTACGAGGAGGTGTCTTTGGAAGAATGAGAAGACATTTTCAGAGGGAAAGATCAACGGCGGCGCAAAGATGCAAGCGCAATAGCATTTAACCCTAGCGGCGGAGAAGTTGGAGAGACAAGGAAGCAGAAGAGACAGGGGTGCGCGATGGGAAAAATGAACTATCGGCTTAGTCTTTAAAGAGCGAAAAATTAGGTTTTCGCCGAATTGGCGGGAAAGAGATTGACCCTGCTCTATGCTTCGTAATAATTTGCTAGCCCGACGTCCTGACATACAGAGACAGTCATGGTTTGACCAAGTCATATTTGGGACACGTTGCTCCCCACGATGGGATGTTTAGCCACTTATCGAACTAAGCGAGACGTGGGTGTCCTCCAGTTTGGATTAAGAATATCTTCCAGTGATATGCCCCATGTTGGGTCACTAGTTGGTTACCGTATTGCGGAATCATATATCGCGGGTTGAGCCTGATAAGGCACGGTTCCAATGGTATGCCCCAAGATGGGTCGATAAGCTGTGCATCGTAATAAACGAGTACGGATACCGTTCAGATAAACCTTGATATGTCCCAAGACGGACCAGAGCTATATCCTACACCAGTCGGGTATGGGTATCACTCGGCCATAAGCTAAGAAAATCCTGATACGCTCCAAGTTGAACCTAAGCTGTATCCTACATCAGTCGGATATGGGTATCACTCGGCCATGAGCCAAGAAAATCCTGATACGCTCCAAGGTGAGCCTAAGTTATATCCTACAGCAGTCGGATATGGGTATCACTCGGTCAAGAGCTACGTGAATATGATATGTCCCAACTCGGACCAGAGCTATATCCTACAGCAGTCGGATATAGGTATCACTCGGTCAAGAGTCGCGCAAATCCTAATATGTCCCAAGTCGGACCTAAAATATATCCTATGACGGTTGGATGCGAATATCACCCGACCAAAGAGCCATGCAAGCTTCAATATACCCCAAGCTGGGTCTAAGCTATGTCAAACGACAATTATGGAAAACACTTGCAAAGGTATTTCTTTATTATATATAAAGTTCCCCAAGCATTATGCAGGAAAATATTTTACATTCTGAGGGTCTTACACCACTCTGCGGTATGCGCATTAAGCGCTTCCATGAGAACTTCCTTGACCTCATGAAGGGCGGGGAAAATCTCGAGGAAGACGTTGACGACGGTGCAGTCGAGGGCGGCGACTGTGTCCTCCGCCCATTCAGCCATGGCGATGTTGAAAAGTGCCCACTCTTCGGCGAGCTCTGGGTCCTGGTTGTCCATGAGATTCCTCGAGAAGAAAGTGAAGTTTGACGTAAGAAATTGAGGACTACGCGTGACGTGTACTCATACAATGGGTACCCCAGCTGCCCGGAGTAACGAATGGGTCATCCCATGCCCGGCTCTGACCAAAGGCCTCACCGGCCTACAAAAGACATTCGACCCCGACCTAACAAGCTGCTCCAAGGTCGTCCACGACCTAACGGAGCGTCCGACCCCCACCATAGGTCGGACTCCCCACCGGCCCCGACAAAGCTGAGGCGATCACCGCCAAGGTCCAGGTGTCAGGCCTCCGCCGGCCATCGGCCACGTGATCTGCGGACACAACCACTCGAAGTGACCGAGCGAGGGCAAGTGGCTCCTTCCCAAGGCAAAGACGAAGGTGCTAAAGTCAAGACTCGGTCTCATTATGCAGTCACGCCGCGATGCGGAATCGCTCCCTCCGGCGGCACCAAAGAGCGCAATATGGCGTCGGTGCCGTCGAGGACCACTACGATAAGAAAGCGGTCTGCTGTTTCCCAATGAAGCAGCAGACTGATCTACTCGATGAGCCCACCAACCCGATATGGGCAGAAGAGGGGGTCGACCAACAACCGAGACCAAGGGTCAGAGCTAGCGTAGAGATCTTCACCCTTCCCTCTCTCGACATTCCATGTAGCCTGCCCCCTCCGACTATATAAAGGGAGGCAGGGTCTTCTAGGACGGACTTTCTCACTCTCTTTTGGACAGCGCAGGCTCTCGTGTTCGAGCTCTCAGCTCCCGCTTGTAAACACTGTGCAGTCGGCTGCACCTAAAGCAATACGATAAACACCACACGAACTGGAGTAGGGACATCCAGCTCGAACCAGTATACATCCTGGGCCTTTAGGTCTAACCATTCAAGGAAAGGGAGCGCGCGGCCCCTTAGACTTACAAATTTACTTGCCGGTGACTCGAAACCCCGACAGTTGGCGCGCCAGGTAGGGGCCTTCGCGCGTCTTCATCGACATCTCTGGATTCCCGTCTCCTTCCTTGATGGCATTCTTCACCCACGACAGCGCGTCTACGTCAAGGAGCCGAATACGCTTCGGCTCCCTCGACTTCACCACCACTCCTGCGGGGGAGCTCGCGCTCGTCTCCGCCGCCGATGGAGACCAGGCGTTCGCTGGCAGCCTGGACTCCATCTCCAACAACCTCGTTAACCTCCAGCTCGAGGGCCCCGCGCGGACCCCGGGGCCGAGGCGCACCGAGTGCTGCGCCGTCTTCTACAGTAGCACCTGTGAGCTCACGCAGGTGACCGCCTCACCTCCCGCGGGCTAACAATTCATGGCAATGATTGGCTACGCGCCGGCATCCGTCCACGACTTCCTGGAGGACTCCTCCAGCCACGACTCAACCGACATGGAGCGCGTTGAGGCGGATGCATTCGTGAGTGCAACATGGCGGGTATGGTCGACTGACCGCGACCCCGCAACTCACGGAGCCCTCGTCCAGCGCACTGCAGCGCAGAGAGGAATCTCGGCCGGCCTTGGCCGAGCTCCGGCGGCAGGCGAGGAACTCTGAGCCGGAGGGTCGAGGCTCGACAAGCTCTAGGCCAACCTAGAGCGAGAACAGCTCGAGCCCCGCATGCCCGGCAGCCGCCGCGCACAGTACACCACCGGTGGCGGAGGAATCCGGCGGCCCTCGATTTCCCTCACGCAAGTCAAAAGCGTGGCGCGGCCGCGTCTTCGCTCCGCTGGCCTCCCGGCCGGGCGGCCGGAGGCCAAGGCAGCGTGCGAGAACCTCGGGAGGGCCCGGTGGAGCAGCGCCTCCGTGCGGCACATCACGTGGCTCCGCTCCCACCACTCGGGCGCCTCCTCCGCCGCCCGAGCCGCACCGCCGCTTCGGGGTCGGCCCGGTCCGACAAAGGCGGCGCAGACAAGACGAACAGCCCAGGCCTCGTGCACCCCGGTGCGCGAGCCTCGGCAGCGACTCGGCGTCGCGCCACCCTCGGCGCGGAGAAAGGCGGCGGGCGAAGCGGCCCGCCACGGGTCGTAGGCAGTGACGCCGCCCGATCGCGGCCGAGCCCCGATGGTCGAGGACGCGGGCCTTCGTCGAGGATCCGCCATGCAATTTCCTGCCAGTTCGGGCACCAACCAACATAGCCAAATACGGGGCCCACGAACCCCGCGTCTGGTGGAAGACTACCGGCTCGCTTGCAGGCGGGAGGAGCTCGGATGATCTCTTCATCATCGGTACCTCCCCATCTACCATGCGGACTCGGCTCGAGGCGGCTCGAGTACTTGCGCGAGAACCATCGAGGCGGGGAGACATAAAGAGTCTCTTCGTCGGCAACTTCGTGGCACCTACAAGCGCCACAGGAATTCTGGGACACAAAAGCGCAACAAGCGCCGGGAAACCCTCGGGATTACATCCAGCATTTCTCCGTCAATGTAATGAACTCCCGACATCTCCGACGCCGAGCGTCGTCGGCGTTCATCTACGCACCTCTTGCAAGGCCACGGTGCACAAGTGGGTTGCGTCAAACCCAGAACCACCAAGGGCTCCTTGACATCGCCACCAACCACGCCTCGGCGAGGTCGAGGGGCCATCTTCGAGAAGGAAGGCCAAGCGAGCCCAGGCGCTCGGCGCCGCCTCCTCCCCGACCGCTCCGACAAGCGAAGCAGGGAAACAAGTCAGAGAGGCCACCGGTCGCGCTATCGACCACCTCGCCAGCAACGGTAGCGGCTAGTAGTCGCGCCGACCATTTCGAGAAATTGATGGAGAGTCCGTGTCCAAACCACGGGTTCCCCGTCAGGCACAAGTACCGGGACTGCTAAGTCCTGAAGCACTTCCTTTCCTCACCCCCACACCGTCGAAGGGGAAGGGAAAGAAGCGTGACCCGGCACCATGTCTTTGAGAAAAAAGGCGGACAGCGAGTTCCCGAACCCGACGGTTGCCTCATGATCTTCGGCGGACCGGCGTGCTACGCCGACAAGCGCTAGCTCAAGCTCGCCTTCCGCGAGGTCCACACCGCGACTCCAGCCGTCCCCCACTATCTCCGGTGGTCGGAGTCCCCGATCACCTTTGACCGGACCGACCACCCCGACCACATCCCACAGCCGGGGAGATACCCGCTGGTGGTCGACCCCATCGTGGGGAAGAAGCGCCTTACAACGGTGCTCATGGACGGCTGCAGCGGTCTCAACATCCTTTATGTTGAGACGCTCGACGCCATGGCAATCCCCCGCTCGAGTCTCCGGCCGAGCAAGGCGCCCTTCCATGGCGTCATCCCGGGCCACCAGGCTCACCCGCCGGGCAGTCGACTGCTGTAACGCTGGAGGACCGAAAAACTTTCGTGACCGAAACCCTCACATTTGAGGTTCCGGATATTCCCGGCTCCTACCACGCCATCCTGGGGAGACCATGCTACGCCAAGTTCATGGCTGTCCCCAGCTACACCTACCTCAAGCTGAAGATGCCTGGGCCACAAGGAGTGATCATCGTGGCATCCTCTTTCCAGCTTGCCTACAAGCGCGCGAAGCGATTGTAAGTGGCGTCGGCGATCATTGCCTCCGTGAGAGCTCGCGAACCTCGGAGGAAGCCTCGAATCGCCCCGACTCCAGCAAGTCGGGGCCGGAATCCTTCAAATTCGCCGAGGATACAAAGGAGGTCGCGGTCGATCCCGAGGATCCGACCAAAACCGTGCGGGTTGAAGCCACGCTCCCCGCCAAATACAAAAGCGCGATCGTCGACTTCCTCCGCGCCAACAAGGACGTCTTCGCATGGAGGCCCTCCGACATGCCAGGAATCCCAAAGGAAGTCGCCGAGCACTCCATGAATGTCCGACCAGGCTCGAGGCCTGCCACCCAACGCCTGCGCCGCTTCGACGACGAAAAGCGCAGGATCATAGGGGAGGAAATCGCCAAACTTTTGGCCGTAGGGTTTGTAAAAGAGGTGCGCCACCCCGAGTGGCTAGCCAACCCTGTCCTTGTAAAAAACAAAACCGGGCAATGGAGGATGTGCATTGACTACACGAGCTTGAACAAGGCGTGTCCCAAGGACCCGTTCCCTCCGCCCCGCATCGACCAAGTCGTTGACTCCACTGCAGGGTGCGAAACCCTTTCCTTTCTGGATGCCTACTCAGGCTATCACCAGATAGCGATGAAGGAGTCCGACCAGCCCGCAACTTCTTTTATCACCCCTTTTGGCTCCTATTGCTACGTAACGATGCCATTTGGTCTGAAAAACGCGGGCGCTACATACCAGCGATGTATGCAAACGTGCTTTAACGACCAGATAGGCCGTAACGTCGAAGCATACGTCGACGACATCGTCGTCAAGACCAGGAAGGCCGGTGATCTCGTCTTCGACCTGGAAGAAACCTTTGCGAACCTCCGACGGTTCCGTATAAGGCTCAACCCCGAGAAATGTGTTTTCGGGGTCCCTAAAGGAAAGCTGCTCGGCTTCATCGTCTTCGAGCGTGGCATCGAAGCCAACCAAGAAAAAATCTCGGCGATCATGAGGATGGGCCCGATCGGCAACCTAAAGGGAGTCCAAAAGCTGACAGGATGCCTTGCAGCCCTAAGCCGTTTCGTGTCTCGCCTTGGCGAGCGCGGAATGCCGCTTTACAAGCTGCTCAAGAAGTCCAATCACTTCAGCTGGACCCAGGAGGCTCAGGAAGCCCTCACCCAATCAAGGTATTCGACCTCACCCCGATCCCGTCGCCGGCACTGGAGAACCGTTCTTTGCTCTACATCGCCGCTACGACACAGGTTGTCAGTGCGGCTCTCGTTGTAGAACGAGAGGAAGAAGGCCATGTGCACAAGGTACAACGGTCGGTTTACTTCATCAGCGAAGTGCTCTCCGAGTCAAAAGCTCGGTATCCTCAAGTGCAAAAATTGCTCTATGCGGTGCTCATCACAAAGAGGAAGTTGCTCCATTACTTCGACCGGCACCCCATCTCCGTAGCGACCTCGTCGCCACTCGGTGAAATCGTCCACAACCGCGACGCCTCAGGGAGGATAGCAAAGTGGGCACTCGAGCTCAACGGCCACGACATATCGTACATTCCTCGAACGGCGATTAAGTCGCAGGCCCTGGCCGACTTCGTCGCCTAGTGGACCGAAGCCCAGGCGCCGCCGGCGCTCGAAGACCCCGAGTACTGGACAATGTACTTCGACGGGTCCTACACCAAGAATGGCGCGGGTGCGGGAGTCGTCATCGTCTCCCCGCTCGGGAACAAACTCGATCGCCATTAATTTGCTCTTGATCGACCAACAACGTTGCCGAGTACGAGGCTCTCGTCAACGGTCTCCGGATCGCTGCCGACCTCGGCGCCCGCCGACTCTACGTCCACGGAGACTCCAAGCTCATCGTCGACTAAGTCATGAAGGCCGCAGAGCCCCGAGACGCCCGCATGGCCGCGTACTATCGGGAAGTGCGTAAGCTCGAAGAAAGGTTCAAAGGTTTTGAGCTTCACCATAGCTACAGATGATACAACAGTGAGGCCGATTACCTAGCCAATCTCGCCTCCAGTAGGGGACCAGTCCTGTCGGGGATCTTCGTCTGCGATCTTCGAAAATCTTCCGTCCTGCTGGACTCGGCGACCGAGCGGCCGTCCGACCTGTCCGACGCGACCACTCAGACCGCCGACCAGTCAGGTGAAGGGTCGCCCGGGTCGGGCCGCGACGCACTAACGGCCGACTCCGACTGGAGAAAGCCCTTCATCGACCGCTTGACCGACGAATCGCTCCCAACCGACCCGACCGAGGCACGGCGCCTCGCCCGTCGGGCAAAATCTTTCATCCTGGTTGGAGAAGACCTCTACAAAAGGAGTCCCTCTGGAGTCCTCCAAAAATGCATCCTGGCCGACCAAGGGGAGCGGCTGCTGCTCGATATCCATGGTGGCGTCTGTGGCCACCACGCCGCACCACGGTCCCTAGTAGGAAAGGCTTTTCGGCAAGGTTTCTACTGGCCGACCGCCTTGGCCGACGCCGAGCAAGTCGTTCGCACCTGCGAGGGATGCCAGTTCTTCGCCCGGCAAACGCATCTTCCGGCGCAGGCCTTACAGACGATCCACGTCACATGGCCATTCGCGGTCTGGGGACTCGATCTGATCGGGCCCTTCAGAAAGGCGCCCGGGGGCTTTACCCACCTCTTTGTCGCGGTGGATAAGTTCACCAAATGGATAGAAGCCAAGCCGGTCGCCAACATCACATCGGTGCTGGTGGCTAACTTCATCCGCGACATCGTCTTCCGCTTTGGAGTCCCGAACTCCATCATCACCGACAACGGCACGTAGTTCACGGGGAAGGAGTTCCTCGAGTTCTGCGACGACTTCAACATCCACGTCGATTGGGCAGCCGTGGCCCATCCGCGGACCAACGGTCAGGCCGAGCGAGCAAACGGCATGATTCTCCAAGGGCTCAAGCCACGGATCTTCAGTCGGCTGAAGAGATTCGCGGGACGATGGGTGGCCGAGTTACCTTCCGTCCTCTAGAGCTTGCGGACCGCACCGACCCGGGCGACCGGGTTTACACCGTTCTTCATGGTGTTCGGTGCTGAAGCCGTCTTGCCAACCGACCTGGAATACGGCGCCCCAAGACTACAAGCCTTCGACGAGGCTCGGGGGCTCGTCTCGCAACAAGACGCCATCGACTAGCTCGACGAGGCGCGTGACGTGGCCATTCTGCGATCGGCCAAGTACCAGCAGGCGCTGCGACGCTACCACAGTCGTCAGGTCCGAAGCCGGTCCTTCAATGTTGGCGACCTGGTCCTGCGTCGGGTTCAGTCCAGCAAAGACAAGCACAAGCTCTTACCACCCTGGGAAGGCCCCTTCACCGTCGTGGAGGTTCTCCGACCCGGCACCTTCCGACTCAAGGACACGGATGGCAACGTCATCTCCAACGCATGGAACATAGAAAAGTTAAGGCGTTTCTACCCTTAAAACTCTTTCTTACCCCTTGCGCCTTTTTTACCCTCCTTTCAAGCGCCCGAACGCCGCGAGGCGCTCGGGGGCTGCTTGTTGAGACCCTCGTATGGGTTGCTTCCGCTCGACGCGCTCACGCGGGTCGGTGACCCGACCAACCACAGGGCTCCTCCTAGACGGTAACCCTCTCGACCCAAGTGCTGCGGCCTACGCCCCAGCGGCTATGGTTGCGAAGTAGCGCTTTGCGGAAGAAGGAAGTGCCCGAACGGAGCGACCCTCGGGCGGTCGGGAACACTCCGTTCCAGCGCGAGCACAGCCAGTTCGCACACTTACACAGGTTGGTGACCCGACCAACCACAGGGCCCCTCCTAAGCGGTAACCCTCTCGACCCGAGTGCTACGGCCTACGCCCCAGCGGCTACGGTTACTAAGTGGCACTCCGCGGAAGAAGGAAGTGCCCGAACTAGGCGGCCCTTGGTCGGTCGGGAACACTCCTATCCCGTGCAAGTGCGCGCAAATGCTTCACAGCCAGAGTTCTGGTCCCCTTCACGCCTCCCTCGTAAATAGTAAAACTCCGACCTACGCTTGATCAACCCCCGCGGTTTCTAAAGCTACGATCGCCGAGCGTTTTATCATCAACGGGAGAGTGCGAAAGACGGATTGAAACTCATCAAACCTTCAGTTTACTTCATGCTAAGGTCTTTTTACAATAAGAAAAAGGAAAAACATCTAATTCCTCCCTATTTTTCGTTGAGGATGCTCCCCGGCGGAATCCTTTCGGCGATCAGCCGGGCGTGCGGCTCGACTTGAAGCTCGAACCTGTCGACCTCCTCGTCAGTCCGGTTCCCCGCGATCCCGCTGCTGACAATGGCGAGATCGATGCCATCGTAGTAGGAGACGGTGTGGACAAGCGCCGAGGAAGCTCCAAGCACGGCGCCCTCGCTCACCGAGCTCTCGACGTGCTCCGGCACTCGGGCCAGCGCGGCGGCGAGCGAGCTAGGGCCCGACGCAGTTCCAAGCACTCGGTCGTAGATGTCCTGGCCGACCTTGCGAAAGGTCCCCAACTCTGCGGCCAGGTCAGACCGTTCTCCCTCGGCCACCGCCAGCCGCCAAGGAGCGTCCGCGCCGTGATTGCCGCGTCGCGGGCCTCCACCGCCCCTCTCCGCGCCTCCATGGCGCTGCCAAGGTTCATCTGCAGCTCTGCAGATCGGGACGGCGTCAGAAGGAGCGCCCAACGAGCCACCATTGCAAAATCGACTAAGGAGTTCGGACACTTACCGGCCGTGGAGCTCGTCAAAGCGCGAAGCTCCGCCTCAGTCTTGGCCAGCGCCTCCCGAGCAACATCACGCTATGATTTCGCCTGCTCGGCGCCCTCCCGGGTCTGATCCCGCTCGCCTTGGAGGCAGCCCGCCTCCGACCGTGCGGTCCCTTCGGCGGCGACGGCGGCATCTTTGGCGCTGCTAGTAGCCGCCAAAAGGGACTCGAGCTCCGACACCCGTGCCGCCAAGGACTGGCTCGCCCGGCGCTCATCAACCAGGACCTGGGTGGCCCGACCCAGCTCCTGGCGGGTCTCCTCCGCCGCCTTCTGCTCGTGAGCCAAGGCCTCCTGAGCGTCGCGCAGCTCGGGACGCAGTCGATCGCGCTCTTCCTCGGCGACCAACTTCCGGCCTTGCAAACCCCGGAGGAACTGGGACTTCTCCCCCGAACGGACCCGCAAGCGCTGCAAAGCACAACACTCTCTTAGCTTATGACAAATCCGTCAAAAGATACAAGAGCCAAGTTTTGCCGACTTACCGCACCAACCTGGAGGATCCCCTTAGTGACCGCGTCCAGCACACCGCTGGAGTAATCGAGTGCGAGAGCCAGACCCTCTTGGATCTGCTTCGTCTCGGTCATGGCGCGTCTAATGCCGTCCCGGAAAACCTCCCACTCGCTGCGCTCCGTCGGGACGTCCAGAAGGAGGGACGGTCCGCCGGTTTGGTCTTCTCCCGACCAGATCAACGCAGGCGAGGGCGGCTGAGTAGACCCGCTGAGTCGGCGCCCGGCGCTGCGTTCGCTTATGTCCGGAGGCCACTCCCTCGCGGCTCCAACGGGAGCAGCTCCGACGCCTGGGCCACCCCCGCCGACGGGCTCACGGGCGGAGGCGTTAGCGTCGCCCCGGGAAGCCGGACCGCGCATGTCGGTGGGCTCCCCGGCGGTGGTGGTGGGAGCTCCTCCCGACCCCCCTCGACCGCAGAAGGAAGCCCTGATTCATCGAGGGTCGGCGGATCTCCCTCATGCCCTGGCTCGGCCTCTGTCGCCGCGACCAACCCCTGACCCGCCGGCAGCTCCAACACCGCCTGCGGAGCCTCGGTCCTTGTCGACCCCGGCGCCACAGCGTTGCCACGACCCCTGCCGAGCTGGCCGCGCCCACCGCCTCCTCGGGCTGCTCCGACTCCACCGACGGCTTCTCGATCCCCGCCTCGATCCCCGCCGGCTACAGGGACGGAGCCGGCCCGGGCAGGTCCACCGCCGGGCATGCCGCCGCCGATACGGCCACCCTTGTGTAGGTGCTGCGCACAACAAAAGATCAGGGGTTGCTCGGACGACCTTTTTACGACAAAGATGGAAGGAGGCACTTACTGCGCCGATCGGGTGCACGGCAGTCGCGCTCTCTTAGCCAGCCCCCCTCGCGGAGGCGAGTCGGCTCTCTGTTTCCCCGGGGACACCTCCACTTGGGGCGTGACGACAACGGCGCCCGCGCGGTCGCCCTCCACCGGACCTCCGCCGCTCGACGGCCCGACATCGGACCAGCAGTACGGGTCGGCACCACTGCTCCCGCTGCCGTCACTGGAAGTCGATCCCACACCGCCCGTCTCGACGGCGGTTGTTTCGACACGATGCTTCACATCAAGAACTTGGATTATTAATGCAAAAATGGTAAGGTTGTTGCTTATGCTTCAAGGCGGTTGAGGCCGCATGAACAGAACTATCATATGCATGATTTGGAATTAACTACCGTAGTGCATGCTTTGAAGATATGATGTCACTATCTCATCGAAAATAGATGTGAGATATATACCAACCGCAAGAGTTTAAAGTATATCTTCACTCAATCAAATTTTAATATGAGACAGAGAAAATGATTGGAGTTAATCAAGGATTATAATCTGGGAATTCATTATCATCCTAGAAAAGCTAATGTGGTAGCAGATGCCCTGAGTAGGGAAATTCACGGTGTCAATACTCTTATTAAAAAGAACTAGTCTGAATTATGTAAGGAATTTCAGAAGCTAAGATTAGAAGTGGTACCCAAAGGATTTCTAGCTACACTGGAGGTAAAGGCAACTCTGGAAGATCAGATAAGAGAAGATCAAAAAGATGACGCTAAAATCAAGAGAACTAAGTCCAAGATGGATGAAGGCAAAGCTAAGGATTTCACATTGGATGATCATGGTGCGCTATGGATGAAAAATCGAATCTATGTACCTAACAAGAAGGAGCTAAAGTAGTTGATTCTTGAGGAAACATACGATTCCAAGCATTCTATTCACCCAAGGAGTGCCGGAGGTTCAGACGATCAGGGATCGCCGGAAGATGATCGGAGACGGAGTCGTGGCAAGCCGTGAAAATAAGGAACGGACGAGATGTTAGCTAGGCGCTGCATGGATCAATGAGGGCCATTGGATCTTGGTCTAGTTGACAGGTTAGCGGGTCTAGTTAGTGTGCTTTGAAAACTGTGCAAGAAAACCTGTTATGTGTGTGTTTTGGGTTAGCCCTTGCATGCCTGTGTGAGTGGGTCAATCCTAGTTCTTTATGGAGTACTCTAGGGTTTAGAGGCTCATCCAAGGGTGGTAGGTAATCCAAGAGTAGTATAAATAGAGCGAGAGGGGTGGCCTCCCCTCACTTGAAGGTTTTTGAGGTTTTGTGCTTCTTTGAGTTTTGCCCACTTGTTTGTGAGGCTTTGTAAACCTCTCCTTTCAGAAATAAAAATATTTCCACATATGCTCTCTTTCATTTACGCATTTACTTTACGCAATTTAAATTCCGCATTTACTTCTTTGCAATTTACATTTACGCACTTTGGATTTGCCTTCTCTCCTTCTACATGCTTACAAATCTTTTACTAAGGTTGATGTTTGATGAATGATTCTTTTTTTGAATTTATATTTCAATCATCTTGGCAATCCATGCATTCTTCTTGCAAGAAGTTGAGTTTTTGCGTTCTTGAATGTTTGATGTTGTAACTTGCGTTTCCTTGTGTTTAGACTTGTTCTTTTGCTTGCTGTGACGTGTGGGATTCTATCGAAGATCATCTTGATCATCAAAACTCCATGAGCAAGTCTTGAATCAAGTTTTGTTCGATTTGCTCAAACCTTGATGCGTTCTTCCTTCCCGGGCAAAAAGGTCGGAACTTTGACGTTAATCCTTGTGATTGAAGGTTGAAATAAGTTCCTAACATCCCGAGGACCTTATCTACCAAGTTTCGTGAGTTTTTGTCCAGCCGATTAAAAGATTAATTGAAATTGTCTTGTGGTCGTGCTGATTTTTCAGGATGTTCTTAAACTGTTCTTGAACCCGGTGCTACCAGACCTCCTGCGGTAGCACTGGCCAGATAGGGCAAGTGCTCGTTTTGATCGGCTTATTTTGTGTGTTTTCTTCGCAGTCTTGTTTGGATGATTTTAGGGGGAAAGTTTTTAAGTTGCGACCATTCACCCCCATCTGATCGCCATCTCGATTTTTCATAATAATGTACTCTTTTCTCTATCTTTTTTTTTTCTATTGGGTTTTTAGTAGAGTTTTTGATCATGTGTATTAAGCGGTATTCGCCAAAGGGGGAATGTTATAATATTGATTGATTAGAGTTCATATTTGGTTGGACTCTATCTCTACGGACGAATCCGAATCTATCTCTTGCTATCTTCTAATATATATTAAGCACCTTCTTGTACAAAAGATTCAATCTAATAAAGAGAGAACTTTGCCACTAAATTATGTATACTCCTGCCATTATTGTTGTGATCTTATTGACGTGTTGATCGATCGATAGTGAGTGAACCATTATGTTTTACAACAATTACAAATTTTTGGCGAGAGTTATCTCAAATTAGCCATTTCCAAAACGGGTTACAACACGGACGTGGATACAATACGGACAAGGCCGTTTAAAACGGCATTGCGTCTCGTAACACGGAGAGAAGCGGTGAAATACTACGACCGCAAAACCCGGCAAAACGGCAAGCTCGGACCGCGAAAACAGTCGCCACGCCCAACCCTTCCTTTCTCTATTCCGTTCTCCTCCTCCCCACGTTTTCTGCTGCCTTTGCCCCGCCGCCAATCAAGCGTCCCCCGTGGCCTCGGGGAGGAGCCCAGCCGGAGCCGAGGAGGAGGGCACGCATAATAATCATTATTATTACACGAAACACCCGAAGGAAAATAATTATCGGGTTTTCCCCCGAATAATAATCCGCAGCAATCGATGGCTCCGCCCGCCGCCCTCCTCCTCGTCGCGCTGCTCGCGGCGGCCTCCGCCCCCGGCACCGCGGCCACCGGCGTCTTCCAGGTGCGTCGCAAGTTCTCCGGGGCCCCCGGCGGAGGCAACATGACCGCGCTCCTAGCTCACGACGGCAACCGCCGCGGCCGCCTCCTCGCCGCCGCCGACCTGCCCCTCGGCGGCCTCGGCCTCCCCACCGATACCGGGTACGCCTATTCCTCGGCTCCGCGCGTGTTGATTTCAGTGAGGTTTCGTGCTGGTTGGTTGGTTAGGTCTAACGGGTGGGCGCGCGCGCGCAGGCTGTACTACACGGAGATCGGGATCGGGACGCCGTCCAAGCGATACTACGTGCAGGTGGACACCGGCAGCGACATCCTCTGGGTCAACTGCATCTCCTGCGACCGATGCCCCCGCAAGAGCGGCCTCGGGGTACGGCGGCCAATCCCCCCGCTTGCATCTTTTTTCTGAGTGAATTAATCATAGAGTTTTCTGTTCGTGTTGATGTGAAATTGTGAATTGTGATGTTTTTGGGGGACATGGGTGTTTGCGTCTGTGCAGATAGAGCTCACGCTATATGACCCCAAGGACTCGTCAAGTGCGAACACGGTGTCCTGCGAACAGGGGTTCTGCACAGCGACCTACGGGGGCTTGCTACCCGGATGCGGCACTAGCGCTCCCTGCGAGTACAGCGTCATGTATGGTGATGGTAGCTCCACGACGGGGTACTTCGTCACCGACTCCCTGCAGTATGATCAGGTGTCTGGGAACAGGCAAACACGGCATGCCAACGCCAGCGTCACATTCGGGTGAGTTGTTTCGGTTCGTGAAATTGTAACCACTTTTGATACGAGCTATTATTGGATGACATATATTGGACGAGCTATCATTGTCCAACATGCTACGCTAATTGTGCCGTTACAGATGGCATTTGATAGTCAGCTTTGCATGTGAATGCCGATTAGATTTTGTCAGTCTAATATGTATGCTAGGAAACACCATGCAACCATTACAATGCATCATGCGGCACTACCTTTATATATCATTTGTATGTAGTAATTCTTTTGTTGGAAAAGGTTTACATGATTATTGCCTATGTGCCAAAGATGGCTAACATTTTCTATTGCTATGTGGCTGAACATGTGTTCTCTATGAGGTGTTTAAGCTGTATTCCTTGCCCTCTGTCTTTGTTGTGTGTTTTTTGCATTACTTTATTGAATAGTTGGCTATTAAGGAAGGTATTGAATTCTTCTGTTGCTTTACAATATTTGCCACATGCCCTCATCGAGAATATTATTGGAACAAAGTAGGCAGTAAGGATCAAATAATTAACATGATAGTGACAGACTAACATTATTCAACAATGTGAAATCTGGCAATCAATATAGTGATAGTGTTGAAGACTTTAATGCGGATAAATGGCTCTCCTGTCTTTTCTAGATGTGGTGCTCAGCAAGGTGGGGATTTAGGCAGTTCAAACCAAGCCCTTGATGGAATTCTTGGGTTTGGCCAATCAAATTCATCAATGCTGTCACAGCTAGCTGCTGCAGGGAAAGTGAAGAAGATATTTGCTCATTGCTTGGATACCATAAATGGTGGTGGAATTTTTGCTATTGGAGATGTGGTGCAGCCAAAAGTAAAAACAACACCATTGGTACCCAATATGTATGTTAACCTTGTCATACCAATACATTATTATCCTGTTTATTTTATACTCAGTGATTTTTCTGGAACTGTTTTGAATATAGATAGTTTGACTTAAAAAAACTGTTCCTTTGACTTAAAAAAACTGTTCCTAAAAACTTGCTATGGAAGATTCATCATATTTCTGTATTAAGGGACATGAAAATGATACATTTTAGGACATTCATCACCTTTCTGTGTTGAAGGAGACAAAAATGTGATAATATCCTTTTACTTTGCATCATGTATTATCTTATCGGTGGGACAATTTCGTTTCACATGATATGAAACAAAATAAAGAACCGCCATCATTTTTCCTAATTAAAAGTTCTGAATTTAGACGAAGGATTTTTTTCGAATCTGGTTGATGCAATGTTGTATTTTAGAACCCTACCTTGAAGGTTTGGTCTATGTGGAAGATATGCTTTTGCTAACTGTTCGTTATGTGTTCACCTGCAATCCTGCATTAGTTACAAGATTAACATTTTGTTCATCTGTGCTTGTACATATTTCACCAGCTGTCCAATCATTTGAGTTGTTTTTAAGCCAATTACTTGAGTTTATGTATGTGAGACAGCTCAAATTTGACCCAGTTGACTGCAATGTTCTCCCTTGAGCGTGACTAATGCGCTGAACACGTAATGAATGAAAATATTTGAATAAATGCCAATTACTCTGGCTAGTGCTATGAAGAGATTATCTCTTCACCTTAGTTCGCTATGTTCTGGAACTGAGAACTGTACCGATGTCTGTTACCTTGTAAATCCTGAAATGGATGACTAAGACCCTTCTGAATCTCATTGAGGTGCATCTGTGTGTATATGGAAATTCAAAGAAACTTTGTCCAATACCTTGTGTGCCAATAATAGAAAGATCAATGTTCCCTCTAAAACATGGTCTGTAGAAAATGTTATGATTCTGGTTTAGGATGCCTGATGCTACGAATTTAGAAAGGAAATTGATAGGCATTAATGTTCTTATGTTTAACGAATGAAAATATTTGAATAAATGCCAATGACGCTGGCTAGTGTTACGAAGAGATAACCTCTTCACCTTAATTTGCTATGTTCTCGAGCTTGAGAACAGTACTGATGACAGTTACCTTGTAAATCCTGAAATTGATGACTTAGACCTTCTCCTGATTCCCATTGAGGTGCATCTGTGTGTAATATGGAGATCGAAGAAACTCTGTCCAATACATTGTATGCCAATAATAGAAAGATTAAAGTTCCCTCTAAAATATGGTCTGTAGAAAATGTTATGATTCTGGTTTTGGGATGTCTGATGCCACGAATCTGGAAAGGAAATTGATAGGCATTAGTGTTCTTATGTTCAAGATCGTGTTGAAGGAATAGAATGTCTTGCTATATGAAATTTTATTTGGTTTATTTCTCTTTGCTTCAGTCCATAGATTGCTTAAATTTAATTACTGACACAATACAACGCATGATCTATTTAGGAACTGCCGGAGTTCCAGTGTCTTATACATTTACTTAAAGGTTAATTCTATACATCATTACTTGACCCGTCACTATGTAGAATAGATTGATAAGACCTAACTAAGGTCTGATGTTGTAAATCACTCAATCTGGTGGGAAAGTGAAAAATGATTGGAAATTTATTGTGTTGTAACTTAAGATTTGTGAATAACAGTCCCAAGAGTTTAAATCAAGCTGATCTAGATGCTGTGAATTGGTGAATGACATGCTGAGAAAGCAACAATGCTCAAGCCATTTCTGTGTTTCATCCTCTAGCTGTGGGTGTGGAGTGGTAGGAGTACCACAAACCGTAGTTACTAAAACTGGACTAAAGCTGTAAGTTGCGTAGGAAAATCAGGGCTGGAGGCTTGTTTTTTATGGTTTATACCATGTCATCATTCAAGCTGGTCACCTTGTTTGAATATGTAATAATATTTTTTCCCATGTCTCTGTTACAAATTTAAGGTGAACATGTAGAATATTTGGCAGATAGTGTACTGTTTCTACTTGATATGTAATGTAACTTGACTTCTTTTATTCTATTTAGACCATACTAACCTCCCATGATTCTACCACTCAGGCCACACTATAATGTGAACCTCAAGTCAATTGATGTTGGTGGTACTGCACTACAGGTTCCATCACATTTTTTTGAAACTGGTGAGAAAAAAGGTACCATCATTGATAGTGGTACAACCTTGACATATCTTCCAGCAGTGGTTTACAAGGAAGTAATGGTTGCGGTATGATGAAAGCCCTGCTCTAATTTTTCCCCTGTAATGGAGGATTGTATGCATTCCTTTTACCTAACATATTTTTTTAACCAACTGTAGGTCTTTTCCAAGCATCAGGATATAACATTCCATAGTATTCAAGATTTTCTGTGTTTCCAATATGTTGGAAGGTATACTCTGTAGGCTTTACTCTTTTAACAAATCTGTCTATAATTGACGAGTGCTAAATGTCAATTTCTTCTACGCTGATATGTTAATATGGTAGAACTAATTAAACTTTAGATATAGGTACATATTGATAATATCCTCTTATACTTCATGAGTGGACCTCCTCCTTACTGTATGTTTGTTCTGATTTCAGTTGAATTGGAACAAAGATGAATGATAAGCCCAAAGATGAGTTTCACTTGTTATGGTTCTAACTATTTTGTTCATTTTTGTTGCAGTGTAGATGATGGATTTCCAAAAATCACCTTCCATTTTGAGGATGATCTTGCACTGAATGTGTATCCACATGATTACTTTTTCCAAAATGGGGTAAAATAACATTTCACTCCTGGACTACTTCTAGTAAAGATAGAATTAATATTTTGTTCACCTACTGGCGTTGCTTTGTCATGTTACAACTTACAAGGCTAGCTTAAGCTATCCTTTGTACTTGCATGTTTCTCTGTTAGAAATTATTTGCTCCAAATGTTGCTGAAGCTCAATATATGGTTGCATGTGCCTCAGGGGTTGAATCTGTAAAGTTTCTATTGAAAAAAGAAATCAATTGAAAAAATACAGAACTTTTCAACCAATTTGTAGCAGAAAAGCATAGAATCTTATGACAACAGCGTAAAGATGAGGAAGCCCAAGGTGCACTTCCGTTCCTGTGCTCCAAGACAACAGAAGGGGCTTCATTTATTTACTCACCAAAAGCATTTTAATAAACACAGTATTTTTATTTCAAAAAGAGGAAAATCCTAGCCAAATTTTGGAGTGGAAATGGATTTAGTGAACATACATGTTTCACTTTGAGACATTTGCACTGTTCTAAAAATCTTAAAAACATTGATATAGCACATTTAGTGTTAAACTTACAAAATTTCAGTTCAGGTCCAAATTGATCCATACTGCAGAGAACCAAAAAAGACATGTAGCACACTTGCATATTGCATTAGCTGTTTACATGTGGATGCCCTACCTATTTTTCCAATAACTAACAATTTTTTTCATGTATCTATCAATTTCTTTATTATATGTTTGTATTCAGAAGTCATTGTTTACTTCGTCTTGTTTGGAATAATTTCCTTGTTCTGGTCTTTTCTTCAAATGGATAGGATAACATTTTCACTCTTTTCCTATGGCCTCTTTTAAGATTTGTAGTCTCCATTCTAAAGTGTGTTTGTCAAGATCAATTTCTAGGAGTATTTGTCAAGCTCAATAAGCTGCATACTTTACAATTTACATTATAGACGTTATAACATGGGGGCCTACAGACTCACAGCACGGTACTTTAGGATGGGAACTGTTCATGCTGTAATACAGCATTGGTACTGTTCACAGGCTGGCTTGTTCGACAAGTCATTTAGGAAAAAGGTTGAGTAGTTTGCTTATTAGTTTCCTTGCAGATAAGATCTAAGTTTTTAGTCGAAAGTCTGTATATAGAGAAGCAAGAATTGATTAAAAAAAGAATGTAATGCACCTCCACTGGCCTCATAGCTTTATATCCATTGCATGGGGGAGGAGCCTCCAGTCGGCTGCCAAGGGCAACCCTGTACACAACAAGGCACATAACAGTAGATGTAATTAATACTTATAAACCATAGATTTTAAAGGAAAAATCGGCTCTAGGACACACTGTATGGCTATGGTGTGTCCTGGCAAATGACACCGATTGTGTAGTGTCACCCAGCACATTTGGAGGGTCCCAAAGCCAAGTTTTCCATTTTTTAAAATTCCATAATCCGTGCTGCTTAATTCGAATTCAATGTAGTACTATTGATTGAAGTAACAGTAATAGTATTGTGATACATTTTGTCTTAATTAATTACTTTACTTTATAAATAAAATCATATGTGGGCCCAAATATATATACTAATGGCCA
Source organism: Otatea glauca (assembly GCA_036346275.1). NCBI lineage: Eukaryota > Viridiplantae > Streptophyta > Magnoliopsida > Poales > Poaceae > Otatea > Otatea glauca. The sequence goes on along the minus strand of CM070717.1, from coordinate 19,876,880 downwards.
GGGTTCGGATAAACTGGCAGTCACCGGGGTAACTGCCTGTTATTCCTGAACCTGTCAGCTAGCCCCCCTCCCCATAAATACAAGTGTTATGACTACAGATTACAAAACATTCCGGTTTAGGGGGTGAATTCCGGAACCAACCCTAAATTGTTTTTAAAACCCTGACCATGGCATTTATGATTTGTAGTTTTCTTTGTTTGGTGCAGAATAACTTATATTGCGCTGGATTCCAAAATGGTGGATTACAATCAAAGGATGGGAAGGATATGGTGCTTTTGGGAGGTCTATTTCTCTGCACATGCAAATCTTTTTTTTTTGGTTATTTAGATATATACGCTTCTCTTGATACTAACTGTTTTCTTTCAGATCTGGTCCTTTCAAATAAGTTGGTTGTCTATGACTTGGAAAATCAAGTCATTGGGTGGACTGAGTACAACTGTAAGTGATAGCTCGTTCAATTCCGTTCATTGAGTTCATTCCATAATTAACTTGCGGCTGTAGTCTGTCGTTCTTGATTCTGAAGATTTTGACCAATTCCAAATAATTTGCTCTAAACTTGGGTTGAGTCCAATTGCATCAGGAAATTTAGACTTAACCAAGGCTATTCGATAGAACTATAGAACATTGCTTGCATGTTGCACACATTACACGTTCTAAATTCTGAAAATTCTAGTCTCCGGCGACTACTATTTCCCTAGCTTGTCTCTTCATCGACTGTTCTTCCATTCCAGGCTCCTCTAGCATTAAAATTAAGGATGACAAGACGGGAGCAACATACACTGTTGATGCGCACAATATCTCCTCTGGATGGAGATTTCAGTGGCAAAAATCCATGATGCTGTTGTTGATAACAATGGTGTGCGGTTATTTAATTTTTTAACCCTGATGTACAACAACACCTCTAATGAAAATTCATTTGATTTATATTCTTTAACAAAGAGAACGTAGGGCTTTAGATTGTATTCGCTGACCACGGAAAAGAATGAAAAGAAAAGCCAACATTGTACCTATGGCTATGGGTGAGTAGTGTAATGTTGTGACGAGAAATATATGATTGCAATTTGGAGGTTCCGCTAAAAAAATGGTATGTCGAATTTAGAGTATCTTTTCCACTTTCTTGGAGGTACTATGCTTTTATGGAAAGGGGGAATTGAGAACCCGTCAGCCCCTTCATCACCACTTTTTTCAAAAGGATTTGGGGATTTACTTCTCACGTGTTCTGCCATTTTTTAGTGGAATGTCTTTTATGCCACTTCTCAAGAATTAACCAGAGGCATTTTCCCCTTATGCAAACTGTGATATTTATTGAAGGTTTGAGAATGAAAGTATCTGCTTAAAGAACTGTGACTTTACTACAATAAATTAGTAAGTGCCAAATTTTCACCTAGCATAATATACTTTTTTTTTTGAAGAAAAACAGTAGGAGTAACTTCTACTGTATTATATTAAATATATAAATATAAAGTTACAATATGTACTAGAACAGCAAAAGTTTAGTTACAAAGCCAATGTCTTAAGGCAATTAAGAATATTACGGAACGTAAATATTCTTTCAATCTGTGCAAATGCAGAGCGCTCTCATCAGAAAAAGATCTTTTCATGTATTTGAAGCCATCCAATTATTTGGATGAATGGATGGATTAGATAGGATCATTTAGTTTTTTGAAATATTCTACCAAGATGCTGGATAGAGTCATCAAAAAAACAGTAGAATGGATTTATCCAGTTTGTTGCATGAAGAGGTATACTCGGTCAAATTCAAATTTCGCTGAAGTGTACTCAGCCAAATTGTGGTCAAATTTCGTTCAGAAATTCAAATTTGGTTAAATTTTGTTCGAAAATTCAAATTTTGCCCGAAAATTCAAATTTTTGTCAAATTTTGTCCAAAAAATTCAAACCAAAATTCGAAACCTTGATCACAACTAGCACATCTATCCAACCAAACAAAAAATTAGTTAATCTTTTTTCCACCTAAGTACCTAACCAAATAGCCATCTAGATGGCTCCATCACTACCAGACTGGATGGTCATATCCCGTACAGCCTCGTCCACGAAGCTACTATGAAGAGAGAACAGTTGGTGCTCTGCTTGGCTTGCTGAATCAATGATATAATATTATTGTGCTGAGACTAACGTTGTGTAAAATCTATGAAGTGAATAAAACGTACTTCCTCCGCTAACAAATAGTTGTTGTTTTAGACATCGACATGATCCTTAAAACTCAACTTTGACCATTAATTTCTATTGTAATATATTTTAAAAAATACAATAAAATTATAATATTATGAAAGTACGTTTCGAGACGAATCTACACATATGATTTTCATACATCCAATCTAAATATTTAAAAAGATAAAAAGTTTCAAAGTTTTAACTACCGACAAGTTTTTAAAAAAAAACCAGAGGGAGGAAGTCAAAGAATTGGTGTGGTCACTGACTCCGAAGCCACAGCGTTAGCAAAAAGAGGGGGACGGGGGGATTTAAGTCCGAAGAATTAGTATTGGGCACCAAGGTAAGATCCTAAAAACCGGTGAGACGTCGAAAATCTCGGTCGAGATCTTAGATTATGGTTGGGGACGGGATTCAAAATCTCACACGGATAAAAACATTGAACAAAATTAAATTGCTACAGTAATCTCAAAAGTATCGGGCTTTTTGACCGGATTTGGCCCAATAACCCTTAAGAAAATCATCTTCCATGAAAATTTGCTGAAAAACCGAATTTTTGAGACATTTTAAAATTTTGGCAGAAACGTTGTCAGATTTTTATAAAATTGTATAGCTTGATCATACTCTAAAAAATTTATGATACAATATTTAGAAGTGTAGGATAATTTTTTAAAAATAATTGAACTTCATTTGTTATCTTTAAAAGATCAAAAATAGTAACCTTGTCAAATTTTTATAAATTTGCTTGAGTGTGATAATGATCCAAAATTTTTAGGAGAGCTTAAGAATTGCCTAAGAATCCTTCTCTAAAATTTTCAAAAATTTAAAATTTTTTGTTTGCACAATCAAACATATGGATGCATTTAACTTCATTTGTTATCTTTCAAAAATCAAAAACACAAGGAACACAAATGGTACACTATCATTGTAAGAATTTTATAAATTCACTGGTGTGTGATCATAATTCATAATTTTTATGAGAGCTTAATAATTATCTCATCACCCTTCTCTAAAAGTTTTAAAAATTCTAAACCATTTTATGTTGCTCGAGCAAATCTATGTATTAATCATGAGGCTTTTATTAGGACGTAGCACTGTCAAAATTTTGGAAACTTTTTGAAGCTTGATCATCATCTAAAACTTTTATGGAAACATTTATAATACATAAGTACTATCCAAAAAAAATTCTAACGTGGTTTGAACCATTTTTCATTTAGTTGAAGTTTGCCAGTAAGGTTTTTATCAGGAAAATAGCACTGTACGAATTTTTAAAATTGTTTGAAGGTTGATCATCATCTGAAAAATTTATGGGAATATTAATTATGCATAAGAACCATGCACAAAAACTTTAAAAATTTTATAACATGGTTTATTCCATTTTACATTCGATTCAAATTTTTCAGTTAGCGTTTTATCAGGGCAGTAGCACTGTATGAATTTTTAAAATTCCTCAAGCTTGATAATCATATGAAATTTTTATGGGAACATTAATGATGTTCAGGACCCTTCAAAAAAAAACTTCCAAAATTTTTTGACATCGTTTGAACTATTTTTCGCTCGGTTCAATTTCATCGAAATCTCGCCAAAATTTCGATAATTCCGGGCGAAATCTCGGAAATTTCGGTGCAAAAAAAACCGGATTTGAATTTTTGTTTTTATGTTTCATCTGGAATTTATCCAAATTCCCCAGATCTCAACGAAATTTTGGATTCCGGCCACCTACGAGATGTCAACCGGAAACTAGATTTGAAACCTTGCACCAAGGTGGCCATCGTAACTTGGTCTGCACAGGATTTTGCTCCATAATTAATCCTTGCGTCCGAGTTTGTATGTTCGTAAATATAGGATGTAATCAATGTAAAATTAATATGATAATCTCTTTGTAGCTCTAATAAATATTCAACTTTACTTATAATCTCTACATGCATGTATCATGTATGAATATAGTACTTAAAGGTACTCCCTTCACTTACAAATTGTTATCGTTTTGGGCATAGGTGCGGTCAAACTTTGAAAATTTAATTATCAGTATCTTTTTAAATATTTAAATTAGGTACATGAAAATCATGTGTAGATTTGTCTCAAAAAATACTTTCGTAAGTTATAAAATTCATTGGGTTTTATAAATATATTATAACAAAACTGAGCGGTTAAAGATGCGTTTTAAAGACCGTGTTGATGTTCAAATCGATAACTATTTATGATCGGAGGGAGAATAATTAGGGGTAATCTAGACATTCTCAATACCTCATTGATTTACACTACTACAGAATGGTACATCACTATCGCTTCATCTGGGTCGGTTCTTAAGTTTTTAGGAAAAAATGATTGTGATAGATGACTTAGGCGGGGGGTGTTAAAAATAATCACTATCGATTCTCAGGTTAGAAATGATTGTGATGTAGCACTGGGCACATCACAATCAGTTCTTATATAAGAACCGATAGTGATGTGCATGTACATCACTATCTGTTCTCACAAAAAATTGATTGTGATGTGCACGTGCTCATCACTATCGCTTCTTTTATGAGAAACGATAGTGATGTGCTCGTTGTCATCACTATCGGTTCTTATGTGAGAAGCGATAGTGATGATCATGCACATCACTATCGGTACTCACAAAAGAACCGATAGTGATGTGCTCGTTGTCATCACTATCGATTCTTATGTGAGAAGCGATAGTGATGATCATGCACATCACTATCGCTTCTCACATAAGAACCGATAGTGATGTGCATGTAATCATCACTATCATTTCTTATGTGAGAACCGATAGTGATGTGCATGTAATCATCACTATCGCTTCTCACGTAAGAACCGATAGTGATGTGCATGATCATATCACTATTGTTTTTCAAGTGAGAATTGACAGTGATGTGTGTGCACATCATAATCGCTTCTTAAGCGAGAACCGATTGTGATGTGTCTCGCTAGGTTATTTATGTCCCTCAGGCTAAACTCTTGTCTGTTGTTGTTCCAGAGGATATTTCTCTGTCGGTACCCGAAAAAATAGCTCATATTCTGTGGTTGGAAGCAATACTTGGGTGAGAAAAATTGAAATCCTCAAGGGTGGGTGTTAAGAGGGTAAATTTGAAGCCTAGCCTGAGGAGATTTCCTCTCATTTTGCAGAATTTGTGGTTTTCTTCAAAATATGAGCATTCCTTCAAACCCCTTCAATTTGGCACTATGTAATTTTGATATGTCGCGACGAAAGTTCAGGTTGCACTGGTATTATCCTATCAGATTTCGCACTCTTTATTTGACAAGTACACATGTATTTAATTATCTTAATTTGTAGTGCTCTCGTATTAATCTTGAATTATTTAATTTGTATTTAATTATATTATTTTTCAAAAATTATTTTTCGAAACGACTTGTAATATCCCAAAGTATGTTTCTGCAAAATTTAAAATAATTTCAACTATATTCGCAAAAGTTATGACCTTTTTACTCTTTGATCAATGAATTCTGAAAATCCAGAGTTCATCATAATTTGTCTCGAAACACAATAGTGCTAGTCACATTTGTGTTGGTTTTATTACCAAACCGATAGTGCTTAAATGTATTTGTATCGGGTTGTTGAGCAAGCTGTCTATTTGTATCGGTTTTCTGCATAACCCGATACAAATACATATGACTATGCTTGGTAATATTACGAATATTTGTAATGGTTTTTGCTAAGAACCGATAGGAATAGGACATCTATTTGTATTGGTTTATTAACAAAACCGATAGTGATATTCGCACATATGTGTATCGGGTTCTTCAAAAAACCGATAGTAATATTGAGAATATTTGTATCGGTTTTTTATAAGAATCGATAGGAATAGGACATCTATTTGTATCGGTTTATTGACAACACCGATATTGATATTTTATGTATTTGTATCGGTTTTTGCTGTGAACCGATAGTAATACTCGTTTATAATTGTATCGGTTCTTATATAGAACCGACACAAATAATTTACATCTGTATCGATTCCGGTATAAAAACCGATAGTAGTATTCTAATATTTGTGTCGGTTTTTTCTTCAAAACGGATAGTAGTTTGGTGATATTTGTGTCGGTTTTTTCTGGCAAACCAATAGAAGTAAATTTGTATTTGTGTCAGGGTTTTGGCGGAACTGACATAGTTAATGACGCTTAGCTATTTCGGTGAAGGCAAGCGCGCCGCAAATCTATTTTGCCTTAGCTCCTCTCCGGCGCTGCTCCCTCTCCTGCGCCGCGATTTCTCTCAACCAAGAAATTAACTGTATCAATTTCCCCCTTTTTTCGTTTCTAGGATGGCAAGACCGAGGGCGCCATCGTGCCGAGGCAATTCCTCGATCTGGGCCCCTACGGCGCTGGTGCCGAGGCGGCCGAGGAGCCGTCGAACTCATTCACAGAGGTCGGCAGCCCGCGCCGCTCATCGTCCACTGGCAACAACAAGGACCAGGAGCGCGGCGACAGCCCGGACGGGCCATCCAAGGCGGGTGGTTGCCCGGACGCGCGATGGGCTAGCAGCTGGGCGCGGCGGCCGAGGGCCACGACCAGCAAGCGCAGGAGGCAACCATGAGAAAGGCCCGTGTCTCCATTTGCGCGCGATCCGAAGCTCCAATTGTAAGACCACTACTTCTTCCGTTTAAGTTTTTGTACTTGAATGAGTTTACATGTCTTAACTTTGTTGCATCAAATGTGCTGATTTCGCCGTCCATGAGTTGCTTTTCTTGTAGATCGCTGATGGATGCCTGTGAAGGAAGTACGGTCAGAAGATGGCGAAGGGAAACCCTTGTCCACGCGCGTACTACCGCTGCACTGACATATCAATGGTTGTGCGGCCGTCTGAATTCTGAGTGCTTCCTCTGGCTCATGATACTTCCAATCCAAAATTTGAATTTGATATTGTGGTGGTCTGCATGCATGTGGTTAGGCTTTTAATATTTGACCTTGTGTACTGCACGTTTGGTGTTGAGTTTGTAGGAGTGATATTTGAGATCATGGTGAATCAATGATCACCTATTTTAAGCTGGTTGGATCATCCCATTTAGTTGATCCATAAACTTTTACGCTTAGCTTGTAAAAAATTTTGAACTAGAAATGATATGAAGGCTCCTGCAATTGTTAATTTCAAAGTGCAATGCTGTGGAATGCAGAGAGGTTCTGAATGCATATTATTTGGTGCATTTTTAGTTGCATTTGTCACAATTCATGTCCCAGCTATAGCGGAGTAGAGAGAATTTACAGAAGTCCCTAGAATGACCCGGTTATGCTAGCGGATTTACAATCTTTAGTACTGCTGTTATCATAATTAATTTGACTTCATTTCCTAACATATTCTAGCTACTTAGTAGCTGTGAGAAAGTACCTACATTTTTGCGGTAGTTATTCTGGTGATGATGTTAGGAAGCCATCATCTTTAAATTACTTTTGGAGTTAGAGATTTCAGTTGCTATGATCATGGCCTACCAGACTATAAAGCATAGTCTTTTCAAAAACATTTTAGAAAGATTTAGACATTATGATTCTTTTCTCTGAATATGTAGAGAGAGAAAAGGGAGTTACTACATCAATATAAGAATGGTCTAGAAGATTAATGTACTTGACATTTTTTTATAATTCTAACAAGTAATTAATCATATTAACCTTGATGCTGCCAACTAAAGGGCATATAACGTTTTTTTCCTGATAATTGTTCGGCAGAGATTCGCTGACGTGATTTTTCTACCTGATTTCCATAAGATTTTATGGATTGTTTTTTCTGTTAAGTTAGCTTTGTCCTTATCACCTGATTGGCTGATTCTAAAGTGAATATTTCAACATAAAGCTTTGATTCTAAGGTTAACGATTTCAACTTCTGTAATATGCAATGTTGTAGAAAACACATTGTAGGAATGTCAATTATGCTCTATTTCAATTGTCTTTTGGTCATGTTTTGTACATATTAGCTGTATATATGTTGTGATGCCTTTTTCATTATTTTGTCTTATGTGTTGTAATAAAGTGTTCGTGTTCTGTGAATATGATATGTGTATAATGTGTGCAATTGCTGTGTGAATGTGATATATGCATATTGTGTGAAATATGTGCTGATTGGAGAGTGAATTAGAAAATAACACACACACCCTTATCTCTACCGGTTCTCAAAAGAAAACGATAGAGATAAAGGAGTCATCTCTATCGGTTCTTGTAAGGAAGCGATAGAGATGAGTGTATCATCTCTATCGGTTCTTTAGAACAAGCGATAGAGATGACAGATCATCTCTATTGGTTCTTTATAAGAAGCGATAGAGATGAGCATGCCATCTCTATTGGTTCTTATAAGGAGGAACCGATAGAGATGAGTGTCTCATCTCTGTCGCTTCTTTTAAAGAACCGATAGGGATGACGCACTCATCTCTATCGGGTAAGAACCGACTGTAATAGCGCCACCTCATCTCTGTCTAATGACTTTGTATCGCTACTAGAAACGACTGTGATGATAAAAAAGAACTAATTATGATGTATATTCGTGTAGTAGTGTTATGTGTTAAGAGAAAATACGTGTTGTAAACTTAAACTGAGAGGGTACAATGAAGCGTTGCATGATTTGTCTCAAAATTGATTCCTGAAATTTTCAGGCTCTGCTCCAAAATTGATTTATTATATAATTTATTTTGAAAATAGACTAATTCGCTACTGCCTTCTTTTTCCAAAATATATGTACTGGCTAACGCCATGGACGACAGGGTCAGACCAGCTCTAAAAAAATATAAAAATAGCCAAGATTTCATTTAGCATGGTGCATGACGAGTCGAAGATTTTCTTTATTGTTTTTAGTTATCACTCTTTCAAAATATTTAAAACGACCTTGCTTTATCCTTTTTTTAAAAAAATCTTTATTTGTTATTGGGAGTTGGCTACCTCCCTCATATATGCCACTCGAAATTTTCCCTTATATGTCATCGGAGTTCAATTTGCATCCTTTCTTGCCACTGTCGTCCATCTCCCGTCGTCGATGGACTGTAATTGAGACATGAAAAGACCAAAATGCCTTTCTCCTTCGTTCTCTCTTCTTCTAGCTCCTTTCACTCTTGCACTGATAGCCTCCTCCATCGCCTCTTCTCTTCGATTGTCGGTGAGCACTATTTATTCAATCAAGCCATTTGCATGCACAGGTGCATACACATCCACATATACATGCATACATACACAAGAAAGAACATATATGTGGACGCAATTGATGAAATCTCACACAGTTGGGAAGAAATTATGAGAGAAAAAATGAAACACCTCTGTTGGACGGATTCAGTCAACATCGTCATGGCCCTCCACCTAGTGCCACCTCCCCACCATTGAGCCCTCCAATAGCAGGCTCTTCACCCACCGCCATGACCACCAAGCTCGATCTCGAGGTTAGGGACACCGGATCTGGTGCTAGCGGTACACAACAGTAGAGTCGTTGACTGGGGAGGTGGAGATCAACTATGGCGTTTACCGTAGGCAGTGGAGATCGAGGATGGTGGAGATCGGTGACAATGGAAGTAACTGAGGTGGTGGAGATCGGTAGCGGCGTCACTCTGGGGCGATGGATATTGATGGCATGGGTGGGCATTATGGAGATAGCGTGGGTCAAAGAGTGTGGCCTAGGTCAAGATAAGACGGAGAGAAAAGAGGAAGAAGGGAAGAGAGGAAGGAGAGGCAAGAGAAAGAACTGGGCTAGGCCCAAGGGGGTAAGAATGTCGTTTGTACAAAAATCTGACTATTTGGAGGGACTTAATGGCAACCCTCTACCATCGTCTGATGGGTGTGGTAAAAACGAAATGAAAGTTGATATTCGATCGGAATGAAGGGATGAGCAGTTTCATGATGGTATTTTAGAGATTCGGCCAACTTTCAGTAACAAATAAAGAATTTTCTCTTTTTTAAAAAAGCATCCAGTCGGCAACGTCATGGTAGCTTACAAAATGCAGCCAATCACGAGGTCAACATGGTGGACGATGGCTTGGATAGCGCCACCGTACATTTATCATGGCAACCTTGAGATACATGTTACTTGCGGATACCCTCTCTCACCAAATCTGTAGCTAACCATCTATCTTCACTGGTTTAGAGTTAGTTGAGCCCTTGATAGAGCATGCATGACTATCAAGGCCACTCTGGTTCAGAAAGGTCATTCAAACAAAAAAATGAATGGAGATAGCAGAGGATGTTCTCCCGCTTTTTTGGCTGAGGGAAAGGTTTACTGTAGGTATAACATATAATAAAAAAAACCTAACCATCTAGAAATCCGTCAGTAAGCATCCCATCTTTTTCGTACACCGTACACACCTCTTAACCTAAGTTGGTAAGTTGTCACACAAGAGGTCAGGAAGGCACGGACAAAATCAAAACGCATAAAAAAAGTAAACGCATGCATGAAACATTTTAGTAAAAAAATACCTCAAGATGGTAGGAATGATTTTGAATAAGGTATATCTGTTAAGTTAGGTTCTGGATTTACTTACGGTTTCTAAGAAGGTTCAGTGATACAAATATATTAACTATGGATTTCATCATTAATACTATGTTGCTTATCCATATTATAAAGTTCATGAACCATAAAACTTAGGGATATTTGGCTACTAGGATTTATATGCAAAACATAGAGAAATAAGATTATTTCTTCATAACAGGGTAATCTATACTTTGGATAGCAATCCTAAGCGATTTCATACATTTTAGCATTTAGATGAGACATTCTATTCATTGATGAAAAGCTTAAGTGTTTCATTTATTCAGAAAACATAACATTTAGGGTTATGTTACTAGACTCTTTTGTATACAAACCTTAACAAAATAACATTCTTTCTTCATAACATAGTAGCACGTACTTTATAGAGTATTTCTACACCATTTTCATAATTCTTTTCATTTGGATGAGATACTTTACAAGCTCTTGAAAATGCTTAAGTGATCACAATGTTAACGCAGTAAGGTTCAGTTTTCGATTTAAGTTTGCGACTACGCCTTATAAGATAATCTATCCATTTTTCAGGCATAATGAAGGAACAACTCTAAGAGTGCTTTAATGCTAATTCCGCTGAAACTTGGCTTCTATTCAAGATGGTTTCCATATAAGTGATCATTAGGGTCTAAAAAGGACTAAATTTAGATCAGCACAATCATAAGATATTTTTGCATAATCAGCAAGGGCATTATTTTTCAAGGTTATAGGATTTGGTTTTGTCAAATTTGAAGCTAGTTTGAAAAAGTTATGACTATTTGGATTATACAAGCATTGAAACTTCGACTACTAAACATTTACTGTTTTCCATGGTAAACTTTAAATATTTTTGCATATCTGGGATCCTTGTGATGTCAGGAGTACAACAAAACTGATTTGGTGATTAATCAAATTCATTTGACCCATATTTTAACTATTTGATTCTCTATGCAAGGGAGGCTTCTTTTGCTTACTTTTTAATACAAACTGAGTTCAATATTGAATACTTTTGCAGAAATGGAACATTTACAGTCCAGGGACATGTGAGAACAACTTCATGATTTTAGGAGCTATAGTTCGCATAGCTACTATATGTTACATAAAAGGGACTTCAAACAAACTTGTTTGAAATAATTTGAATTGTAGTGATCATCTAAGTTTTGTTACATATTCCAAATCCTTATAGCTTAATTCAAATTTAGAAACTTATTTCATCTTATTTTGGATTTCTTTTATATAAGTTATGTATATTTGAGTTTTTAATGTATTGAATGAATCCTTTAATAGAAAGTAGCTCAAACATAAATGAAATCTAAATATTTTTATATATTTGAACTTCTGGAAGCATAAGGATTCTATCAAAATTGGTTTCATTCAATTCTAAGTTTGTTTGCAAAATTTTTATACAAAGCATATTTTTAGCCCTTTTATTCAAATTTGAATTTCGAATTCACCCAGTGAATATTTTCAAAATATTATTTCATATTCTGAAATTATCTGATTTTACATGAATATAGAAATTTATTTCACTCAATTTGAATCTATGGTTCAAAAGTTATAGCTAATTGAATTTAGCTCGGCTACTAAATTTACTAAAAATCGGAAATACGCTTTCACAAAGGAAAACGCCTTTTACCGGTTTGATCGAGAGGTTCACGTGGTGACATGGCGGGCCCACGAGCAAGTGAGCAGAAGCGGGCGACGGTGGCGGCTTCGCGGCGGCGAAGGAAGGCCGAGAGGCGGAATCGGCTACTCCATGAGCTTCACCGACGACGCGACACGGAGGCGGTGTCGATTCGCCAGGAGGTCGGGAAGGTGCTCGCCACCGTGAGGCGGCGACAACGGCAAGAACTCGCCGGAGAAGAAGAAGGGTAAGTCTCCGGCGAATCGGTAACGATGTGAGCATCGGCGAGGCTAGGGCGTACCATTTTGCCGGTCGGATCGCCGAGAAGTGATGAGTTGGGCCGCCACCGTGAGCTGAGCGAGGAAGAAGAAATGGGGCGCGCGGTGCTACTGAGCAAGAAGAGCTAAAATCGATGAGAGAGATGAGTTCATGATGCTCGGGGACGCCACGGTTGCGAGGAATTTGAGAGTGACTCACCGATTTTGCTCGATCGGCTTCTCCCTTCTCTTGCTTGCGACGGCATAGGGAAGGAAGCAGAACTCTGGCAGCGCTCAAGGAGATGATCAGGTGTGAGGTTCTGGATGGCGCACAAGAGGATGTAGTAGCCGTGATCTTCACTTGCCCTCCTCTTTGGCTTAGTGATTTTTGGAGGTTGGATGCTTGTTGCTCATGTGATGGAAGAGATGAGACCCAAGCTCTTGCTCAAATGACTGCAAGTTGCTGGCTTTGCCTTGGCGTGGAGAAGCTCTGGCTTGGCGTTGGCTTGGTGCTGAGAATGAATCAATGGGTTGGCTCAAATATAGACATGTGAAGGAATCCCAAAGGAACAGCACACAGCATGGATCCCTCCGTCCAAATTTATAATACGGATTATTTTTTGAATGATCTTGCCAATAAATATATAGCTTATTTTATATTCCAATGTACTACATATATGCATTAAAAATAATACTTAGTGATAATAATTAGGAATAATCTAATCATTTTCAATGTTTTTATTCTATGTATTAGGAAGAAATACATCTTATAAACTTAGATTTGAACGAGGAAGTACTCTCCCTCGACTCAATTCTCATCCCCTGTAGGCGACATGCACCTTAGACGCTACAGTCATCAAATGGCTTCACTTATGTTGCTTAGGATTAAAAATGGATCGGATACGAATGGATAATAGCTCTACCATATTTGTTTTCATATTTTTCTCGGATGCGGATATGAATAGTCCAGATACGCATAAAAATACGAATAATATCGAATACAGATACAGAGCAAATACGAATCAAATCGGATACGGTCACGAAAATTTATTGGAACATAATAACCCCTTAGATTGCATAGAAGAAATCAACGAAAGCACAACGCTAGTTGATTTAATCAAAACATTATTGAAAATTAAACAAATATAAGCATTTCTATTCGCTTAGATTTGTACCTCTAGTTGCAATTGTAGATTCCATCACAAAACTAGCACAGAAAAGTCAAAAGTAGATAGTAAACAAATTTAGAGAAAACATCTTCACATAACAATCTTGTACTTGTTACTACTATGTATTAGCTATTGTATGTTTCATCTAAAAAATTGTACAACTTCATCTCAGAGTAGCTGTCGTGGTTGTATGTTTCATCTAAAAAATTGTACATCTTCATTTTAATTTGCTCCCGAAGATGTTTATAAAGGAATGGAATGGGGTGAGTATTTTGGGGAAGATGAGTAAAGATTCAAGACTAGCTAATTTCCATCCAGCTTCAGATTGAACAGTGCAGAACATAAAACAGTTTTATTTAGACAGCAGAAAAGACTACATAACTAAATTTATTTCAAAGTTGGAACACATCAAGTATGCACACAGATTTTTCCGGCCCATGTATCCCAGAATCATGAAATAACAAAGTATAGGACTTGCTCACTCTTGGGTACGTTAACATTTACTCCCTGTCGAGTAGGTTATATAAATTGTTACAATAGTGCATTCACCAAAAACATATTTTTCACAATGTAAAATGCCATATTGAATCCTGGCTATGTTAAACCTAGTGTAAGCAGGGATACAAATCTCGCCGAAATTTCAGGTTTCGGGCAACCACGAAATCCAAACTACCGGCTGGATAAAAAGAAATTGATTTTTTTTTGAAATTGCTACACTAACCCAAACTTTCGTTTTTTCTGAACGAAATTTCGCAAATTTCCCCAAAATTTCATGATTTTTGGCCGGTTTTCAAAATTTTAGGGCTGGATTTGGTCCAATAACCCTTAAGAAAGTCATTTTCTATGAAACTTTGTTGAAAAACCGAATTTTTGAGCCATTTTAAAATTTTGGCAGAAACACTTTCAGATTTTTATAAAATTGTACAAGCTTGATGATGATCTGAAAAATTTATGGTACTATCTTTAGTAGTGTAGGATCATACAAACAAATTTGCAAAATAATTGAACTAAATTTATTATCTTTAAAAAATCAAAAACTGAATAAACATAATTGAGATAGTAACATTGTCAGAATTTTATAAATTTTCTCGAGTGTGATCATGATCTAAAATTTTTATGAGAGATTAATAATTGCCTCAGTACCATTCTATAAATTTTTAAAAAAATTCAACTTTTTTTGTTTGGTCAATCAAATCTATGTAAGCATTGAACTTCATTTGTTATATTATATTTCAAAACTCAAAAAGAGAAAGAACATAAATGGTACTGTGCCTTGTAAGCATTTTATAAATTCACTAGGGTATGATCATGATTCAAAATTTTTATGAGATATTAAGAATTTCCTTATCACCCTTCTGTAAAAATTTCAAAGATTTTAAAACTTTTTTGATTGCTAAAGCAAATCTATGTATTGATCATCAGGCTTTTATCAGGACGTAGCATGGTCAGAATTTGTAAAAATTATTTAAGCATGATAATCATCTAAATATTTTACATAAACATTAATGTTATATAAGGACCATTCACAAAAAGTTTCAAAATTTTCTAACGTGGTTTGAACCATTTTTTAGTTTGCTCAAATTTGCCGGTAAGCCTTTTAACAAGACAGTAGCACTGTCTGAATTTTTAAACATTCTTGAAGATTGATCATCTTCTGAAAATTTTATAAGAATATTAGTGATACATCATAATCATGCACAAAAAAATTCAAAATTTTATAACGTGGTTTGTACCATTTTTCTTTCGGATCAAATTTCGCGGTCAGTATTTTATCAGGACAGTAGCAATGTTTGAATTTTTAAAAATTCGTCAAATGTGATAATCATCTGAAATTTTTATAGGAACATCATTAATATGTCAAGAACCTCCAAAAACAATTTCAAATTTTTTCATCAATGTTTGGCCTATTTTCCAGCCGGTGAAAATATACCAAAATTTCGGGAATTTCGCACGAAATTTCGGGATTTTTCGACGAAATTTCATTTTTTTGGTAGAAAATGAACCGGATTTAATTTTTTTTTTGAATTTCGAATGAGATTTGTCTGAAATATCCGAATTTCGGATTCCGGTCCGCACGATATTTTATCTGAAAATAAAATTTGAATCCTTAAGTGCAAGGCCTACATCTCATCTCACAACAACCACTACATTTTAGTTTGAATTAATGTAACAGAATCCTACACAACAAATTATCAGTGAAAAACAAGTAAGAATCATCTTTCACCTTTCTCTCGAGCAACGACTCCAACAAAAATCTTTCTGCAAAACCCACAAGTATGTATCAGTCCCCAAATTTCACGCACACTCGCTCACAATGAGAGCCAATCAAAAGCTACGAAATCTGATGAAGCATTTGACGACTACTGGAAGCAGCTACTAGAGCACCCCCGATAAACCCCAGAAGAGAAGAACACGGGAAATTATGGAGAAATCACTGCCGATTACTGCTGCCGCACAGCAGCAACGATATTGCTTTTCAGGCCGGTGCGCCAGGGGTAGAATGGATGAGGTCGGCGCCAGCCGTCGGGTGACGAGAGGCGTGGTCGCCGCGTCGCCGGTCGCGTGGAGAGGAGACCTAGATCTGGATCGCCATCGGGAGTTCACTGGGTCTGGGGGCCGACGAGATTGATTAAGGATCGAGAATTGGAGTGAGGCCGACAGGCCGAGATCCGAGACTCCGAGAGGTAGTCCAGTAGGCTGAATATGCGAACTCATTCATCACCGGATAATTTGAATCTTCGACGAATCCGTATTCATATCGTATCCCATAAATATCCGATCCAACTTAATCCGTATCTAAAATTTATCCGGATCGATTGAAAAGTATCCGATCCATTTTTATCCCTAACGTTGCCTATTGGTTTATTGTCCTCGTGACACCGCAAGCAACTAAACTATAGGCTATGGCTATAGTTTCTTGAACCCTTGGTATGTCAGTCTCACAGATGACTCGAAAGATAAATAAGAGAACCCACACACATGAGAGGCATTCTCTCAATTTTCTGTCAATGGGAATAGTAATGGAGATTCTACTGATTTTTTTTTGCTTGAAGTAAAGGTTTTTCTACCGTGTAGGCATAACGTCAAGTTTTGGAAAAAGAAGAGGTCATTCTGGTCGTGGAATGGAGAAATCCGTAGGTCAATTCGCCGTCCAATCTTCTTAGTACACCGTACACGCATCCTCACCCAAATTTTTTTACTGTACTAACCCGTTACACTTTTTTTTTTTTTAAAATGGTCTCCGTGCGGGCTGTTTTGCAGATATAGCCCCTTGAACGAGCGCGGGCTTGCGTAGAGCTGACACGTGCGACATTGATCAGTGGTAGGGTAGCGCGAGAAGAAATGGCGAGTGTGGCCAGATTGGCGGGCATGGAAGCCATCCGGATTCCCCACTACACCTGTGCGGGATTCTCTCCCGACCGCGGTAATCTCTGAGATAAGGCGACGAGACGCGATGGGACAAACGGCGCCACGTGCGGGCGCAGCCGCTGTCGGCCAAGGCATTTCCGCACACGGGAGGCGTGGGACGGGCGATTTCCACGCTGCTGGCCTGCTGGAATCGCTTTGTGCCGTGCTGCCCCAACGCTAAAATCGGCTATCGTGGGATAGATGGTGATGGGATGAGACGGGACCTAGGCGCTTTCCGCTCGTGGCTACTATGGGACACACACGGGGACCCCCAAGCTAGCGCGTGAGGTGTTCGATGGTGCGGCGTGTGGCTCGGCTGGCCTTTAGGTTGCCTCACGCAATACCGTCCGTATGCCGAAAGCACTGATCGAAGGCCACTTCTTGTAAGGGTGCTATAAATTATGACTCCCTCTGATGGTTTGCATCAGCCATTCGACGAGGGAAAGAAAGCAGAAGAAGAGTGAGGGAGTTTAATTAGCAGCTCCTCAACGAGCTGAGAAAATCGAGAGGCAGAAGAGAGGAGACGAAAGAAAAAAGGAAGGGGAAAAAGAGGTGGAAAAGGAAATTTGGAATCGTATTTTCGAAGGAATTTATTTAGTGTTCATACTTTGAAGGAAGTTATTCGGAGTTCATATTAAGTGCTCATATTTACTACAATTAGTATTGTAATGATCTGTTATTTCTTTTAATGTTATGCAGGCTATTGTTAGAGGATTTTATTCAGTGTTGACATTCTGGACGAATTTACTCAGATTCCATCAATTGGAGCAATTGATTTGGGATCCACATTTAGGAGGTAATCTTCCCAAAGTAATTATGTAAGTTGCATTTTATATAATTGTTTATTTAAGTGCAATATCAGTACGGTTTGTATAATTAGTATATTTAGTTGTACAAAATATGATGATTTTAGTGTAAGTAGTACATGCATTAACGGTATGAGTCGTAAATAATGGCGTATAATTAACATGTTGTTAGTGCAATGAGTAGTACGTAAAATCACGGTGGAAGTATAATTTGTAGCACATGAAATGATAATACTGTAACTAGTAAAACATTAGTATAATTAAGTAGTACAAAATATGGCGACAGTAGTAACATTAGTAGTACTTAAAATGATAGTACAAGGAGTATGTAATGGTGTACAATTAGTTTAATTTTAGTATAATTAGTGTAATATTCGTACAATATTATTATAATTAAAATTATATTAGTAGAGTACTACTAAAAATAATATAATTACAATAATATAAGTATTTTATTATTGTAATATTGGTATAATATTATTATAATATGTGCATAACTATAATAATGTTAGTATGATATTACGACAATATTAGTTTAATTAGTACAATTAGTACTGTATAAAATAACTGTATTAGTACATCGAGCAGTACATAAAATGACAACATTAGTACAATGAGTAGTACATGAAATGTCAGCAGTACTATAATAAGCAATACGTAAATTGACGATACAAGGTGTAAATAATGATGTATAATTGGTGCGATGTTAGTGCAAGTACTAGTACATAAAATGTTGGTGTTCATGAAATGTGTACTACATGAATTGACGATACAAGGAATAAATAATGGTGCATAATTACTTTAATAGTAGCACACGAAAATGATGTTTGAGAATTTGCTTTAGTACTGTTGATTATTGTAACATCCCAAAATTTGCCCTTAATATTATTTTATTGCTATTTGTGAGAATTGTGTTTTTTCTGAATTTATTGGATTTTTTTGGATTTTATTTGGGAATTATTTTAAATTTAGTATATTGGCCCTTTTGAGAAAACTAATTAAATATATATAATTTATATAAGGTTTTGGCCAAAATATTTTATTTGAGTTCAAAATATCTCAAAGTATTTTTGAGAATTTTCTTGGATTTGTCCTAGTATTTTTGTTACCTAAAACCAATTAAAGTAATTTCTGTAATTATTTTATTTGAAAAATTGGTGAAAACCCCGTTTGAACAGTACTGGGCCGGGCCCAAGTACTGTTCCCTTGTGCGGTAGTGTCTGTGCGGCCCAGTCTATTTGTGCCGTTGGATCATGATCGAGCGATGGAGTTGATCTAGAAACCCTAGGATTTTCGATTGTTGGATCTGCGTTGAATGGCTTGGATAAGGTGTGTCAAAAAAGGGTAGGATTTAGTTGCCGTCGTTGGATTTCGTATCTGGGCCGGATTGTGCCACGTCGGAGGAAATCTGGACCGCTCGTTGATGATCGGATGGCTCGTGCTCGTCGTCTTCGCGGAGTCCATCGCCGTCACGACTTCGGAGTCCTCCGCCGAGAAGCTTCGGTTTCTCGTGCAAAGCACGGACTCCTAGGCCTTTAAAAGCCACACCAGTTCTCATTTTGAGGCCTTCAGGTTCTTGCACGCAGATTGGTCAGTGTAGTTTCGCGAGAATCATCGCCGTCTGCCTTTTGGAGCTTGTCGGAGTTGGAGGCGCAAGGCTTATCGATTTTCATCGACTTCCGCCACCGTCAAGCCGTCTTCCGCCCCTTGGGTTCTGGATCTGAGTTCGTCAGACCATGCCGCATCGGATCCACAACGTCTCGTCGCTGGAGCGCCGTTTGAAGCATCGTCGTCTTCATCGTCGGTGGAGTTCACGGTTGCGTCGCCATTGTCGTCGGGAAGAGCTTCGGACCGTTGGATCAGAGGTAAAAGATCGGGATATCACCACGTAGACTTCGATCGGTAGCTGTTAGATGTGCGATGTGTGGATCGGATCGCGCCGCGTAGGGAAGCCAGTAGCACGATGACGCGTGGCTGTGTGAGTGCTGAAGGGTCATGCGCCGAGTCCATGATGGATAGGCATTGTGCCGTGGATGCGGTCCGTAGACCGAGCCACGTGGCGAAGTTTGGAGGCGCCATGTGTAGCGATGACGTCACGCTGACATCAGCTGGTCCACGAGCATAGTACCTTGAGTCCATGGTGGAGCAGCGTAATTTCGTGGATCAGGTCCATGTGCCGAAGCCACGTGTCAGCATTTAGTTGGTCCACGTGTCGCTAGCGCAATAATCGATAATTTCCAGTAGAAAAATAATTCGGGAAATTCGGATTTTCTTATTTTCAGTATTTTTAGTATTTATTCAAACTTTGAATAGTTATAACTTTTGCATACGAATTCGGATTGAGGTGATTCAAATTTCTAAAAAATTGTAAAATTAAGATATATTTAATGGTGAATTTTATTTAACTTCAGGAGTTCATTTGCTCTCTGTTTTGGTATTTATTTTCTTTTTTCTTTCGATTAGCGTAAACGTTGAGTTGTGCGACGCTTCGGAGGAGGGTCTGTCGACCTAAGATCAAGTTCCAAAGCAAGAACATAACCTTTGCCAAGGCAAGTTGTGCTTTGACCATGTTGAACCTAGTTTACAAAATTGCTATGTCGTTTTACATTATTGCATGATATTTTGTGTGTACAACCGTTTCAAGTTAGATTGGGATTTAGTTAATCTATCCAATTGAATTATACCCTACCTTGCTATTTGTATACCATGATTATTTGTCACCCTAGGATGGTTCATTATTTGTTAATTAATATTACCAATCAACATGGGTTGGTTAGGCCGTGTTTAGCTTGCTTAGCCATACCACGTATAACACATGTGTTTTGCAATATCAAAAGTGAATCTTGATTAATGAAATATGGAACATGTTTATGAAAGGTGGGTCGGGTGCTGTCACATAATGATGTTGAGTTGTAGTGACGTATGTCACGAAACGATGTTGACTTGTTGATGGCACGTGGTGCATGGTAATCAACTGGGGTGGTAAATAATTTAGATTGGGGCAAGTGGCAAGCGACAGTGTACTAAGGTGGGCGAGGAATGGCAGAGGATTTGTGGAAGTCTTGCCCTAGTCAATTAAAGACTTAACCTTGCGAGCCTTTGAACTGAGTCAATCATGCAACCACATGATTTGGAATGGGACAGACCTAACTAAGTAGGATTACCGATATCTTGATATATGATTCCTCGGGTGGATAATCACACCGAAGCGTGCATACATGGAAGTGTGGTTATAGCAGAGGATGTGGTATTACAAATCAATCTAACTGTTTGTCGGTCCTATCCTTCTCCTCCGCGGAGGAAAGATGTAGTGTATGGCTTACCGGAGGGTCAATGTTAGGATAAAGTTTTTCGAAAGGTTTTATTATGACCACTCGCCTTTGTGGTGTATGGTTATGTCGTGTGGGTAAAGTGCATAACCTCTGCAGAGTGTGAAATCTATTCAGATAGCCATGCTCACGGTACTGAGCAATGCTCGGGGATTACAACCAAGGGTCATATTTTCTTAAATGAAAACTTGGATGGGAATGCTAGATGTTATTGAAAGTTGGAAGTTGACTTAGATTGGATAACTTGGTTTACCTGAAATGCTGAAAATTACTATTTACCGTTATTTGTGTTACTGTCTTTACAATCTACTTATTGTACTTGTTTATAAATGTTGATTTACTTCAAAATAACCATGTTAGCCTTTTCTTTTGGAATAAGCCTTGCATATAGTTATGTTAGAATTGCATTCTGTGCACAACTTGTTGAGTGCTTTAAGTACTCACCCTTGCCAACAACAACATCACCAGTGACAAGTCTACACCAGCTTTGGAGGAGGTGTTCCAGGAGGAGACGAATATTTAGGGGCAAGCCTTGTCAGTTGCTTGTGGTATACTGAAGGGTTGATCTATGTTTTCATTCCTCTACAGTTTAATTTGTTATTTAGCCTTGCGAGGCATAATCATGGAAGTTTGACCATAAGGTCTGTCAAAAGTTTAATATTTAATACATGATGTCTTTTTTTATGTTTCCGCTATGTATGATTGTGATATTCATCTATGTTGAGCCTATGTGCACTAGTGTGATCCTGGACTACTGCAATATACACAAAGGGTCCAGATTTGCATATTCGGGTCCCGACAGAGGTGGTATCAGAGCCATACTGACTGTAGGTCTTGACCCTAGATAGTCTAGTCGCCTTTATAGGACCTTCAAAATTATTTTCTAAAGGAAAGATTTAATTCGAAAGAATAATATGTTCTTGACTTATCTCATTCTTCTAATCTTTTCCCTTGCTGAAATTTCTTTCTTATCCCTTGTTGGAAAGGTTAAAAAAATCTTACCTGAGTTATCTTTAGTAGACGATGAAGTTCCACACCTTAGGAGAAAGAAGAAATGGGTGGTTGTCGTTAACCCTGAGGATCATAAAGAAAGGAATCGTTAAGCTCAAGGAGGAGTGGATCGATGAAGTCTTCTCGAAGCTAGAAGAGCCAGTTTTTGGAGTAGCCAGTTGAGACTCATGTGTGGGAGTCACATCTGTTTAAGGTAGGAGTGTTGCAGAGCTTTTAGGCTTATGTAAGCAACCATACCAAATTATTAATATTAATTGCTTAAGTTGTTGGGTTAAACCTATCTCCCCTGCATTAGGATTCTTTCTTCTTATCTATGTTATTTCCCTCTCCCCTAACCCTTTGAAGCAATCAAGCAGATGGTGCAAACTCGTGGGAACAACAAGGCCAGCAGAAGTGGAAGCCGATCCAATGACAGTCCCAATGATGAAGCTATTCATCAACAGTCATCGTCAGTGGATATGCAGAACGTGGGAGTTTTTCTCGTAGCTCAGACTTAGCTGATGCAGACCACGATGCAGCAGATGCAGAATGTGATAACTCAAGCTGCTGTCAACAATGCAACTCAAGCCAACAATGAATCTCGTTCTATTTCCATGCTGTCAGACTTTATGAGGACACATCCACCAACATTCTCGGGGTGTGTCAATCCTATAGAAGCTGATGATTGGCTCAGGACCATAGAGAGGAATTTGCAAATAACTCAATGTGAAGGAAGTGAGAAGGTCTTGTATGCTTCACACTAGTTAGAAGGAAATGCCGCCGATTGGTGGGAGAACTATTGTGCTGCCTATGAAGCCCCACGAGAAATCACATGGGAGGAGTTTACTGCTGCTTTTCGTCGATATCATGTTCCTGAAGGAATGATGGAGTTGAAGAAATAGGAATTCAGATCACTTAAGCAAGGAAGTCAATCAGTGGCAGAATATTTGAATGTTTTCTTAGCTTGCACGTTATGCTCCTGAAGATGTTATGACAGATAAAGTGAGACAGTCTTGCTTCATGAAGGGATTGAACACTGATTTGCAAGTGAGTTTGATTACCCATAATTTTCCTGATTTTTAAGAGTTAGTCAACAAGACCATAATTCTGGAAGACAAGCTTAAGGATTCAGTGAGGAACGCAAGCGCAAGATGATTCAATAAGGAGGACGTCCAAATCGGATAAGGTTGAGCCTGACCCCTCGACAGTTTGAAATGTTTCAGTCATAGGATGCAACCATGCCATCATCTCCTGCACCGTGTTCATCTAATCAAAATTTCGAGACACCTGCTCAAGTAATCAATGTGCCAGGAAGAAATCAACAGACTTCAGTTAAGCGCTGTTACAGTTGCCAAAAATCGGGACATTTTGCCAATAACTGTCCTAAGAGAGTGGGTATTACACCTGTTGTTTCTACACCTGCTAAGACACATGCACTAGGAGTGAACCGTGGATCAAATCAAGCTGGAGTTATGCCACGAGCAACAATAAGAGGTCATGTTAACCACGTTACAACTAATGGAGCTCAGAAAGCATCGGATGTTGTACTGCGAAAGTTCCTAGTTAATTCAGTACCTGCAACGGTTCTATTTGATTCTGGAGCCTCGCATTCCTTTGTTTCCTAGATTTTTGCTGAAGAAAATGGGTTGGATGTTATGCATCTTAAGTATATGTTATTAGTGCAATCTCCTAGAGTAGAACTCAAGTCTAACCTAGGATGTTCTGGAGTTAAGTTGCTGATTGATGGAATTGAGTTCCAAGCAGATCTTGTTGTGTTAGGTATCCTGACACTAGATGTTATCCTTGGAATGGATTGGTTGTCTAAGAATAAGGCTATTTTGGATTGTGGTCGAAGAGTTGTGTCAGTTGAAAGCCCTAAGGGAGAAAAAGTGGAGTTTCAAGCGACTGCAGTTCATGATGGTCAGCTGATGATTAACGGTGTTAAAGCTATTAGCTTGGAGGAAGTGCCAGTTGTCAGAGAATATCCAGATGTTTTTCCCGAGGATTTGACGGGTATGCCGCTAGATCGGGATATTGAGTTTGTTATTGAATTTGTGCCTGGAAT
This sequence comes from Otatea glauca, assembly GCA_036346275.1. Taxonomy (NCBI): domain Eukaryota; kingdom Viridiplantae; phylum Streptophyta; class Magnoliopsida; order Poales; family Poaceae; genus Otatea; species Otatea glauca. The sequence goes on along the minus strand of CM070717.1, from coordinate 19,852,623 downwards.
AGCACCAATAGCAAAGAGACCGTATCGGATGCCAACAGATGAGTTAGTTGAGATGAAGAACCAGATCGAGGAGTTGCTCGAGAAAGGTTTCATTCGACCTAGTTCTTCACCATTGTTGAGACCCGGATTTGCAAATCCGAAACTCTCTGTGTATACTGCACTAGTCCAGGATCACGCTAGTGCACATAGTGGAAACATAGATGAAATATCACTCCATACAACGAATTGACTAAGAAGAAGCAAATTATTATTAAATAAAGCAAACGACCTTAGGGTCAATGTTTACACCATTATGCCTTAAGGGCTTAAGAAACAAATAACTATTGCAGCAGAAAAGATAACTTGAGCCATTCGACATGCCATAGGCAATCGTCTGGGGAACGCCTTCCTAATCCACGTAGTCTTCATAGAATTCCTCCTCATGATATTCAGCATTTCCTGATCCTTCCTCAGCAACTGATCAACAAAGGTGTATAGCCGTGAGTACAAAAAGTACTTAGCAAGCCGTAGGGAATTGATGCAATATTCATGCACGGCTTGACAAAGGATAACCATATGGTTCATTTGCAGAAAGCAATAACTTGAATTGAAATACAATAAATAGATTGAAAGCATATTTTATGAAAAGATAACTGAATAACTAGTAGATCAATAGTAGACAACAAAACAACAGTGAACTCCCCGTTCACATCCCAACAATTCCACATTTCATGAAACACTCTATACCCCGTGTGAAATTCCCGGGCTTATCCGTGACCGCGGACACGGCTATTCGAATAGTTTTACACTCTGCAAAGGTTGTACAACTTTACCCACAAGACATTACCATCTCTTTGTGCAAATGTTACTAACACACTTCCTTGGGTGTGTCGCAGAGATATCATGACAAAGCCTTTACAATGCACTATCTAAACTCGGTACTACCCGCTAAGGTTTCGCCCCTTAGGGCCCCCTCTTGCGCCTTGCGAATCTACCCGTCCATCCTGGAACCCACACCACCAATTGGCAGTACTCAAGACTAGACATTGCAAATTAATCAGCTAGGTCTGTCCCATACCAGACTTGTGGTAGTACGGTTAGGCCCAGTTCAATGAAGCACAAGATTAATTCCTTAAGTTGTCTCAGGCAAGAATCCACATCCCAATGTGCTAGAAAGCACCCCTTTACTGCACGATCACTTGCCCGAGGGAAAACAATTCGTTCAACCAAGACCAATGGCAACCCCGCCATGGTACAACAAATTTTACAATAGTGGCTAACGGCCATGATTCAATATCTCATTAAGTCAAGATTAACATTATTCAACATGTGACATAAATCCCTTTGTACAACTAAGCATGTCTAAGCATAGCTACGATAACCCAATGTTAGTATAATGATTATGTCCAACTAGTAATGTCCCAACCTAGGTTTAACAATGGATATATGTCATCCCAATAATCAAGGTGGCATAACGTCAACTAGGCATATATCTACTCCCATGAAATAAACATTGATACACAAAATAGCATGCAATTGTATAAAAGTAAAGTACATTTGTAAACATAGGATCAATATGGTCAAGGACTACGACTTGCCTTGCTGATCTAGTGCTGAATCTTAGTCTTCGAAGTCTTCGTTTGCTCCCTCGGAATTAGCGTCTACCGGAAAAGAAAGCAACGAAACCAAATAAATACCAAACAGAGACACAAACAAGCTCAAAACTGAAAATAAATGGCTTTGGAAGATAGATCTTGATTTTAGAAAAATTTAGAAACTTGAATCGCCTCAATCGGAGTTATTATGAGCGAGAACGGGCCTCCGAAAGATTAAATTCAGAAAAAAGGCTGAAAATCAGAAATTCTGAATTTCCCGATTTATTTTTCTATTGGAAAATCGATTTATTGTGCAATGCTGACGTCAACAATCAATTTCCCAAAGAAAAATAAATCAAAAAATCCTATTAGGCTGACAGGTGGGACCCTCGGTGCATGGACCGAGTCCACGGAAAGCTCAAGGTCCGCGGTGGACTGGGCTCACGGGATCTAGGGCTGACGCGGCGGCTGACACAGGCGCTGACGCAGGCGTCCACACGTCACACATCGGTGTCATGATGTGAAATCAGGCAGTGGAGATGCAGGGCTGCGAGCAGCGGCGACGCGACGCAATCCGGGACGCCCATTGGAGATCGGACGGCGGAGCGCGGTCGCTGGAGGTCGACGGCGAGGCGGGCAGCGCTATTCCACCAAAGCCGAAGAAGACGACGCAAAACTCGGCGAAAAATGACGGATCGGGATTGAGACAAGATGGATCGGGGAGAGGGCGACGCGGCAATGCAGAGAGACCAACGGCGGCGGCGAAGACGCACCGGCGGCGTAGAAAAAGGCAACGGAAGGTATCGGGCGCGGCGGAGAACGACGGCGAGCTCGCGCGAAGCAATGGTGGCATCTCGGGCGGCGGGAGAGAGGGCAACGGAAGCGGAGCGAGGAGGGGAACCTCGGGAGGCGTGCGGCACGGGCTTTTATAGCCTATGGAGGCGTGCGGCACGCGAAAACCGAGAACAGCGGCGTACGTCAGCAGGACTCCGAGTCGATGGCGGCTATGGTTTGCGGCGGCGGCGCGGGGCGACGTGGCGCAATCTCAGCCGCACACGTGTCGCGTATCGGACGGCCGACGCGGCCTTGGGGCAAGGGCTAGGCTGCGTCGGCGGCGGCGGTTGGTCGGGGGTGGAGCAGGCCGATGGGCCAAGGCGGTGGGCTGGGGAAATGGGCCGCGCGGGGAAATCAGCCCGAGGGAAATTGGGAAAATAAAAATCACTTTCCGAATTAAGAAAATTCCAGAAATTCGAATAAGTGCAAATAAATTCAAATAAATATCCAATAAATTCAGAAAAATCCCCAAAAATACAGAAAAATTCCTTGGAGCACAATGAACCCTACTAACACTGAAAATCTTTAGTTTGATGAATAGTTTAGTCAAATTAAATCCTTCCATTAATGGAAAATTCAAATTAAGCTGGAATTAATTCAAGAAAAATGCAAATGATTTATTTTTGAATTCAAACATTCCAAAACTCAAATTTTGGGATGTTACAACCATGGGGAGCACCTGTTCTATTCGTCAGAAAGAAGGATGGACGTTTAAGGATGTGTATTGATTATTGCGCACTTAATGAAGTGACGATCAAGAATAAGTATCCACTACCCAAGATCGATGATTTGTTTGATCAGTTAAGAGGAGCTGGAGTTTTCTCCAAGATAGACCTTCGATTAGGATATCACCAATTGAAGATTCGTTCAAAGAATGTTCCCAAGATCGCATTTTCTACGTGATATGGACATTATGAGTTCATAGTCATGTCTCATAGATTGATCAGTGTTCCTACATATTTTATGAGCATGATGAATGAAGTTTCATGAAAAATTTGGTCAAGCTGTTATCGTGTATGTGGAGGATGTACTTGTTTACTTCAAGTCAAGAGCAGAGCATGCGAAACATTTGAGATTAGTCCTTGAAAAGCTCCGAGAGCAACAGTTGTATGCTAAGTTCAGTAAGTGTGACTTTTAGAAGGATAATGATGAACTTCTTGGTCATGTGATGACTGCAAAAAGAGTTGTTGTCGACCCAAGCAAAGTGGAAGCAGTGTTACATTGTAAGCAACTGAAGTCTGTTACTCAGATTCGTAGTTTTTTGGGAATGGCGGGATATTACCGTCAGTTTATAGAAGGATTCTCGATTATTGCTAGACCCCTTCCGCAGCTGTTGAAGAACGAGAAAAAGTTTGCTTGGACGCCGGAATGCGAAAAGAGTTTTCTAGAATTGAAGAAGTGTTTGACGACAGCACCTGTATTAGTGTTGCCAGATGTTCAGAACATTTCGACATATTCTATGATGCCTCCAGACAAGGTCTTGGATGTGTGTTGATGCAGAATGACAAAGTGGTTGCCTACGCGTCAAGGCAGTTGAGGCCGCATGAAGTGAATTATCCTATGCATGATTTGGAATTGGCTGCTGTAGTGCATGCTTTGAAGTTGTGGCGTCATTATCTCATTGGAAATAGATGTGAGATATATACGGACCACAAGAGTTTAAAATATATCTTTACTCAGTCATACCTTAATATGAGGCAAAGGATATGGATGGAATTCATAAAAGACTATAATGTTGGGATCCATTATCATCCGGGTAAGGCTAATGTGGTAGCCGATGCTTTGAGCCGCAAAAACCACAGTGCTAATATGCTGATATCAAGTGATCAACCAGAGTTGTGTAAACAATTTCAGAAGCTGAAATTGGAAGTTGTTCCACAAGGTTTTATAGCTGCTTTGGAAGTGAAGCCAACACTTGAAGATCAAAACGGAGAAGGTCAGAAGGATGATGAGAAAATCAGCAGAATCAAGTCTAAGAAGGATGAAGGTTTAGCGAAGGATTTTGTCGTGGATGAGCAAGGTACCATGTGGTTTAAAGGAAGGATTTGTGTACCGAATAAGAGGGAGCTTAAGCAATTGATTATTGAGAAAGCTCATGATTCTAGGTACTCAATTCATCCACGCTAAAGATGTATCAAGATCTTAAGGAAAGGTTTTGGTGGCCTAACATGAAGCGTGAAGTAGCTGAGCACGTTGCTCTGTGTGACGTATGTCAAAGGGTAAAAGCCATGCATCAAAGACCCGCTGGTTTGTTACAGAAATTGAAGGTTCCAGAATGGAAATGGGAGGAAATCGGAATGGATTTCATTATCGGTTTGCCTAAGACTCAGAGAGGTTATGATTCTATTTGGGTTATCGTGGATCGATTGACCAAAGTCGCTCACTTCATTCCTGTGAAGACGGCTTATTCAGGAGACCGTTTGGCAGAACTTTATATGTCGAGGATTATGTGTTTGCATGGAGTGCCCAAGAAGATTGTGTCAGATAGAGGTACCCAATTTACCTCGAGATTTTGGAATAAGTTGCATGAAGCAATGAGAACTCGTATGAATTTTAGTACAGCATATCATCCTCAGACAGATGGTCAGACTAAAAGGGTTAATCGGATTTTAGAGGATATGTTGAGAGCTTGCGCATTAGCTTACGCTACATCATGGGAAAAATGTTTGCTATATGCATAATTCAGCTATAATAATAGTTATCAGGCTAGTTTACAAATAACACCATTTGAGGCTTTATATGGTCATGCTTGTCGTACCCTGTTGAATTGGAATGAGATGGGGGAGAATTTGGTATTTGGGCATGAGATTCTCAAAGAGCTGAAGAGCAAGTTGCAATGATCAGGGAAAGGTTGAAAGTAGCACAATCCAGACAGAAGAGCTACGCTGACAATCGTCATCGTGATTTGAGTTTTGAGCCAGATGATTATGTGTATCTCAGAGTTACCCCTCTTAAAGGTGTTAAAAGGTTTTATGCTAAAGGGAAGCTCGAGCCAAGATATGTTGGTCCGTTCAAGATTTTGAGCCGTTGGGGAGAGGTTGCTTATCAGTTGGAGTTGCCACAGTCATTGGCAGGAGTGCATGATGTGTTTCACGTATCACAGTTTAAGAAATGTCTCAGAGTGTCAACAGAGCAGACGCCGTTAGAAGCAATTGAACTGCAAGAAGATTTGACCTACAATGAGAAGCCAATCAAGATCTTGGATGTGATGGAGCGTAAAACCAAGAATAAGTCTGTTCACTTTTGCAGAGTTCAGTGGAGCAATCAATCAGAGAATGAAGCAGCCTGGGAGCGTGAAGAGGATTTGAAGTTAGAATTCCCAAACCTATTCTCTAGTTAGCCCTGAATCTCGGGGTCAAGATTCTGTCAAGGGGGGAGGTTTTTAACATCCCAAAATTTTCCCTTAATATTATTTTATTGCTATTTATGAGAATTGTGTTTTTTCTGAATTTATTGGATTTTTCTAGATTTTATTTGGGAATCATTTTAAATTCAGTATATTGGCCATTTTGAGAAAACTAATTAAATATATATAAAATTTATATAAGGTTTTGCCAAAAATATTTTATTTGAGTTCAAAATGTCTCAAAGTATTTTTGAGAATTTTCTTGGATTTTTCCTAGTGTTTTTGCTGCCTAAAACCAATTAAAGTAATTTTTGTAATTATTTTATTTGAAAAATCAGTGAAAAACCCTTTTGAACTGTACTAGGCCGGGCCCAAGTACTGTGCGCGTGCGCGGTAGTGTCTGTGTGGCCCAGTCTATCTGCGCCGTTGGATTGTGATCGGGAGATGGAGTTGATCTGGAAACTCTAGGATTTTCGATCGTTGGATATGTGTTGAATGGCTTGGATGAGGTGTGTCAGAAAAGGGAAGGATTTAGTTGCCGCTGTTGGATTTCGTATCCGAGCTGGATTGTGCCACATCGGTGGAAATCTGGACCGCTTGTTGATGATCGGATGGCTCGCACTCGTCGTCTTCGTGGAGTCCATCCTCATCACGACTTCAGAGTCCTCCGCCGAGACGCTTCAGATTCTCGTGCAAAGCACGGACTCCTAGGCCTTTAAAAGCCACGCCAGTTCTTGTTTTGAGGCCTTCGGGTTATTGCGCACATATTGGTCAGTGTAATTTCGGGAGAATCATCGCCGTCCGCCTTTTGGAGCTTGTCGGAGTTGGAGGCGCAAGGTTCAACGGTTTTCGTCGATTTCCACCGCTGTCAAGCCATCTTTCGCCGCTTGGGTTCCAAATCTGAGTTCGCCAGGCCACACCGCATCGGATCTGCAACGTCTCGTCACCAGAAACTCGCTGGAGCACCGTTTGAAGCGTCATCGTCTTCATCGCCGGTGGGAGTTCATGGTTGTGTTGCCATTATCATTGGTAAGAGCTTCGGACCGTCGGATCAGAGGTAAACGATTGGGATATCACCACGTAGACTTCGATCGGTAGCCGTTAGATGTGCGATGTGTGGATCGGATCGCGCCGAGCAGGGAAGCCAGTAGCACGATGACGTGTGGCGGTGCAAGTGACGAAGGGTCATGCGCCGAGTCTAAGATGGACTGGCACTGTGCCGTGGACGCGGTCCGTAGACTGAGCCATGTGGCGAAGTTTGGAGGCGCCATGTGTAGCGATGATGTCACGCTGATATCAGCTGGTCCACGAGCACAGTACCTTAAGTCCATGGTGGACCAGCGTAATTTCGTGGATCAAGTCCATGTGCCGAAGCCATGTGTCGGCATTTAGTTGGTCCATGTGTCGTTAGCGCAATAATCGATAATTTCCAGTAGAAAAATAATTCGGGAAATTCGGATTTTCTTATTTTCAGTATTTTTAGTATTTATTCAAACTTTGAATAGCTATAACTTTTGCATACGAATTCGGATTGAGGTGATTCAAATTTCTAAAAAAAATTAAAATTGAGATATATTTAATAGTGAATTGTATTTGATTTTTGGAGTAAATTTGCTCTCTGTTTTGGTATATATTTGCTTTTCTCTTTTGATTCGCATAGACGTTGAGTTGTGTGACGCTTCGGAGGAGGATCCGTCGACCCAAGATCAAGTTCTAGAGCAAGAACAGAACCTTTGCCAAGGCAAGTTGTGCTTTGACCATGTTGAACCCAGTTTTCAAAATTTCTATGTCGTTTTACATTATTGCATGATATTTTGTGTGTACAACTGTTTCAAGTTAGATTGGGATTTAGTTAATCTATCCAATTGAACTATACCCTACCTTGCTATTTGTATGCCATGATTTTTTGTCACCCTAGGATGGTTCATTATTAGTTGGTTAATATTAGCAATCAACATGGGTTGGTTAGACCGTGTTTAGCTTGCTTAGCCATGCCATAGATAACACATGTCTTTTGCAATATCAAAACTGAATCTTGATTAATGAAATATGGAACATATTTATGAAAGGTGTGTCGGGTGCTGTCACATAATGATGTTGAGTTGTAGTAACTTATGTCACTGAAGGACCATGTGGAGGTCCATTCATATTTGTGATGAGTATTTGACTTTATTTGAGCAAGGTGTGCTCAAGTTTGAGTTTGATTTGGATTGATTTTCAAAATGAAGCAATTTGAGTTGTACCGGCCGTATGGACACGGTAGTGGTGAGTTGCATGGTTTATTGCACATCTTTGTGGGCATTGCTATGTGAGGAGTTTCCTTGTTTTTGATGGTTGCAGGACGACGGTGCTAGGTCATGGTGAGGCGAAGGATGACCGGGACTAGGCGAGGCGTCGGAGGTCCAAGACGGTTGGGAGATCGCGGAAGATGATCGGAGACGGAGTCGGGCAAGTCAAGAAGACAAGGAAAGGAGATGATGCTAGCTAGATGCGCGTGGATCAATGAGGACCGTCGGATTGAGGTCTAGTTGATAGGTTAGCGGGTCTAGGTAGTATGCTTTGAAAACCGTGCAAGAAAACCCAGTATGTGTGTGGGTTTTGGGTTAGCCCTTGCATGGCTGTGTGTGTGGGTTAATCCTAGCCCTTAGATGAGTGCTCTAGGGTTGAGGGACTCATCCAAGGGTGGTAGGTGGCCCAAGAGTAGTATAAATAGGGGTGGAGGGGTAGCCTCCTCTCTTTGAAGGTGTTGAGGATTTTGATGCTCATTTGAGCTTTGCCCACATGAATGTGAGGCTTTGTAACCTCCCCTTCCAGAAATGAAATGTTTCCTCAAATCATTTCTTTTTTTTGTGCATTTACATTACGCAATTTATATTATGCACTTAAATTCCGCACTTAAATTTCGCAATTAAATTCAGCACTTACATTCTTGCAATTTACATTTATGCAATTTGGATTTACCTCCCCTCCTTCTAAATGCTGTTCTTCTAGGATGTCTTGAGGGTGTTCATTTGGTTTTGCATCTTTCTTACACCCTTGGAGAGACTAGAGATCAAGTTTTTCATCAAATTGCAAATCTGTCCAGAACTTGTTCTTCACGCAGCAGTCAGTGTTTGATTTTTATAAAAATATATAAAAATAATTTTTAAGTGATTCTTTTTAGAGAACGTGTATAACTCATATATACATCTTTATAAAATTTATTGAGTCCACTGGTTGCACCGTTTGAGAGCTATGAAGTGAAAACTGAGCCTCAAATTTTTTGGTCGAAGTTTCTGACTGTCTGTATTGCTTGATTTTTAATTATTATTATACAAAGGATTCTGAGGTGATTTTTGGTGGAGTCGTTCACGTCTCAACTTCTCAAAGGACAAAAATTCTCAAAATGTTAGAGCAACAGAAACTCACCAACCACCTGTTCCAACTGAGGACAATTTCTGAAAATCTGCTTTAACTTTTCTGAAAAGAGACTTTGGTGTTTTAGCTTTATCTCTTTTAGAAAAGAAGTCTTTTGAATTGATTCCTCTTTTGTTTGGACACTTGACAACCAGGATTATGATTAAAAAAACCCCTCACATGATTAATGGTTCTTATCCATGCAAGCTAGGGGTACACATAGTTGTTTAATTGTTCTGGATTTTTAGAGGGTGTGCGAATCTGAGAAGCACCTGTTTGAACGAAAATCTTTGGGTGCTTTAGATTTTTATTGCAAGAGTGTTTGGAGTACTTTGAGTGGGGGAAATTTTATTTGGGATCATTCACCCCCCCTCTGATCGCCATTTCGATCTTTCAATTGGTATCAGAGCCGGTTCTGCTCTTTCTAGATCTTGACCGGTCTCAAGAGCCATGGCGACGGACAAATATTCCACCAAGCCTCCCATCTTTAATGGAGTTAATTTTCCTTTTTGGAAATCCCGGATGGAGTCATACATCACGCCTGGGTTACCGATATGGCGAAGGTGAAACTCCGTATGAGGTTCCTGGCGATGAAAATGTCACGGCCATCAATATGGTTGACGTTGAGGCGAATGCTAAGGCAAGGAACATTCTCATACTGAGGTCTTAGCCATGTGAGTATGATAGGATTTCTCACCTTCGCTCCGCTCACGAGATTTGGGTAACCCTCGATGCTTACCATGAGGGCTCTACTCAAATCAAGGCGTGAGGCAGACAGTTCAAGCGCGAGTACAACAAGTTTGATCAACGCTACCGGTGAGAGTCTCGACGAGTGTTTTGGTCGGTTTACAAAGATTTTGAGCGACCTCCGAGCGATTGGTTGCATATACCCCGACTCGGACAATGCTCGGCATTTCTTGACCGCACTCGACCTTCGGGTTTGGGAGATGAAGGTGACCACTATCAAGGACACCACCGACTTATCGACTCGACTCTTGACGGGCTTTATTCCGCCTCAAGACTCATGAGATCGATGTCGTCTCTCGGAAGACGAAATCTCGATCGATGGCTTTGGTCACCGATCCCATTGGATCTTCTTCTTCCGATCCTTCTATTGGTTTCTCTCTTTCCGCCTTTGCGAGCTAAGCGATGACCAAGCTGGAAAAATTTCGGAAAATGAGCTTGCTCTTCTCGCCGCAAGTTTTCTCATGCATACAAGAGGGAGAGAGAGGAAGAGAGGTGGCATGATCACTGCTTGAGTGTAGTGGCCCCAACCACATTGGCGAACTGTCCCAAGTGGAGAAGGGCAAGAATAGCGTTGGCGGTTCGGGCAAGAACGACTACACCGACAAGAACGCAACAAGAAGCCTCCGGTTCGTGAACCGGCGCACGAGAAGAAGTACCTCAACTTCTCCAAGAACAAGAAGCTCTTCCACCGCGTCCTGCCGCGCTTAACGACATCAACCTCTCCGACACGGAGACATGGAGCGACGAGGCGAGGATGATCCGCAAGAGAAGAAAGGCGGCGACGACTTCTCCTAAGCATGTGCTTCATGGCGACACAAACGACATCGGCGACTCAGAGCTCTCAATGACTCGGACGAGGTACCCTCCTATGACCGACTCAACGAAGCTTTTCGCAAATTAGGAAAATTTCATGCTAGAGCTAGAGCTAGGTGTACAGAGCTTGAGAAGGAAGTAGGTACCTTGACTCGGGAGTTAGCTTCACTTAGATCTTCTCCTCCCGAGTCACCGATGATTGCTCTTTGTGTGATGCTATTCTTGTGGAGTTGGAGAACCTAAGGACCATACATGATAGTGTGCTTGTTGAACTTGATGGTCTTAGGTTGAAGAATGCTAGCACTAGTTACATTGATGCTATTCTGTTGAGGCTAGTTTTCTTCATGCTCACTCCACTCCATCATGCTCTAATTGCCCTAAATTGCTTGCGAAATTGATGCCATGAGCGAACACCTTAGGAAGCTTTCGCTAGAAACAATGAACTTGAATCACATGCTTCTAAGGACCCGGTCGGCTCATGTGAGGGTGTAAGTAATTAAAACTTGACAATGAAACCCTGAATGTCAAGTGTGCTAAACTTGCTAAGGACTTACTAGATAAGTCACAAAAATATTGCTTGCGATGTACTGAGATTGTGGGGGACTTGGATAAAATCCATGTTGAGCTTAGGAAGAAATTAGAAGACCAAGCCCATAGAATTAGAGATGCTCCTTGCGTTTCTTGTGAGGCCCTCAAGATTGAGGCGGCCGTCTTGAGGAGAAAAATGCACGTCTTTGAGAGAGCTCATCTTTCTGGTTCTTCTTCCTCTCCTTCCCCCTGTTCTTCTTGTGCTTCTTTCTTCCGAGATTGCCAGTATCTTATGAGCACCCTCAAGAAGTTTGTTGGAGGCAAGAAGAAGCTCAATCTTATTCTAGACCAATCCAAGATTAGTAGATTCAATCAAGGTCTAGGGTTTGATCCTTGAGCACGCTAGGCGCACCCTCCCACCATTGTGCTTGGCTCCAAGAGTGGTGAGATTGTGGTAGCTCCTGAGTGAGTACCACCGTGTTTAGGTCTCACTGGGTTGTCCATAGGACTTGACCACTGAAGGGTGTTACTCCTATTGCTTCGCCTCTAGCAAGGCGAAGTACACATGCACCTTCCGTAAGAAGGATGGTCACCTAGTAGATTTACGCTTCAGCGCCAAGATCACTCGGCGTGGCGTGTTGTCTGCTCTTAGGGGTATTCGTGGTCATCCCGGACTTTGAGTGCTCCTAAGACACACACCGCTTCTAGACGAGTTAGAGAGTCGCTTTGTTTTGGGCGGCGTCCGGGACTTGGTTTTCATGCTAGTTCTTCAAGTTTTAGTCACGGAGCTGTTCGTAGTCGATCTTTCGCCGTCCTCTTGATATTCCTCGTTTTCCCATCGAGGTAGATATCGGTGGCGTGAGGTGTTTTCGGTAGGAGATCCAAGCGACCTTCTTTGGTATGGTCGGCTTTTGCACCACGGCGTGCCAACCAGCTTTTGACTCCTAGATTATCTACGAGTTGCTCGATCGTGTGAGAATTGGCGTCAGAGAGATACTCGAGTCGATCTTCTTTCGTGGTGGTACTCACGAGGTGTCGTATGGTTCGAGATTGGGTTCCTAAGTCTTCACTCTATCCCGATCTTGAGTCATCTTTCTCTCTTGTGTCTTGATTAGGTTTCGGATGGGGAAGGGCGATGTTTGGATTGTTGACTCGGTTGTTCTCGTCATATGACCGGAGATTCTCGTTGGTTCTCTTCCTAGTCCGAGCCCCGGTGATGAGTTAATCACTTTTGGGGATGCATCTTCAGGTAGAGTCATTGCTAAAGGTACCATCTGCATTAACAAAATTTCATTCTTAAAGATGTTGCCTTAGTAAGTAAGCTGCAATACAATCTGCTCTCTGTTTCTCAGCTTATCGATGACTCTTTCGAGGTAAGCTTCAAGAGTAATGCCTGTAGAATCCTTGATTCATCAGGAGGGTTAGTTTGCGGGATTTCTAGATTTGGGAGAGTCTTTCGTGCTAATTTTTCTGCTTCTTCTGGAGACTCTCTTCGATGTTTGATTGCTTCTGAGTCCCGTGATCTCTCCTTCTGGCATAGGAGACTTGGTCACATTGGTTTTGATCATTTGACCCGAGTTAGTAGCCACGATCTCATTCGGGGTTTGCCCAAACTCAAGATGGTCAAAGACTTAGTTTGCTCTCCTTGCCGACATGGCAAGATGGTTACTGCTTCTCATCCTCCAGTCACCGTAGTGATGACTGATGCACCAGGACAACTTTTACATATGGACCTTTGTTGGTCGGCTAGAGTGCGATTAGCGGGAGGAAGTGGTATGTTCTTGTCATCGTTGATGATTTTCTAGATTCTCTTGGGTATTCTTCATGGCCTCGAAGGATGAGACTTTTCTCACTTGTGGGTTTGATCGAGAGGTTGTCTATTGAGCTCCCGGTGCATTACGAGCTATCTGCAGTGATAATGGCACGGAGTTCAAGAATTCCTACTTTGAGAGTTTTTGCGTGGAGTGCGGTTTAGAGCATCGTTCTCTTCTCCCTACTCCTCGTGAGAATGGCGTAGTGGAAAGGAAGAACAGGACCACTGGTTGAGATGGCCGGACGATGCTAGACGAGTCTGATACTCCTAGGAAGTTTTGGGTGAGGCTATAGCTCTTGCTTGCCATGTTTCTAATCGCGTATTTTGAGAGCACATTTGCATCGCACTTCTTATGAGTTGAGGTATGGGCGAAAGCCCGGTGTGTCTCATTTTCGCGTTTTTGGTTGCAAGTGTTTTATCTTGAAGTCAGTAACCTAGATAAGTTTGAGTCTCGCTTTTTCGATGGTATCTTTCTAGGTTACTCGACTTCTTCTCGTAGCTATAAGTGCAGGTGTTGATGCATAGGATCATAGAGACCGTGATGTGACCTTTGATGAGGCTAGCCCAGAGCTAGACACGATATTTCGAGCTCTTCTTATCCCTCCGAGACCATCTTTGTAGAAGATGAGGATGATGGAGATGATGGTGTTCCACCGGATCCAGTTCCTCTATACCCGAGGTGCCTCCTGTTTCCATTTACGCACCTCGGGAGACCACCCTTGCCTTCCGACTCTCTTTCGTGAGTGGCTCTGCTCCTACCTCTTCTGTGTATGAGGTAGAGGCCACTTCTGCTTACGGTCCTCCCGTCATATCCGTAAAGCTCATCCACCGATCGGATCATTGGTGATCTGTTTGAGCGCGTCACTCGCTCAAAATCAGGTTTGTCGATTCTGCCTCCACTCGCCTTCGTTGCCTCCTTTGAGCCGAAAGATGTTTCTCATGCATTATCCGATGAATCGTGGATTAATGCTATGCATGAGGAACTTGAGAATTTTGAGAGGAACAAGGTATGGCAGCTTGTCGAGCCTCCATCTGGTCATAATGTCATTGGGACCAAGTGGGTGTTCAAAAACAAGCAGAGTGAGGATGGGGTTGTCATTCGCAACAAGGCTAGGCTAGTTGCACAGGATTTTTCTCAGGTTGGGGGTCTTGACTTTGAGGAGACCTTTGCCCCCGTAGCTAGACTAGAGGCTATTAGGATCCTGCTTGCATTCTCTGCATCCCAGGGTTTCAAGCTCTATCAAATGGATGTCAAGAGTGCATTCCTCAATGGCTATATTGAGGAAGAGGTTTATGTTAAACAACCTCCGAGATTTGAGAACCCCAAGTTTCGAGTCATGTATACAAGCTCTCCAAAGCTTTGTATGGACTCAAGCAGGCCCCCAGAGCATGGTATGAGAGGCTCAAGTCTTATCTTCTCAGCCATGACTTCAAAATGGGCATAGTAGACAAAACTCTATTCATCAGACACCATGAGTCTCATTTTCTTCTTGTCCAGATTTATGTGGACGATATCATTTTGGTGGCTCGTCTCATTCGCTTGTGTCTCGGTTTTACGAGGTAATGAGCCTGAGTTTGAGATGAGTATGATGGGCGAGTTGAGCTACTTTCTTGGCTTCCAAATCAAGCGGACTCGGGAGGTACTTTCTTGCATCAAGGCAAATATACCCGTGACCTCTGAGGCGCTCGACATGTCGATGGGAAGCCGGTGATGACTCCTATGGCCACCATCTGCGTCCTCGAGCCCGATGAGGATGGTGAGCCTCTTGATCAAAAGGAGTTTGAGCATGATCGGCTCCCTCTTGTACCTCACCGCTTCGAGGCCGGACATACATTTCATTTGTGTGTGCGTGCGCTCGATTTCAAGCTTCTCCTCGCGCCTCACCGCCAAAGTGGTCAAGCGCATTTTCAGTACCTTCGTGCTACCACCGATTATGGTATTTGGTACTCTTCGTCTTCTTGTCTATCTCTTAGAGCTTTTTCCGATGCCGACTTTCTTTGGTTGTAGGATAGATAGGAAGAGCACTTCGGCACTTGCCAATTCATTGGCACTTCTCTTGTTTCTTGGTCATCTAGGAAGCGATCAGGAGTTACCTGATCCACCGAGGCCGAGTATGTTCTTTGCAGCCGATTCTTTGTAGCAGTGCTCTGGATGAGATCGACCTTACGGGACTATGGGTTAGAGATAGAGAGTGTGCCACTTTTACGTGACAACACTTCACTATTTGCATTGCTAAAAACCCAAATGCAACATTCGGACCAAGCACATTGATATTAGATATCACTTCCTTAGAGACCATGTGGAGAAGGGAGATATCGCGCTTGGTTCGAGAGAGTGACCTTGATTAGCGATATCTTCACCAAGCCTTTGGATAGCTCAGATTTGTTGCCTTGAGGAGTGAGCTTGGAGTCGTGAGCCCTTACGGCCTTTCGTGAGGGGAGTGGTTTGTATATTATGTATTATATGTTTTCTTCGACTTTTCTTTTCTTTGTGTTTCTTCCGGGTGACTTTGGGCTTGTTTTCTTGAGTTGAGTTCACTCACTTAGACTTCGGCATGCCTCGCATGGACCTCTTATCTTGTGCTTTAGGTTGCTATCATGCGTCATTAGTCATTCTCTCTTCTCTCTAGGTTGAGTTCCCTCACGTCTTATAAGTCTAGCGGTATTGGGCCTCTGGGTAGGCAGGTCTGTGTGCACTCCTTAGTTGGGATCTAGAGTCGACTTCCTATGTCGATCCTTGGGGAAGATAAGAGCGAGTCCGAGCAGTAGTGAGTCTCTTCTATCTTATCTATACTCAATAGCCATCCAGTTTTGCAGTTTCTCGACTTCTTCTCCTCATTCTGTTTTTCTGGTTGTTATTGAGTTCATTTGGGTCTTCTTTATGCCTAATCTTGATAATAACTCATTTGTTAACCAGATTTGAGCTTAAAATTGATTCATTTGTTGAGGGGGAGTTTAGGAATCTGTTCGTGCATTGCATATAGACTGCATTTCTTGTTTAATGAGCTTTGTCTATTATGCAATTGATTTCATCTTCATGCTATACACCATGCTACATCATTTGAAGAAAATCACTAGCTTAGGTATGTCCAAGTTCATTTAACTTGCTAAGCTTAAAAATGAATTAAGCCTTAAATGAAAAACTTGATGAAACTTGTTGCTTTTACTTGCTAGGTTTCTTCTCTAGAGGTTTGTGCCATAATTTGAGAAATTTAGGAGTTCTCTAGAGTCCCTATAGCAACTTGGGTGAAACTAGTTTGATCCATGCAGAGTCCTTCAATTGCTCATGAATCGTTGTGCTAAAAATGAAAATTAAACAAAATTGACTCTTCTTGTGCACATACGACTCAACACCTTGTATTCACAAGACCGCTTCCCATTGCACTTGGGATGAACTTGGAATACATCGTGTTTGACCTAGACCATCCTCTTAAGAGCTCATCTTGAGATGGTCGCATACGGCTTGAGTCAATTGGTTGTCAAAAGAAAATGCAAATAAATTAAAAACAAAGACATATGTGGGTAAAGAATGCAAATAATGTCAAACATTTGCACCCCGCTATGTCTTGTATGATGATAAATCAAAATTTGCATTAAGTGATAAATGAGCCCGAAGGACCTTGTATGCTCTTCTAGATTCCCCAACGTGTTGAGTAGGTTGAACTCTAGGTTTTCCTTTTGATCCTTAGAGTGGCTATTCTTCTATTTTTGAAACTAAAGCTAAGTGTTGCACTTGTCAAATCTTGCTAAAAATGAAATATTCAAAACTAAGCTCGTATTTGCACTTGGACATGTCTTAGTTTAGTCATCTTCTGAAATTGACAAGCTTGGTGTAATATCCTTCCATTTTGATCAATTGGATAATCTTCAAAGCTCTTTCGATTGCATTTCATGCATACATAAAAAAATTGATGCCTATATTGCCAAAAGGGGGAGAAAACGTAGAAAAGGCATCACTAAAAAGATAAAAATGTGAATGCTTATTTGGTTATTATGATCTTTGTAAAACTATGCTACTACTTACATTTGGATCATAATCTCATAATCACATTTGACATGTTTAGTTGGATTTTAGAGTTTTGTTGAAAACTTGCTCTTTCTTAAATTTAACTCTAAAATCTGAATTCCTCTTCGTCAACTTGGTCATGGTTCTAATTTCTATCTTTTGACCAAGTTTGACTTTGCAACTAAAATTGCTTTCTTCTTCATTTTCTTCAAACTCAAATTTATGCCTTTTGTGTGGTTTGTCAATATACTCATCAAGGGGAGATTGAAGGACCATGTGGAGGTCCATTCATATTTGTGATGAGTATTTGACTTTATTTGAGCAAGGTGTGCTCAAGTTTGAGTTTGATTTGGATTGATTTTCAAAATGAAGCAATTTGAGTTGTACCGGCCGTATGGACACGGTAGTGGTGAGTTGCATGGTTTATTGCACATCTTTGTGGGCATTGCTATGTGAGGAGTTTCCTTGTTTTTGATGGTTGCGGGACGACGGTGCTAGGTCATGGTGAGGCGAAGGATGACCGGGACTAGGCGAGGAGCGTCGGAGGTCCAAGACGGTTGGGAGATCGCCGGAAGATGATCGGAGACGGAGTCCGGGCAAGTCAAGAAGACAAGGAAAGGAGATGATGCTAGCTAGATGCCGCGTGGATCAATGAGGACCGTCGGATTGAGGTCTAGTTGATAGGTTAGCGGGTCTAGGTAGTATGCTTTGAAAACCGTGCAAGAAAACCCGGTATGTGTGTGTGTTTTGGGTTAGCCCTTGCATGGCTGTGTGTGTGGGTTAATCCTAGCCCTTAGATGAGTGCTCTAGGGTTGAGGGACTCATCCAAGGGTGGTAGGTGGCCCAAGAGTAGTATAAATAGGGGTGGAGGGGTAGCCTCCTCTCTTTGAAGGTGTTGAGGATTTTGATGCTCATTTGAGCTTTGCCCACATGAATGTGAGGCTTTGTAACCTCCCCTTCCAGAAATGAAATGTTTCCTCAAATCATTTCTTTTTTTTGTGCATTTACATTACGCAATTTATATTATGCACTTAAATTCCGCACTTAAATTTCGCAATTAAATTCAGCACTTACATTCTTGCAATTTACATTTATGCAATTTGGATTTACCTCCCCTCCTTCTAAATGTTGTTCTTCTAGGATGTCTTGAGGGTGTTCATTTGGTTTTGCATCTTTCTTACACCCTTGGAGAGACTAGAGATCAAGTTTTTCATCAAATTGCAAATCTGTCCAGAACTTGTTCTTCACGCAGCAGTCAGTGTTTGATTTTTATAAAAATATAGAAAAATAATTTTTAAGTGATTCTTTTTAGAGAACGTGTATAACTCATATATACATCTTTATAAAATTTATTGAGTCCACTGGTTGCACCGTTTGAGAGCTATGAAGTGAAAACTGAGCCTCAAATTTTTTGGTCGAAGTTTCTGACTGTCTGTATTGCTTGATTTTTAATTATTAGTATACAAAGTATTCTGAGGTGATTTTTGGTGGAGTCGTTCACGTCTCAACTTCTCACAGGGACAAAAATTCTCAAAAATGTTAGAGCAACAGAAACTCACCAACCACCTGTTCCAACTGAGGACAATTTCTGAAAATCTGCTTTAACTTTTCTGAAAAGAGACTTTGGTGTTTTAGCTTTATCTCTTTTAGAAAAGAAGTCTTTTGAATTGATTCATCTTTTGTTTGGACACTTGACAACCAGGATTATGATTAAAAAAACCCCTCACATGATTAATGGTTCTTATCCATGCAAGCTAGGGGTACACATAGTTGTCTAATTGTTCGGATTTTTAGAGGGTGTCGAATCGAGAAGCACTGTTTGAACGAAAATCTTTGGGTGCTTTAGATTTTTATTGCAAGAGTGTTTGGAGTACTTTGAGTGGGGGAAATTTTATTTGGGATCATTCACCCCCCCTCTGATCGCCATTTCGATCTTTCAGTCACAAAACGATGTTGACTTGTTGATGGCACGTGGTGCATGGGAATCAACTGGGGTGGTAAATAATTTAGATTGGGGCAAGTGGCAAGCGACAGTGTGCCAAGGTGGGCCAGGAATGGCAGAGGGTTTGTGAAAGTCTTGCCTTAGTCAATTAAGGACTTAACCTTGCGAGCCTTTGAACTGAGTCAATCATGCAACCACATGATCTGAAATGGGACAGACCTAACTAAGTAGGATTACCGATATCCTGATATATGATTCCTCAGGTGGATAATCACACAGAAACGTGCATACATGGAAGTATGGTTATAGCAGAGGATGAGGCATTACACATCAATCTAACTGTTTGTCGGTCCTATCCTTCTCCTCCGCGGAGGAAAGGTGTAGTGTATGGCTTACCGGGAGGGTCAATGTTAGGATAAAGGTTTTCGAAACGTTTTGTCATGACCACTCGCCTTTGTGGTGTATGGTTATGTCGTGTGGGTAAAGTGAATAACCTCTGCAGAGTGTGAAATCTATTCGGATAGCCATGCTCGCGGTACTGAGCAATTCTCGGGGATTACAGTCAAGGGTTAGATTTTCTTAAATGAAAACTTGGATGGGAATGCTGGATGTTATTGAAAGTTGGAAGTTGACTTAGATTGGATAACTTGGTTTACCTGAAATGCTGAAAATTACTATTTACTGCTATTTGTTTTAATGTCTTTACAATCTACTTATTGTACTTGTTTATAAATGCTGCTTTACTGCAAAATAGCCATGTTAGCTTTTTCTTTTGGAATAAGCCTTTCATATAGTTATGTTAGAATTGCATTCTGTGCACAACTTGTTGAGTGGTTTAAGTACTTACCCTTGCCAACAACATCACCAGTGACAAGTCTACACCTGCTTTAGAGGAGGTGTTCCAGGAGGAGACGAATATTTAGGGGCAAGCCTTGTCAGTTGCCTGTGGTATAATGAAGGGTTGATTTACGTTTTCATTCCGCTGCAGTTTAATTTGTTATTTATCCTTGTGAGGCATAATCATGTAAGTTTGACCATAAGGTCAGTCAAAAGTTTAATATTTAATACATGATGTCTTTTATTTTGTTTCTGCTGTGTATGATTGTGATATTTATCTATGTTGAGCCTGTGTGCACTAGCGTGATCCTAGACTAGTGCAATATACACAGAGGGTCTGGATTTGCATATTCAGGTCTCGACAATTATGGATGTGACGACCTTTACGTTAGTACTTAATGCGTGTGCGTCATTTCGTGTGATAAGTTCTAGATAGCAGATATTCAAGATTTGTTCATGTTTTATGGTGATAGAAATGTTCGAGAGGTGCCATATGGGGTGGCCATATGCCATGTTATGTCATGTTATTTCTTGTTATATCCCCATATTTGTTTCATGCTTTTTATTGCCATTAAGTGTCATGTCACTCCTTGTTATATCCTGTAGGGCATGGCAATGCACGCAAGTGCATCCGCACAGACTTTACTTGACTCGACTATCGATGCACAACGTCGTAGCCAGGTGTGGCTCACGAGTGTTGGTCCACAACCATTCATTCTCAGAGGCTCGATGGAGCACTGGCCCTTAGACGCGTGGTACACACCGTTTCTATGGGAGTCAGGGTTACTGCTGTTGGCCCGGATGTTGCACATCGGGCATTGTTTCACTTTGGACGCACCTCTATTGTCCGCGCTCATCAATCGTTGGAGGCCAGAGACCCACACATTCCACTTCTGATGAGGGGAGATGACCATTACCCTCCAGGATGTTGCCATGATCACTGGTTTGCCTATCAAGGGCATGTCCACTGCCTAGGAGGACCGACTGGAGAGTCCAGTTGCAGCGCATGTTTGGTCATCTGGTCCATAAGAACACTGCGGGGGTCCCACATTCATATTTACACTGCTACATGCGATGCCCCGCAGATGCGCCGGAGTATGTTGTCCGGACTCACCTGGTAACATATTGTTGTTCTTGTTCGAGTTGGTTCTATTTCCTTCTACATAGGGAGATTGGGTTTACGCAAGCTACATCCACATTGTGGAGGCTTTGGCTGACAGTGACCTCGATGACATACCGCAGTATAGCTTCAGATCAGCGGTGCTCTGCGCGATATACCGTGGATTGTGTGATGCTTGTCTACAGATATCCAGGGAGGAGCCTGTACTTGCTCCACTATTGGTGCGTACAGCTCTCGAGATCCACAGAGACTCCACCACGGACTCGCTCGATCATGACTTGCTACCAGCAAGTTCTGCGTGGGGTACGACACGCTTGTCACAACAGCCATAGTGGGGACTTGGTTTGGTCAGACATACCCCATACACCGTCCACGATTATGGCATAGGCCATAACAAGTACATTTTGTCGTTTGAAAGTTATTCACATTTATGCAACGTACTTTTTGTTGTGCTACTTTGTAATATTTCAGCAACCTAACCTTTTTGGACATGCCATTTCCATTTACAGCACGCACCTAGGGATCGATCTCTCCTTCCGCCATTGTTCGGGTGCCAACATGAAGCAACTGCTCCAGCACCAATATGTACAGCTCCCGAGATCAACACGGACTCGCCCGATCAGGACTTGTCATCTGCACATTCGGCCTTGGGTACGTTCGCGCCAGCACGCTTACTGTAGGAGCCACCTCGGGATACTTGGTCCGGCCAGATCTACAGCCTGTACACCATCCACAATTACAATGTGGGCTCATCATATGCGCAGCTGCCAGGGCTTGTACGTTTTCTTCCATTTTAATTATTTCACATCGAAAAACAGAACTAACAGTTTGTGTGCAAAGGTTTCACAGGAGGAGTTCGGGCAATTGGCTCAGTACTCCACGCCCACGCAACCTACCTCAGTATGTACTACATTCAATTTCATTTTCTAATTGCATTCTCTTCTTTCCACAGAACTAACGGTACATTGCAATGCAGCATCCTGGGTGGGTCGACAACATGATCCGTGAGCAACACCTGGGACCCAACCAACTTCAGGAGGCCCCTCCCCCAACACAGGACACGCAGTACGATTTGTAGAGCGCTATACAGGCACCTGACCTATTAACGTTACCAGAAGAACAATTTCGTCGTGCACGGAAGCGGTAACCGGATTAGAGTTAAGGTCTCGCGAAGAAGAGCAGTTGTATGTGTGTAATGCATGTTGTATGTATAATTATTGTATGCCTTCAGAGGTGAACCCTTTTTTCCTGGTGCAAGGAATACGATAGTACTTTTAATTCACAGGTTGATTTTAGGAGTCATCCTAAACCAAGCAATCCTTGCACATTTCACACTCGAAGCATGATCATGGGGCTGATGCTTCGACTCTGGTTAATGTTAGTCCCTAAGGTGTTGGTGCTGCAACTCTAGTTAATAATAGTCCCCAAGGCGCTAGCGCTACAACTCCAGTTAATGTTAGTCCCCGAGATGCTGGATGGAATGGTTGGCCAATCTGCTGGTGGGAAGTGTAGAAAATTAACAATCAAAGGGTTAGACTTCTATATATGCAGATCGACCGATCTGCAACTTTGATTGTCATTTTCTGGACTTCCTAGCAGTACACTTGCAGATTGGCCAACCATTACATCCAGCACCTTGGAGACTAACATTAACTGGAGTTGTAGTGCCAGCGCCTTGGGGACTATTATGAACTAGAGTTGGAGCAGCAACACCTTGGGGACTAACATTAACTGGAGTCAA
Source organism: Otatea glauca (assembly GCA_036346275.1). NCBI lineage: Eukaryota > Viridiplantae > Streptophyta > Magnoliopsida > Poales > Poaceae > Otatea > Otatea glauca. The sequence continues at coordinate 19,829,926 of CM070717.1, read as the reverse complement.
AGCACCAGCCTTATGATCATGCTTCGAGTGTGAAAAGAGTGAGGATTGCTTGGTTTAGGATGACTCCTAAAAGCATGCCGTGAATTAAAAGTACTATCAGATTCCTCGCACCAGGCAAAAAGGATGCACCTCTGAAAAGTCAGGTTTAGTAAGTAAATAATTTGTGTGTTAAATTATTGTTTCCAATTTATCGCTTCGTCAAACAGACGAGACAAGACGTTGCCCCACTTTCACAGAGCGAAGTGACAACACACTGACCATTGTTTTGTCAGTCTGATTTGACAACTTGTAGTGAATTGTGCTTGCCATTTTCCCCGCCGAATATTTGCTTTGGCTTCATAAGTAGGCCTCCATGCCATCATCTTCATGATATCCTCTTCCTCATCCCATCTCTTCTCTCCTCTAGTTGGGTGAAAGGCATGTCTCAGACATCGAGCTCGGGGAATCGGAGGGCTCTTGTGCTTGCCACTACTAGGCGGGTCGATTGCCCTAACTGACGTATGCAAGCTAATGTGTTCTACGCCAACACTAAGGGAAATAGTGGGCGGGTGTTCTACAAATGTTCTTTTTTCTCCGTAAAGTACAAATTGAGTTTGGATTCTTCTGGTTTTGACGATTATTTTGCAGCTCGAGTTGTCTATTTGTACAGATCCCTTCTTTCTTTTCATTGCCTCAATGCATGTTGACATGGTAGCATAGGCTAAAGGATGCTAATATTTTCAGTGGGCAGACACCATGGACAGAGCGTCGAAGCACCTTGGTACCACGAGAGGGCAGATGATGCAGCCTGGGTTGGACTAGAGGATGGACCCTGCACTGGAGCAGAGGTTGAACATGCTGATGCTAAAGATGGACCATATTTTAGATCATATCAAGTTGTTTGAGAAGATTTTGTTCGTGGGTATTGTTGTTGTACTTTATGCTATATTTGCGCAGTAGTTAGTTTGCTGCAAAGGAGACTACGTTGGTTACGTATTCCATTTCAAGTGGTATATGAACCATGTATCCAGTTCATGTTTATGTTTGCCTCTTTGCTATTTAACGAATATGTGGTACTATCCATTTGATGTTTATGTTTGCCTTCATGCAGCTTAAAAAATCCAGTGCAGCGATAAAGCCTCAGGTTGATAAAGCCTAAAATATTGTAATACACAAGTCAACAGTCCTGCTAACAACGAACTTGCCAAGATTTTGTGGATGAGTCAACTACTTTCTTAAAGCTAAACACACTCAATTCATGCCTAGTCTGTCACCCATGTCTAGCATATCTGCGAAGTGACAAATTTATTGCTTTCAACCGAACTAACTTTGTCAGCCCGATTTGACAACACGCTGCCTCCACTTCCTCAGAGCGAAGTCACCACACACTGGCCATCACTTTGTCAGCCAGACTTGATAGCATGCTGCCCAGCTCCGCCTTCTCGGAGCAAAGTGACAACACCCTTCGTGAGCGTTCTCAGAGCGAAATGATAACACACTGCCTATTACTTTGTCAGCACCATATGACAACACGCTGCCAACACTTTCTTAGAGCGAAGTGACAACACATTGGCTATAGCTTTGTCAGCCCGATTTGACAACACGTTGTAGCCCGCTTTCTTAGACCGAAGTGACAATACGCTGCCACCAGTTTTGTTAGACCAAAGTGAGGACATGCTATCCCCCACTGTACCAGCCCTGCATCAACTACACACTTCCTATAAAATCACTTGCCACCCAGATAGCAATTCTTCTAAAGCTCAACCTCCACTGTGGACACTCCATTTGTGCCAACATCACACCCAACACTCCCCTACAACGTCGGGGTTGCTGATGTCTAGCTACGCGAAGCTTCTTCGCAAGCGGGGGAGGAATCTTGAGAAGGCGACATCCTACCCTGATTGGTCTTGCAAGGATGCACCTGTGACCCTAGAGTTTCCTCGGCCAAACTGTGACTGCAGTCTTCCGGCATGGATCAAGTTGTCTGAGCATGTAGACACCGCCGGTCGTGCTTTCTACAGGTGCAACGAGCTCCCTGTAAGTTAATGACAAGCAATTACATTCGGTAATGCATGTTGCGTTTACCCGAGCTCTAACTTTATCCACGCATAATCCCACCAACAAGATATATGCTACTTTTTTCGGTGGATCGATGGGCCAGACAAGTACGATAGGACATTCTACGAAAAGGATCACTGGCTAAACTACCTTGTAGCGCCCGAGCAATACAAACGTTAGAAGCCTAAGCCTTAGACCGCGGATGACAAACCAAAGCCACTGCGCCACTATCCTGACGAAGCACACTTCTGGAAGGCATAAGAGAAGCTTCAGACACATCGGAAGAAGATGAAGGAGAAAGCCGATGAGGCATACGCATGCGCGTGGGAGGAGACTAAGATCACGCCTGAGGACTATTATTGGGTGGAAGTCTATGGGAGTAACTGAAAGAAAGCCAAAGCACTACACCTCGTGCAATCAAAGGGGAATGCATTGATGGATCCTTCCATATAGGGTCTACGCCACTAAGCATGACTTTTATCATTTCCAAATTGCGCGTATGTACCTTAGCTGTAGTTTTCGTTCGTGGTTCGTCCGTGTCGTCGCACCATGTCTCTTTCGTTATTTTGTATGTCAAGCTATGTCATTTCCTATGCCATACTATGTACCACTAATATTTCAATGTTATGCTACGTACCTTAATATTTGTATGTATGTTTTTTTTCTCGTCGTTTTCTACATCCTGTTATGTCATTTTCTTTCGTATGAGCCATATACTCCCTGCCTTCATTTTGTTTATACCAATAGTAAACATCACTGTTTCGAATTTTTCCTTATCATTTTCCCTCTGCCTTGTTATTTCTGTATTTTGTAAAAATAATTATTACAACAAATTCAAAAATTATGTGTGCCATTGTTTGTCCGCTTCATAACAAAAGTGATTTTGAAAGAAAAATTTAACACGTATGTCGCGTTGCCCTTTTTTCAATTCGAAAAAGTGAACTTATGTATTTCATACACATTATCCGTCAGTACTATCATTTGTATTGACCCATATGAGCCATATAATCCACGTAACTCATTGGTAAGTGTCTAGTATGTTTGTCGTTTTAGTAATTTTGCATGTTGTCCTCACTAGGTCGAAAATGTTGATTTGCAAAAAAAAGAGCAGTCGTCGTAGCCGCACTGCACTACTGTGAGAATACCTGACATTCCACGGTTCCCTGCTGCGGCAGGCCTCCACCTCCTGTGGCCGCGTCGGCTTGCCACACTCCCAGATTTCCCACGCTGGGAAGGTTCTTTCCGCGCAGAGCGTGTGCGCTACCACTGCGTTCCGCGCTTCCCTAGCGCGGTACAGGAGTCCTGGGGCCATTTTTGCAAATACAGCATGACGGGAGCTAAATTTAGAAAAAACGAATTCCAGGTGGCAAAATACATGAACAGTTCTCCTCACCCTATTCTTCCTAAATCCTATGTGTATCTAGCAGTGCTGTAAAAAATTATATACGTTTGACTGACGAACGTGGTATCTCTAAGCGATTAATCGCAATACAACCGATTAATCGGAATTTAACATACGCTTATGCATTCTTATTAATATATATTTTTTACATTTAGAATTAATTAGAAATAGTTTAGTTACCCAAAGTTATTGTAAATTATCACTCTACAAAACATGTTTTACTTTTCATTGTTTATACCTCATCCAAAGATACATACTATGAACGCTATGACACAATATTATAAACTAATTTATCGCACTTAGTGAATAAAAATATGCTATTTTCGTGATTAAATGGGAAAACAGATGATTAATCAGAAAACGGTCAATTAATCGGATTATGCGGTCAATTAATCATTCAACTGCATTAATTGCACCTTAATTAAACTATTCGTAGCGGTTTAGTCATCGTTATCAATTAATCAGCTGACTAATTGGTCGAGTCGATTGTTTTTACAACAATGGTATTTAGCCCTCTTGCACATTTTTTCATCTTTGACCTCTTCCTAAATGAAATTGTAAATTTAGCCCTCATTCTCCACTGTAGAAGCATCGGTAGACGATACGTATCACCTACTGTGGATCGAGCTTGGGTACCATAGTAGGAAGGGGTACGGGAGAGGATCTGGTCCCTGACTACCCGTTATTATAGAAGAGCATGATAGGTAAAGAGATTAGATTTACAATTCTAATCGAGAGAATAAAAATGTAAAAAAAGTACACGGGCCAAACAGGCCAAAGCTTCCTTCTTCTTGTCCCGTGGCACGAACGGGAGCGAGGAATTGCACCCTTTTCCCGTGTGGCGACACGCGCCGCGACCGTCTAACTGCTTCACCCGCGCTGCCCCATTCCACCGTCGCCGTCTCACCTCGCAAGCAGGCAACAGAGAATCGCCTCCTCCCCCACGCCCTTTTCGCCTCCTGTTGCCCCCTCGCCTCCTCTCCAAATCGCAGTCTCCCTCCGTCCCCACTTGCTCCTCCTGTCACTTTCCGCCAGGGAGATTCTTGCCCTCCTCCGCTCCTCCTCTCTGGCCCACGGACTCCGGAGGCGCCGCGGAGGCCACACGAGGAGAGGAGGTAGCTGTTGCTCTTACTGGTGGCTCTTGTCCTCGCCATCTCTGCTCTCCCTCTCGCCGTCGCTGTATAATAATATCAGCCATTATACTATTGCTGGCTCACTGCCCCAACCATAATCCCCGCCACGACCACGTTCGTACGCTTGCTGCCTCGCCTTGCCTTGACGAGTTCTTGCCCTCGTTCGTTCGTCGCGACACCGTCCGTCGTGAGATCCATCCGTCCACCCACCCACCCACTCTCATCTCCAGCTTACAAGATCCGGGTCTGCCCGAGGTTCTCCGTTTGCCAAGATTTGCTTGCTCCAAGATTGCAAGAAGCAAGGGGGGTAGAGTCGTGCGGAGCGAGCGCGCATGGTTGCGGTCGCGGGGGGAAGGCGGTCCGCGGTCAGCCGCCGGAGGCCGGGCTGTGGTGGGGGGAAACAGCAGCAGCAGCCGCAGGCGCAGCAGCAGCGGCTGCTGGCAGTAGCCGTCGCAGCGCGCATCGCCGCGGCGAATTCCGCGTCCGCGGAGGCCGCTGTGTATGGCGGAGGAAGCGGCGGGTGCTGCCTCGAGTTCCTCGAGTGCCTGCTGCGTGCGCTGGGCGTGAGCGCCGGGACCGCGGGGCCCGCTCAGTTCAGGTGGACCGTGCGGCCTATGCGGAGGCGGTGGCGCGGGGGTTCCTCGCCGCGCGGGGCGTCCGCTGACGGGCGGCGCGCCGAACTGAGGGGCGCGCCCGGGCGCATCGCGGGCAACGGCTCCTGCGCCGCCGCGTCGCTGTACACGATGCAGGGCAAGAAGGGCGTCAACCAGGACGCCATGGTTGTCTGGGAGGTATACAAACGTTGTTCATGCTCTGTATTTTATTCTTCTCTTCCGTTAATTCTTCGATGGATACCTTTTAATTTGATTCCTTTGTATGATGCGAAACCTGTACTTCAGATTCTCCAGAAATAGATCTTGGTATCATGAGAAAGAAACGTGTTCATGATTTGTTGAACTCTAGCCGATTGTGATGTTTACATGAAGAAACAAAACGGTCTGATTTGGGCCGTTTTTTTAATATATGTGTTCTTAGGTATGCTTGAGCAGGCCCCGGCAAAGAAAGATTTGAACTTTCACATAAGACGTACATGTGGCGTCTTGCTGTAGAATGCTTGTGTGGTTTCACATACTTCTGGATTAGAATACCAGTTTGCTTTGTCTCCTTGTCCCTTGCTTCACATGGATTGCCGTTGTTTTAGCTTGTAGTTTAATCCGGCATAATTATTGTTCTCCGGATGGAGAAACCTGTAAGCTGGGGAGGGACTCCACATAATTCTCATCCTTATCCTTGGTATTTCTTTTTATGGATGATCTTTTCTGCTAGATCAACTGCTCGAGTTGAACAACACTTGGGACTAGCTATTTCCTTTTATTAAGTATATTTGGTTACCTATCTGTTGTATGCCACACAAGTTGTTCTTATCTCCTATAGGTTTGGTTAAATTTAATTATTTCCTAGGGATCTTCTCCACAGGTCACTAAGGTTTGAATTACGAAAAATTCATGGTTTGTTGTTGTAGATCCCTGCACACCATGTGCTATATTCCCTTTATTCCTTCTTAAATGATGTTATCAACTTTTTGCGGTCTCCATGATGCTACTTTAACCATTTAATTTTTATATACTTTGTATAATTATAAATTAAAAAACTATAATATTATAAAAACACTTTGAACAACAAATTTGTAGGTTTCATATGGCCAATCTTAGATAGTTTGACCGCATGAATCCTAAAATGTCATTTAAAATAATGGAGGGAGTATCATTGTAATGAGGTAGTGATTAGAATAATAGTTCCTTGCACGTGCTGCTCTTAAACCAGTATATTTGCTGTAATAGCAATTTATTTAATAGTAATGGTTTGAACATATCTGTATGGAATTAATTATTCTGTCTATTACCAAATAGATTTTGTTTTAGAAAATGACACGTGTTCCAGTGTACATCCTTTACAATATTTTTTCACTATATATGTTAGTGAAAATTTAAAACAATATTGTTATGGAGCTACTTTAGATTACAAATGTATTTATCTGCTACTCCCTCTAGTCCAAAATAGATGTTGCTTTGGACTTTAGAGTGAGGTTTTAGTTTTCAAATTCAAATACGTGTCATTTTGGTTTTTTGAGGCAACATTTTTTTCATTGCTTATTGGTAGTAATGTGTTAGAGAGATAAGTATACAATTAATAGAGGCAAAACTATGTCAAAAACAATAAGTGAATCCTTCATTGTGTATATTTATTGGAACTAAATTACATTAGCTTGTCTTCCATTAGCATAGGCTTCCGTTAACATGTGATGTACCTTTCTTCATTTGTAAATTACTTAAGCTTTGTGGTTCTTACATGCTTCTATCTTTTCTTTTCTTTCTTCTGAAAGAAGGTTCTTACATTCCTCATGCTTGTGTGCTGTAACTATACTGATTTTCCATTTCACTGTTAATGACTTTTAGCAATTATATAGTTGATTTTAACAGGTAATTTTTGCTCTCACTTGCAGAATTTTGGTTCAAAAGATGATACCATCTTTTGTGGTGTTTTTGATGGCCATGGACCACAAGGCCATTTGGTTGCCAAGAGGGTCAGAGATCTTCTCCCTATAAACTTGAGTGCAAATTTAGGAAGGGATGAATACAAAGAGACTTTGACCAGCACTGTCACAAACGGGACAGCTGAAGGAGGTACAACCAAACATGTGGATGAAGATACAGATGCTGCCCTTGGAACTGAGGAAAATGGAGAGTACCCAGAAATCTTCACAGCATTGAGAACTTCATTTGTGAGGGCATTTTATGCAATGGACAGGGATCTGAAGTTACATAAAAATATTGATTGTGTGTTCAGTGGAACCACAGCTGTCACATTTATCAAGCAGGTGAAACTGCTCCTACTGCATATAGGCCAAAACTGATTTTTTTTTTAAATTAAAACAATCTTTGTCCTTTTCTTTGCTGTGAAACTTCACTTGATATTTCTAATTCTAACATGTCTTTCTTGTTATTTCTACAGGGCCATCATCTTATAATTGGCAACTTGGGGGATTCTAGAGCTGTGCTGGGCACTAGAGATGAAGATAATCATCTTGTTTCTCTTCAATTGACTGTGGACCTCAAACCTAGCATCCCAAGTATGTATTATCTTCATGCTCCTAGTGTGTTCTTCTAAAAGTCTACAACATAATGATTGTTTTCTGCCTTTTCCTCCAGTACTGTGGAATTCTTAACTATTGTTTGTTTTCTATGTTACAAAGAGTTCTAACAGCATGATCATTCTTTTCATCATTGTATTGTTCCATAACAAGTGTGGTTGCTGAATCAGTGTAGCATGTCAGTCAATCTCTTAAAATAGAAGTACACACCTTTGCTTTTTAATGAAACAACTTGATGAGATGCACATGTGAATGAGATTTGCGATTTTTTTTTTTTTGCAAATATCAGGTTGGATTTATTGCTAAATAGACCTTGGCTCTGCAACTAGGTGGATGAGGAAGTTATGTCATCCTTTTTGTGTTTTTAGTGTTCAAATTAGCTTTGTTCGAAGGGTTAGGATGCTGATTACATAGTTATGATTTTTACTTGTAGGTCTCTGTGCTGCTAGAGTAGATGCATTTGTAACTTGACGGAAGAAATTTTAAGATAAGTATGCAGAAAAGTTGGTAATATATCTGAAAAGATCTCAGAATATGACCCTGTAGGAATTAGGATGTATTATTCATTAGAAAGTAATTCTAATATATAATGCATTAAGTTTGTTTACATGACTCATGGTCTTACCACATCTTTGATATACTGATATTTGTCATTTCTTCCGAACCTTGATTGTAAGTAAAAAAAAATGTTTACTGTGCATGCTTTGCTTACATCTGTTCCTGCTTTTGTGTGTGACAGCTCAGCTTGAGTTGCCTAGTCCCTAGCGTAGTTTTTCTATTTTCATATACAGAATGTTAATTTTGATTTTTTTCACATTCAATTTTGGGAGATACCTTAATTATTCAAAATTTCAATTGAAACTAGTAAAATAATAAACCTGAAGCAATCATTGACAAGCCACACACCAAACTGAGCCCACATGGTAACATTCTGGACCTGCCATGTCTGATCCAAAAGGATAGGCTTTGTTTTTTGTTTTTTTTTGGAACTTCCGAATGGACAAGCTTGGTGACAACAGCGTAAGTATTGCATTTTATGTACAGGTAACATATTTGAAATTCCATTAGCTCACAATAAAAGATTAACTTCAGGTCCCATGCTTACTCCCTTGAGCACATCACAAGCTTATTGGTAGAGTACAGCACCTGCTAAGGAAAAATAATCGAATGAAATGATGCAGTATAGTTTTGTAGAAAGGCATCTTAATATAGTTGGGTGAACTCTGTTGATGAATTCAGATTCAATGATGTCTTTAACTAGCTACTGATCAAACTATTGGATTGAGATATGATGTTGGGTCTTGCTATAGTAGTAATGAAATTTTCAAAATTGGCGAAGTTAGGTAACAAAAGTTACCAAGGAAGACCACAAGTTGTTTAGCACTGCTATCACAAAGTGTTGTTATATTCCATTACTATCTACTTTTATATTTCGAAAATGAAGTTGTCAGGCCTGCATAGACAAAATCATTGCACTCTTCTATAAATACCATGTTGGTACCATGATGAAAACTATACTGCAATGATAGAATCTGGCCTTTTGGTCACCTAGCTGAGATTGTTAGTGCACTTGATTATCTGCTGTAAAGGTTACTATAAATAATTTTCATGAAGCTTCTAATATAGATTTTATGATTACAGCAAATGTGATAAGTCATATAGAGCTTTTGTGTGTGTTACTAAATGCCATACATGAATAATGGTAAAAGCACATATCAATTGTTTTAGCTTTTACTGTTTACATTGTTTATGTGAGGTGCTTTCTTTGTTATATGATTGCTAGATACTGCCTAAAATCAAGCAAAGCGATTTGATTGCAGGTGAGGCACAGCGAATCAGGCAACGAAGGGGCAGAGTATTTTCTCTTCCAAATGAGCCCGATGTTGCTCGTGTTTGGCTTCCGAAATACAACTCACCAGGGTTGGCCATGGCAAGAGCATTTGGAGACTTTTGTCTAAAAGATTACGGTGTAATTTCTATGCCTGATGTTTCCTACCACCGTATCACTGAAAAGGATGAATTTATTGTGTTGGCTACTGATGGCGTGAGCAACTGTCCACAGACATACTCAATCATATTCGTTGCTGTATATTTGCAGAGCAGGAATTTTCTATGAGCCAGGAAGATTTTTGTGCTAGATGATCATCAAGTTTCTTTGCTCATTGTAGGTGTGGGATGTACTTTCCAATGCTGAAGTAGTTCGCATTGTCAGCAAAGCCACCTCACAGGCCTCAGCTGCCCGACTTCTTGTCGAATCAGCTCATCGTGCGTGGAAAACACGGTTCCCCACATCAAAAATTGATGACTGTGCTGTTGTCTGTCTGTTCTTGAATACAGATGCAACAAATAAATCCTCCAGTTCGGGTACCAAAGATTTGGCAAATGATGTGGAACAGGGCACTGGTAAGCATTCCTTGACTGTCAAATCAAGCACTCGGGTTTGTGCCGATCTTGCTACTGCATTGGTAACAGGTGATGATTGGTCTGTCCTTGATGGCGAGTCAAGGCCTGTCAGTCTGCCAAATTTGCCGAACCCTACTTCAGTTGCAAAGGAAAGCATGAAAAATTGAGCTTGCCTCTCGACTGAGATACCTATTTTGCTGAAGATCTATGCAGTTTGTCATGCATCCATTGATTCATCTTGGTGTGAAAACCGGTGCCAATTCTATTCGCATGTGGGAGGGCGTGCTGTATTCTTCAAACTTGTGAGTAGTAGGATTGCATTTTCCGTTCTTTTGTAAAGTATTAAATCAGTTTAGTGTGTGATTTATTATATTTGTTCACAATAATAATGATGTGTCAGCATTGATGGGGTGGCCAGATTCATATATGGCTTGAAAGTTTATGTCCTTTTTGCACTGTTCTTTGGATTTCAAATTAAGTTTTATGATCGGGGCTGGCTCTGTTTTGTGTTCGTTTTACTTTCATAACTGCAATCTTGACAAACCAGCCAGTCAAATGTTTAAAAAAGTGTGGAATGTAAGGTAAATGTTGAATTTGGTTTCTTATCTCAACTTCTTTGCTTTTGTTAATTTTCAACTTTCTATCGGTAACTGAGGAAATTATTGTTTGTTAGGGCTTGCACACACGTTATACGAGTAAAATAACAAGAATCTTGCTGCACTGACCCTGATCGATGGCTATAGCAATGACAATATATGCTACTGCAGGCAGTGTATGGAAAGCCGGTTAGGATGTGTTTGGTCGGTGGGATGAGGTTAAATATAATGAGATGGTTCCATACCATATGGTTCTATTGTTTTAGGTAAATAAAATGATTCAATATCTATAAGGAATATTCTTTAAATTTGTATCCCATCATTTAGGATGAGTTGGTTCCATTCAAGTAATCAAACATATGGAAGATTTTTTTTCTTGAACTATCTCATACATCTACCACCACTGTTATTAAGTCGTTGCCTACGCGCCGCCTAGGTGTCTAGTCGTAGGAGGAAGACCGCCATGACCGGTCGCCTCACCTGGCTGGGCTTTTTTGTGGAGAGGGACGAGAGATCCGCTATAGCCTTGAGCCTCTCTGGTTGCACCACCATCGCCTCCCTCTACTGTCGCTGCAAGATCCGGCGTTCCCGCCTCGGCTCCGGATCCTCCGTCCTAGATCTGGCCGTCGCTGTTCCTGATCTGCAGCTGCCGTAGGCGGGGGCGGAGGAGAGGGGAGAGGAGTCGGCATCCGTAGGGGGAGGGGAGTAAAGAGGTTGCCGACGACACAGAGGAGAGGAGTCGGCGGCGGCTGGGAGAGAAAGCGACGCGTGGGTTGGAGAGGGAGGAGGGGGAGCAGGGAGGCGAAAGGATTGATGGGAGGCCGGCGCCGGGAATGGGCACATGGGCTGATGCAACACATAGATTTCATAGGCTGTAAATAGTATTGCTGATGTTAATGGCTCATGTGCTGCTACCTTGAACATTTTTTTTATCGTCTAATCCTCGCCTAGGCGTCTAGACACTCTAGAGGCGACTGGCCTCGCCGGGGCGTGTAAGGACCCGAATCCACTGATTCGAACCCACTGTGTTTACCGCACTATTCCCAGGATCAACGCTAGTGCACACAGCTCAACATTGGTACATATCACATCATACTCAACGATAATAGAATAATAGTTCATTCATTGATATAACTAAAGGTATGATCTTATGACCAACTTACATTATTAAGCCATGCAGGTCAAGACTGAAAATATAACTAATGATTAAGCAGCGGAAAATAGAAAACGTAGATAGTTCATCAGTTCACCATAGGCAACCGACAAGGCTCGGACCCTAATGACTCGTGTCTTCCTGGACTTCCTCTTCCAACACAGGTGTAGATTCTTCAACTGTTGATTATTGTTGTTTGGCAAGGGTGAGTACTTAAGCACTCAACAAGTTGTGCACAGAATGCAATTCTATGTATCTATATGTAAAGCTTATTCCAATGGATAGGCTATCATGGCTATTTTGCAATAAGCAAGCATTTATGAACAAATCTGATAAATAGATTGTAAAGAATGTAAAACAAATAACAATAGTAAATAAATTCAGATTTCTCAAGTAAACCAAGTTTCCAATCCTAAGTCAAATTTCATCTTTCATATGGCATTCCGCCATCCCAACCATGTTGTCCAATTAATTAAGCTAACCCTTAATCGTAATTCCGAGCTTTGCTCAATACCGCGAGCACGGCTATCCGAATAGTTTCACACTCTGCAGAGGTTATGCACTTTACCCATGTGATACAACCAAACACCACCAAGGCGAGTGATTATAACAAAGCCTTTACAATGCTCTGGCTTAACCGGATACTACCGCTAAGGTTTCAACACTGGTGGGTGCGAAAACCACAACCGGGGCCCCCTCTTGCGCCATGTGAATTACACCATAACTCGGGAACTCACACCGTCCACGATAGTACCAAAATCAAGACATTGCAAATTACTCAGCTAGGCTGGCCCATACCAGACATGTGGTTGCATGATAGACTCAGGTCAAAGGCTTGCAAGGTTAAGTCCTTAGTGTGATCAAGGCAAGACATCCACATACCCTCTGCCCATCGGTCCCACCTTAGCCTCCTCGCCCCTTGCCACTTGCCTCAATCTAAGTTATTATCACCTAGTTGATTACCAAGCACCACGTGCCATCAACAATTCAACATCGTTGCGTGACATGACTCGCCACAACAACTCAATCTCATCGTGTGATTCCACATGACACACAAGTTCATAACATTGTTCCATATTCCATTAATCAAGATTAATTATCAATGATTCTGACACATGTGATGACGTGGCACGGCTAGGCAACTATTACGGACTAAACCTCCAATGTTGATCATAATTACTAATCAACTATATTAAACCAATCTAGGGTGACAATGGATCATGGCATACAATGACAAGGTAGGGTATAGATCAATCTGGTATATTAGCTAAGCCCAATCTAACTTGAAACAATTGTATATTTGAAATATATGCAATAGGGTAAAACAAACATAGCAATTTTATAAACATGGGTTCAACATGATCAAAGCACAACTTGCCTTGGAATAGGTCCTGATCTTGATCTGAAGCTTGCTCTTGAGTTGCTTGATCTTCCTCCGAAGCGTCGCACAATTCAATGTCTACGCGTACCGAAAGAGAAAAGCAAATAAATACCAAAACAGAGAGTAATTGAACTCCAAAATCAAATAAAATTCACCATTAAATAGATCTCAATTTTACAAATTTTTAGAAACTGGAATCACTCAAATCGAGTTACGATGCAAAAGATATAGCCTTTTGAAGTTTGAAATAAATCATCAAATCGAGAAAATCGAAATTCGAATTAACAGATTTATTTTTATTCTGAAAACCGATTTATGACGTCGGCATGACCTCATGATGACGTCATCATCACAGAATTTCCAATCGGATTATTTTTTCAATTGAAAATCCCTTTATGACGCAAGCATGACGTCCACGGCGTCGCCACCGGCGACAACCAATCGAAGCGACACGTGTCCCGGCGTATGGATCGAGTCCACGACGCAGTCATGAGTCCACGGTGCACCCGGTCCATGTCGCCTCGGTACCCATGCCCGACACGCGTCACGATCTGATCGGTCTCCCGCACGGCTCGATCTGATCCGAGGAAAACGAATCGGACGGCTATGATCTAACTGACACGCGCCCCTCATCCAATGGCTTACCTCAGATCCGACGGTCACGAACCCACCCGAAGCTCGAGGCGAAGCGGCGGCGAGAAGGTCCACCGGAGATGAAGAAGAAGCCTCGGCGACGGCGTTCCGACGTGTCCCCGACGTGAAGAAGTGGCGCAGTCGACGCGGCACGGTACGGTGAACTCAGATCTGCGGTCCAAGCGGCGGAAAACGGCGGATCGGCGACGTCCTCGGCCAAAACCCGCGGCGGTTCCACGCTTAAACTCCGGTGAGCTCGCGGCTGCGTCCTACGGCTGATCTCGCGAAACCTCTCCGACCAAAAGATGCGGTGCTCAACTGCGAACCTCGAGGTGCTACCCCCCTATTTAAAGCCTCGGCGTCCGCGCTCCACACGGCGAAAGAAGTCCGACGTCGATACGGCGGCGGATTCCGAGTTCGGAATGAAGACGACAACCGACGGCGCGACACGTGTCCCGATCCAACGGTCAAACGTGAGTGAACACGCGGCCTACGCTGACCGTTGGATCACACGCGAACGGCCAAGATCTAGGGTTTCGCCTTGCGGGGTTTCTGGACCGGGTGGGCGGCGTTAACGAGCCAACGCGCTGATCTTGGGCTCGCCAACACATTCACAAGACTTTCTAAAAGATTTCTCATTTAAAATAATTACAGAAATTCATTTTATTTGTTTTAGGCAATAAAATAATCAGGAAAAATCCAAGAAAAATCTCAAAAATACTTTGATACATTCTGGACTTAAATAAAATATTTTTGGAAAAACTTTATTTTAACTTTGCACAGATTTAAATAAGTTTGAATAAAAGGCAATAAACTTGAAATAAGAATTAATTCAAATAAATCTAGGAAAATCCAAATAAATTCCAGAAAATCACAAATGCACTTTTAAGAAATAAAAACTTAATTAAACCAAATTTTGGGATGTTACAAACCTCCCCCCTTAACAGAATCTCGACCCGAGATTCAGGGCTAACTAGAGAATAGGTTCGGGAATTCCGACTTCAAGTCTTCTTGGCGCTCCCATGTGGCTTCACCTTGAATGATTGCTCCATGAACTCGCAAAGCGAATAGACTTGTTTACGGTCTTATGTTCCATAACATTCAAAATTTCGACGGTTGCTCTTTGTAAGTCAAATCTTCTTGCAACTCTATTGCATCCAGTGAGGTTTGCTCGGTTGGCACTCTGAGACACTTCTTAAGTCTGCGACACATGGAATACATCATGCACTCCTGCCAAGGACTGAGGCAACTCTAACTGATAAGCCACCTCTCCTCGACGGCTCAGAATCTTGAACGGACCAACATATCTTGGTGCAAGCTTCCCTTTAACATGAAATCTTTTAACGCCCTTAAGAGGGGTAACCCTGAGATACACATGATCTTCTGGTTCAAAACTCAAATCTCGACGACGGTTGTCTGCGTAGCTTTTCTATCTTGACTGCGCTATCTTCAACCTCTCTCTGATCATTGCAACTTGACTTTCTGCCTCCTCGAGAATATCTGGCCCAAACACCAAACGTTCTCCTGTTTCGTTCCAATTCAATGGGGTACGACAAGCACGTCCATACAACGCCTCAAACGGTGACATCTGCAGGCTAGCTTGATAGCTATTGTTGTAACTAAATTTCGCATATGGCAAACACTTATCCCATGTCGCAGTATAAGCTAAAGCACAAGCTCTCAACATATCCTCTAAAATCTGATTTACTCTTTCGGTCGACCATCCATCATGCGGGTGATATGTCAGATTGAAATTCAGACGAGTCCCCATTGCTTCGTGCAACTTATTCCAAAATCTCGAGGTAAATTGGGTACCTCTGTCCGACACAATCTTCTTGGGCACTCTTTGCAAACATACAATCCTTGACATGTACAACTCTGCTAAACGATCTCCTGAGTAAGTGGTCTTTACTGGGATAAAATGGGCGACCTTGGTTAGACGATCCACAATAACCCAAATGGAATCGTAACCTCTCGAGTTTTAGGTAAACCGTGATAAAATCCATTCCGATTTCCTCCCACTTCCATTCCGGAATTTTCAACTACGCAACAAACCAATGGTCTTTGATGCATGGCTTTACTCTCGACATACGTCGCATAATGCAACATGCTCAGCTACCTCACGCTTCATATTAGGCCACCAAAATCTCTCTTTCAAGTCCTGGTACATCTTGGCACTTCCTGGATGAATCGAGTACTTAGAATCATGAGCCTCCTCAAGAATCAATTGCTTTAGTTCCTTTTATCCCAAGCACACAAATTCGGCCTTTGAAGAACATGGTTCCTTGCTCATCCAGAGTGAAATCTACAGCTAAGCCTTCTTCCTTTTTAACCTTGATCTTAGAAATTTTATCATCATCTTTCTGGCCTTCTCTAATCTGATCCTCTAGTGTTGGCTTTACTTCGGTCTAACTACCATTCCTGTGAACAACTTCCAACCTTAGTTTCTGAAATTCCTTGCATAATTCTGGTTGATCCTCCATGGTCAATGTATTTACGCTATGGCTCTTTCGACTCAGAGTATCTGCTACCACATTGGCTTTTCCGGATGATAATGGATTCCTACATTATAATCCTTAATTAGCTCAAGCCATCTTCACTGTCTCATATTCAGATCGCTTGAGTGAATATGTATTTGAGCTCTTATGATCTGTATATATCTCACATCTATTTCCTATGAGATAATGACGCCATATCTTTAAAGCGCACTACGGCAAACTAATTCCAAATCATGCGTTGGGTAATTCACTTCATGCGGTCTTAAGCTGTCTTGACGCATAAGCAACGACCTTGCCTTCTTGCATTAACACGCACCCTAAGCCTTGCTTTGAAGCATCGCAGTATATATCAAATCCATTCTGCACATCTGGCAGTACTAATACGGGGGTTGTGGTTAAACGCTTCTTTAACTCCATAAAGCTTTTCTCACACTCTGGCGTCCATGCAAACTTCTTTTCTTTCTTTAACAACTGCGTAAGGGGTTTAGCAATCGTTGAGAATCCCTCTATGAACCGACGGTAATATCCCGCCATTCCCAGAAAACTACGGATCTGGGTAACAGACTTTGGTTGCTCCCAATGCAACACTGCGTCCACTTTGCTTGGGTCAACTGCTACTCCTTTAGTAGTCATTACATGACCAAGAAATTCTACTTTCTCCTTCCAAAATTCACACTTGCTAAACTTAGCATACAGCTGATGCTCTCGCAACCTCTCTAAAACCATTCTTAGATGTTCGCATGCTCTCCTCCGTCTTCGAGTAAACCAAGATATCGTCTATGAAGACTACAACAAACTTATCCAAATATTCCATGAAAACCTTATTCATCATGTTCATGAAATATGTTGGGGCATTAGTCAATCCAAATGACATGACTGTGAACTCATAATGTCCATATCGCGTAGAAAACGCAGTCTTAGGCACATCCTCCGCTCGGATCTTCAAGCGATGGTATCGAACGAAGATCTATCTTGGAGAAAACTCAGCCTCTTAATCGATCAAATAAGTCATCGATCCTGGGTAACGGATACTTATTCTTGATCGTTACTTTATTCAGTGCACGATAATCGATGCACATTCTAAGACTTCCGTCCTTCTTACGAACAAACAAAACCGGGGCTCCCCACGGTGATGAACTTGGTCTAATGAAACCTTTCTCTTGCAGTTCCTCAATCTGCTTCTTCATTTCCACTAACTCGTCAGTAGGCATCCGATATGGTCTCTTTGATATCGGTGCTGTCCCTGGCGCTAACTCGATCACGAACTCGATATCACGGTCCGGTGGTAATCCTGGCAAATCTTCTGGAAACACATCCGGGTATTCCCTAGCTACTGGCACATCTTCCATGCTGATGGCTTTCACGCTGTTGACCATTAACTGCCCATCGCGAACTGCGGTCGCTTGAAACTCTACTTTCTTGCCACTAGGGCCTTCCAAAGTCACGATCCTTCGGCCACAATCCAAAACGGCCTTATGCTTAGACAGCCAATCCATTCCAAGGATGACGTCTAGGATTGCGCATCTATCAAGATAAGATTCGCTAGGAATTCTATCCTCCATAAGCAACTTAGCTCCCAAACACCCAAGGCTAGATCTAAGCTCGGATCCCGGGCTTGGACTAAAGCACACACTTAAGATTCACCACTTGAAATCCATTCTTGGTTGCAAAACTTTGAGAAACAAGCGAACGCGAAGCTCCGTAATCAAACAAAGCAGTAGTAGTCGAGTTGACCGTAAACTTACCCAAGACGACGCCCGTAGCTTCTCGAGCTCCATCTGCGGTGATGTGGTTGATCCTTCCACGACCGTTGATTGCGGGTTGCTCCGGCTTGACTCGGCGCACGATTTCCTCCCGAGGCTGGTGCCTTGGCGGTGTTGTTCCCAAGTTGAAACGAATCGGCGTGATGCCTCCCTTCGTGGACACCTATTAGAAAAGTGCCACGGCTCGTTGCGGTATAGCATCTTTTCACCGCCGATCGCCGATTCCCTCTGGTGCATTGTTGCCTGTCTTTGGTGTCTGAAAATTCGATTGGCGTGGCGAGGTGCGAGGGTTGATGTCTTGTTCACGGTGGTGGTTGGAATCTAGCAAATTGTTGTGGTGACATCCTCAAGCGTAGATGGTTTGGGCGTCCACCCGATTAGTCATTAAGCGCTTACGGTTCTCACCCAGCTCTTTGCGCTTATCTTCTAGGATCAAAGCTTTATTGACTAGTTCCCGAAAGTCCGAAAATTGTGGGTGATCGGCCCCACTGCGATCTGAATTCAGTCCCTTCATGAAACGAGATCGCCTAGCTTTATCTCGTCGTCGTCTTGAGGGCATAGCGAGCTAAGCGAGTAAACTTGTTCAGTACTCGCCTTTGGTTGGCCTCCTTGTTTCAAAACCACGAACTCTTCCTTCTTAAGGTCCATCATTCCCTCCGGATATGATCTCGCGAAAAGCATTAGTAAACTCCTCCTGTGTGATCTCTTGTGGGGCTCCATGAGCGGCACAATAATTCTCCCACCATTCTGCGGCGGTTCCTTCCAATTGATGAGGCGTAGAGCACCTTCTCATTTCCTTCACATTGCGTGATGTGCGCTTTTTCTCAATTGTCCTAAGCCGGTCATCGGCTTCCAAAGGGTTCACATTCACTGAAAAGTTGGTGGCCTAGTCCTCATAAAATCGATAGCTTTGAGTGAGGTCGGGTCCACCATGGTTGTTCGAGCTCTGAGGTTGTTGTTGTTGGTCGCTGTGTTGGTCATCTGCTTTGATCTGCTGCATCATAGTCCGCATCGCTTGAGTCCGCTACTGCAAGAAATGCTCCCTGTGTTCTGCATGTCCTTTGGCGGTGGTTGAGGGCTGCCTCCGTCATTGGGGTTGTCATTCGCGCGATCCACTTCTCAAGCACCGTTGTTTCTCAGTATTCACCATCGATGATTGCCTTTTAGGTTAGGGACGGTAGATGTAGCATAGATAAGAAGTAAGAATTTCTAAAGCGGGAGATAGGTTATACCCAACTGAAATAATTCTTTATTATTCTTGGTATGGCTGCTTATTTAAGCCTACAAGCTTTGCAACACATACTGCACACTCAGCATTACAAAGAAGCAAACTAACACGAAACCTTAACGTCAACTAAAAGGTAAAGACTAACTTAAAGACGCGACTCACACTCGAGTCTCAACACAGCTCCAAGGCTGACACTCACTCATCCAGCCACCCTGGCTGAGGCTGATCCGGCGCATACACCGACGGATGAGCGGGCATAGGAGCAACCCTATCCTGATGACCTACTACTGGGTCCTCTGCAACAACGGGTGCAGACCCCTCCGCTCCCTCTCGCTCCTCTGGGTCCTCCTCGGACTCCTCTGCTGGCTCTGAACTTCTCGAGTCACGCGCTCCACTCGTCCTCGACCGCCTCTAGGGCCTCTCCCAGCTCGATGATCATCCCGATGGTCAAGCACGGTCACCTCAAGCTCCTGCTCGCCACTGAGTGCCTCATACATCTCCGGCTCCCGAGTAGTATCTCTCATATGATCCTCTGGACAAGGGCGAACTCCGCAAGGTGTACGCGATGGCACACTCGTTCTCCACGATCCGTCGGCGTCGGCATGCTTGAACGTCAGGTGAAGGCGGAACATCGAGTCGTGAAGCTCGTCGGCGTAGTCGCGGCGACACTGCGAAGAGCAAGTCGGGCAACCTCTGAATTGCAACCTCGCACGAGAATCTTCTCGCGAGAGATGTTGATTGGCTCGCTAGCTTCCTCGTTCTCTCGAGCGTAGATAATCAGCTTGCAAATAAATCCCCGGTGTACACCATTAATCGACCACCGCTTCCTCGGTAAAGCGGACGATAAAAGCCCCCAAGCATCTGAAGTACTCTCCACAGCTCCATGGCGTAGCCGCCACCGACTCCTCAAGGTCGGAACAATCGGCATCCGCTCCACAAGAACTTTTGAATAAGTGCTCCACCCAAAACGGCAAGTAAAACGGTAAATTCAGCAAAGGTAGAAGTAGAGAATGAGATGAGTCGAGAGTGTTTTATTAGTCAAGTTTAGATTTTCTTTTAGAAAATAGTTTGGACACACACAAGACACCTCCATACTATCTAGGCCAAGACCTACATCGGTATGCTCTTATACCACCTCAGAAGGACCCGAATCCATCGATTCGAACCCACCGTGTTTACCGCACTATTCCGTGATCAACGCTAGTGCACACAACTCAACATTGGTACATATCACATCATACTCAACGATAATAGAATAATAGTTCATTCATTGATATAACTAAAGGTATGATCTTATGACCAACTTACATTATTAAGCCACGCAGGCAAGACCGAAAATATAACTAATGATTAGCGTGGAAAATAGAAAACGTAGATAGTTCATCAGTTCACCACAGCAACCGACAAGGCTCGGACCCTAATGACTCGTGTCTTCCTGGACTTCCTCTTCCAACACAGTGTAGATTCTTCAACTGTTGATTATTGTTGTTTGGCAAGGGTGAGTACTTAAGCACTCAACAAGTTGTGCATGTAATGCAATTCTATGTATCTATATGTAAAGCTTATTCCAATGGATAGGCTATCATGGCTATTTTGCAATAAGCAAGCATTTATGAACAAATCTGAGAAATAGATTGTAAAGAATGTAAAACAAATAACAATAGTAAATAAATTCAGATTTCTCAAGTAAACCAAGTTTCCAATCCTAAGTCAAATTTCATCTTCCATATGGCATTCCGCCATCCCAACCATGTTGTCCAATTAATTAAGCTAACCCTTAATCAGTAATTCCGAGCTTTGCTCAATACCATGAGCACGGCTATCCGAATAGTTTCACACTGCAGAGGTTATGCACTTTACCCACGTGATACAACCAAACACCACCAAGGCGAGTGATTATAACAAAGCCTTTACAATGCTCGCTTAACCGGATACTACCCGCTAAGGTTTCAACATGGTGGGTCTCGAAACCATAACCGGGGCCCCCTCTTGCGCCATGTGAATTACACCATAACTCGGGAACTCACACCGCCCACGATAGTACCAAAATCAAGACATTGCAAATTACTCACCTAGGTGGCCCATACTGCACATGTGGTTGCATGATAGACTCAGGTCAAAGGCTTGCAAGGTTAAGTCCTTAGTGTGATCAAGGCAAGACATCCACATACCCTCTGCCCATTAGGCCCACCTTGGCCTCCTCGCCCCTTGCCACTTGCCTCAATCTAAGTTATTATCACCCAGTTGATTACCAAGCACCACGTGCCATCAACAATTCAACATCGTTGCGTGACATGACTCGCCACAACAACTCAATCTCATCGTGTGATTCCACATGACACACAAGTTCATAACATTGTTCCATATTCCATTAATCAAGATTAATTATCAATGATTCTGACACATGTGATGACGTGGCACGGCTAGGCAACTATTACGGACTAAACCTCCAATGTTGATCATAATTACTAATCAACTATATTAAACCAATCTAGGGTGACAATGGATCATGGCATACAATGACAAGGTAGGGTATAGATCAATCTGGTATATTAGCTAAGCCCAATCTAACTTGAAACAATTGTATATTTGAAATATATGCAATAGGGTAAAACAAACATAGCAATTTTATAAACATGGGTTCAACATGATCAAAGCACAACTTGCCTTGGAATAGGTCCTGATCTTGATCTGAAGCTTGCTCTTGAGTTGCTTGATCTTCCTCCGAAGCGTCGCACAATTCAATGTCTACGCGTACCGAAAGAGAAAAGCAAATAAATACCAAAACAGAGAGTAATTGAACTCCAAAAATCAAATAAAATTCACCATTAAATAGATCTCAATTTTACAAATTTTTAGAAACTGGAATCACTCAAATCCGAGTTACGATGCAAAAGATATAGCCTTTTGAAGTTTGAAATAAATACTGAAATCAGAAAATCAGAAAATCGAATGAACAGATTTATTTTTATTCTGAAAACCGATTTATGACGTCAGCATGACCTCATGATGACGTCGTCATCACAGAATTTCCAATCGGATTATTTTTCCAATTGAAAATCCCTTTATGACGCAAGCATGGAGTCACGCTGGCGTCAGCCCTGGCGACAACCAATCAGGAAGCGACACGTGTCCCGGGCGTATGGACTGAGTCCACGACGCAGCGCGAGTCCACGGTGCACCCGGTCCATGCCGCCTCGGTACCCATGCCCGACACGCGCCACGATCCGATCGGTCTCGCGACGGCACTATCTCGATCCGAGGAAAACGAATCGGACGGCTATGATCTAACTGACACGCGCCCCTCATCCAATGGCTTACCTCAGATCCGACGGTCACGAACCCACCCGAAGCTCGCGGCGAAGCGGCGGCGAGAAGGTCCACCGGAGATGAAGAAGAAGCCTCGGCGACGGCGTTTCGACGTGTCCCCGACGTCAAGAAGTGGCGCAGTCGACGCGGCACGGTACGGTGAACTCAGATCTGCGGTCCAAGCGGCGAAAAACGGCGGATCGGCGACGTCCTCGGCCAAAACCCGCGGCGGTTCCACGCTTAAACTCCGGTGAGCTCGCGGCTGCGTCCTACGGCTGATCTCGCGAAACCTCTCCGACCAAAAGATGCGGCGCTCAACTGCGAACCTCGAGGTGCTACCCCCCTATTTAAAGCCTCGGCGTCCGCGCTCCACACGGCGAAAGAAGTCCGACGTCGATACGGCGGCGGATTCCGAGTTCGGAACGAAGACGACAACCGACGGCGCGACACGTGTCCCGATCCAACGGTCAAACGCGAGTGAACACGCGGTCTACGCTGGACCGTTGGATCACACGCGAACGGCCAAGATCTAGGGTTTCGCCTCGCAGGGGGTTTACGGGCCGGACTGGGCCGCGTCGAAGCAGGCCAACGCGCACAGTGCTGGGCTCGGCCCAACACTGTTCACAAGACTTTTTAAAAGATTTCTCATTTAAAATAATTACAGAAATTCATTTTATTTGTTTTAGGCAATAAAATAATCAGGAAAAATCCAAGAAAAATCTCAAAAATACTTTGAGACATTCTGGACTTAAATAAAATATTTTTGGAAAAACTTTATTTTAACTTTGCACAGATTTAAATAAGTTTGAATAAAAGGCAATAAACTTGAAATAAGAATTAATTCAAATAAATCTAGAAAAATCCAAATAAATTCCAGAAAATCACAAATGCACTTTTAAGAAATAAAAACTTAATTAAACCAAATTTTGGGATGTTACAGGGCGTCGTGATAACCATATCTACCACTTACTTAATACAAGTAACTAAACATACCCTTTTAATTGTGTCTATCCTGTAGAAAATGTGACCAGGGGTAGTGACGCCCTACGCATTCTCCATCTACCGTGGACATAATGTTATGAGTGAGGCCCCTCGAATGTTTTTTAAATAATACATTTTTTAAAAGTAATTGTGACATTAATATGCGGATTAAAAAAATTTGCAAAAATAATACTACTTCGTCGTACCGGTTGGCGAAAATCAGGTAGTCGCCAGATGGTTCGACGAAAATGGTATTTTCGCCGAACGGTGTGGCAAAAATAGGCTAATTGCGCAATTAAGAACGGTTGACAGTTTGTTTGGTCAGGTGTGGAATATATAAAACCAGGTATCTTCAAGATCGTCCCAGTATCGCCCAAGGAGGAGACAGGTCCAAGCAGAAGGCCCAAAGGATGAGCCCTACGCCAAGGACTGCTGTCGTACAGGAGGGGCACATCTTATAGACAGTTATATGTATCTGGGTATAAAAGATACAGTTGTGATCCGAGTCGTTATTAGGATAGATAAAGATGTAAACCCTATCCTGTAACTAACTAAAATATAGCAACCGATCGGAATCCTCTAACCGATCGAGACTCTGTAAGCCGCCCCACCCCCAGTATATAAGGGAGAGGGCGGGTAACACCATAGAAATCCAATCATCCAAGCATAGAGCAATCAAGCCCTAGAGCTCACACACCATATCGCCCAGAGCACATTACGCTTTGAGCAACCTTTGATCCAAGAGATCCATATAATCCCAGCACATAGGATTAGGGTATTACCTCCATCGTCGAGGGCCTGAACCTGTCTAACCCCTTGTCTTGTGTGACCTTCGAGTTTGAGATCTAGCGCCTACCCCATAAATTTATTACCGATCTCGATCCTTCAATTGGTATCAGAGTCGGTTCTGCTCTTTCTAGATCTTGACCGGTCTCAAGAGCCATGGCGACGGACAAATATTCTACCAAGCCTCCCATCTTTAATAGAGTTGATTTTCCTTTTTGGAAGTCCCGGATGGAGTCATACATCATCGCCTGTGGCTACGATATGGCAGAAGGTGAAACTCCCGTATGAGGTTCCTGTTGATGAAACTGTCACATTCATCAATATGACTAACGTTGAGGCGAATGCTAAGGCAAGGAACATTCTCATACAGGGTCTTAGCCGCGGTGAGTATGATAGATTTCTCACCTTCGCTCCGCTCACGAGATTTGGGTAACCCTCGATGCTTACCATGAGGGCTCTACTCAAATCAAGGCGTGAGGCAGACGTTCAAGCGCGAGTACAACAAGTTTGATCAACGCTACCGGTGAGAGTCTCGACGAGTGTTTTGGTCGGTTTACAAAGATCTTGAGCGACCTCCGAGCGGTTGGTTGCATATACCACGACTCGGATAATGCTCGGCATTTCTTGACCGCGACTCGACCTTCGGGTTTGGGAGATGAAGGTGACCACCATCAAGGACACCATCGACTCATCGACTCGACTCTTGACGGGCTTTATTCCGCCTCAAGACTCATGAGATCGATGTCGTCTCTCGGAAGACGAAATCTCGATCGATGGCTTTGGTCACCGATCCCAATGGATCTTCTTCGATTCTTCTCGTCGGTCTCTCCTCTCCACCCTTTGCAAGCTAGCGATGACCAATCGGAAAATTTCCGAAAATGAGCTTGCTCTTCTTGCTCGCAAATTCTCTCATGCATACAAGAGGGTGAGAGAGAGGAAGAGAGGTGGCATGATCACCGCCGAGTGTGGTGGCCCCAACCACATTCGGGTGAACTGTCCCAAGCTGGAGAAGGGCAAGAACAACGTTGGCGGTTCGGGCAAGAATGACTACACCGACAAGAACCGCAACAAAAAGCCTCCAGTTCGTGAACTGGCGCACGAGAAGAAGTACCGCAACTTCTCCAAGAACAAGAAGCTCTTCCACCGCGTCCTCGCCGCGCTTGACGACATCAACATCTCTGACACGGAGACATGGAGCGACGAGGGCGAGGATGATCCACAAGAGAAGAAAGGCGACGACGACTTCTCCGGCATGTGCTTCATGGCCGACGTCAACGGCATCAGCGACTCCGAAATCTGACAAATGACACGGACGAGGTACCCTCCTATGACCAGCTCAATGAAGCTTTCTGCAAATTAGGAAAATTTTATGCTAGAGCTAGAGCTAGGTGTACGGAGTTTGAGAAGGAAGTAGGTACCTTGACTCGAGAGTTAGCTTCACTTAGATCTTCTTCCTCCCGAGTCACTAATGACTGTACTTTGTGTGATGCTTTGCTTGTGGAGTTAGAGAACCTAAGGACTATGCATGACAGTGTGTTGTCTGAACTAGCTAGTCTTAGGTTGAAGAATGCTAGCAATGAATCTGTTGATACTCCTTCTGTAGATGCTAGTTTTCTTCATGCTCACTCTACTCCCTCTTGTGCTAATTGCCCTAAATTGCTTGCCGAAATTTATGCTATGAGCGATCACCTTAGGAAGCTTTCTTCTAGAAACGATGAACTTGAAATGCATGCTTCTAAGGACCCAGTCAACTCATGTGAGGGCTGTAGGCAACTAAAACTTGACAATGAATCCTTAAATGTCAAGTGTGCTAATCTTGCTAAGGACTTACTAGATAAGTCACAAGAAAGTTGCTTGCGGTGTTTTATGATTGAGGGGGACTTGGATAAAATCCATATGGAGCTTAGAAAGAAATTAGAAGACCAAGCCCATAGAATTAGAAATGCGTCTTGCGTTTCTTGTAAGGCCCTCAAGATTGAGGCAGCCGTGCTGAGGGAGAAAAATGCACATGTTGAGAGAGCTTATCTTTCTGGTTCTTCTTCTTCTTCCCCCTGTTCTTCTTGTGCCTCTTTCTTTCGAGATTGCCAGTATCTTATGAGCACTCTCGAGAAGTTTGTAGGAGGCAAGAAGAAGTTCAATCTTATTCTAGACCAATCCAAGATTAGTAGATTCAATCAAGGTCTAGGATTTGATCCCTTAAAACACGCTCGGGCGCATCCTCCCACCATTGTGCGCGGCTCCAAGAGTGGTGAGATTGTGGTAGCTCCCAGAGTGAGCACCACCATGTTTAGGTCTGCTGGGGTTGTCCATAGGACTTCTGACCAGAAGGGTGTTACTGTTGTTGCTTCTGTTTCTAGCAAGGCTAAGTACACATGCACCTTCTGTAAGAAGGATGGTCACCTAATAGATTTCTGCTTCAGGCGCGCCAAGATCACTCGGTGTGAGCGTGTTGCTGCTCTTAAGGGTATTCAGGGTTATTCCCAGACTTTGAGTGCTCCTAAGGTACACACTGCTTCTAGACAGGTTAGAGAGTCGCCTATTTTTGGGCAGCGTCCAGGAATCGGTTTTCATGCTGGTTCTTCGAGTTTTAGTCTTGGAGCTGTTCGTAGTAAGTCTTTTCGCCGTCCTTTTGATATTCCTCTTTTTCCCATCGAGGTAGATATCAGCGGCGTGAGGTGTTTTCTGGTAGGAGATTTAGGAAGCCTCACTGGGATGGTCTGGCTTTTGCACCACGGCGGGCTAACCCAGTTCCAGCTCCTAGATCATCTACTAGAGTTGCTACTGATCATGTTAAGGTTAAACGGCAGAGAGACACTCGAGTCCAGTCTTCTTCTGTGGCTGGTACTCTGAGGCGTCGTGTGGTTCAGTATTGGGTTCCCAAGTCTTCACTCTATCCCAGTATTGAGTTATCTTTCTCTCTTGTGTCTTGATCAGTTAAATCGGATGGGAAGGGAGATGTTTGGATTGTCGACTCCGGTTGTTCTCGTCATATGACTGGAGATTCTCGATGGTTCTCTTCTCAAGTCCGAGCCCCCGGTGATGAGTTGATCACTTTCGGGGATGCATCTTCAGGTAGAGTCATTGCTAAAGGTACCATCTGCATTAACCAAAATTTCATTCTTAAAGATGTTGCCTTAGTAAGTAACCTGCAATACAATCTGCTCTCTATTTCTTAGCTTATCGATGACTCTTTCGAGGTAAGCTTCAAGAGTAATACCTGTAGAATCCTTGATTCATCAGGAGGGTTAGTTTGCGGGATTTCTAGATTTGGGAGAGTCTTTCGTGCTGATTTTTCTGCTTCTTCTGGAGACTCTCTTCGATGTTTGATTGCTTCTGAGTCTCGTGATCTCTCCTTCTGGCATAGCAGACTTGGTCACATTGGTTTTAATCATTTGACCCGAGTTAGCAGCCACGATCTCATTCGGGTTTTGCCCAAACTCAAGATGGTCAAAGACTTAGTTTGCTCTCCTTGCCGACATGGCAAGATGGTTACTGTTTCTCATCCTCCAGTCACCGTAGTGATGACTGATGCACCAGGACAGCTTTTACATATGGACACTGTTGGTCCAGCTAGTGTGTAGTCAGCAGGAGGGAAGTGGTAAGTTCTTGTCATCGTTGATGATTTTTCTAGATACTCTTGGGTATTCTTCATGGCCTCGAAGGATGAGACTTTTTCTCACTTCAGAGGTTTGGTTCATAGGTTGTCTTTTGAGCTCCCTGGTGCCCTACGAGCTATACGCAGTGACAATGGCACGGAGTTTAAGAACTCCTATTTTGAGAGTTTTTGTGTGGAGTCTGGTTTAGTGCATCGGTCCTCCTCTCCCTACGCCCCTCAAAGAAATGGCGAGTGGAAAGGAAGAACAGGACCTCGTAGAAATGGCGAACGATGCTGACGAGCACAGACTCTAGGAAGTTTTGGGCTAAGGCTATTGTTACGCTTGCCATGTTTCTAATCGTATTCTTGAGAGCACATTTGCATCGCACATCTTACGAGTTGAGGTATGGGCGAAAGCCCAGTGTTTCTCATTTTCGTGTGTTTGGTTGCAAGTGTTTTATTTTGAAGTCTGGTAACCTGGATAAGTTTGAGTCTCGTTCTTCTGATGGTATCTTTCTGGGTTATTCGACTTCTTCTCGTAGCTATAGGGTCTGGAGTTGCGATGCGCATAGGATCATAGAGACCTATGAAGTGACCTTTGATGAGGCTAGCCCAGGAGCTAGACCCGATATTTCAGGCTCTTCTTCTTCCTCCGAGACCATCTTTGTAGAGGATGAGGATGATGGAGATGATGGTGTTCCACCTGATCCAGTCCCCTCTACACCTGAGGTGCCTCCTGTTTCCATTTTTGCACCTCAGGAAGGCCAACCCTTGCCTTCTGTCTCTCATTCAGCTAGTGGCTCTGCTCCTACCTCTTCTGTGCATGAAGTAGAGGCCACTTATGCTTCTAGACCTCCCCGTCATATTCAGCGTTCTCATCCACCTGATCAGATCATCGGCGATCTGTTTGAGTGAGTCACTCACTCAAAATCGATTTATCCATTTACGCTTTCACTCGCCTTTGTTGCCTCGCTTGAGCTGAAGGATGTGACTCATGCATTATCTGACGATTCTTGGACTAATGCTATGCATGAGGAACTTGAAAACTTCGAGAGGAACAAAGTCTGGCAGCTTGTAGAACGTCCATCTGGTCATAATGTCATTGGGACCAAGTGGGTGTTCAAAAACAAGCAGAGTGAGGATGGGGTTGTCATTCGCAACAAGGCTAGGCTAGTTGCACAGGGCTTTTCTCAGGTTGAGGGTCTTGACTTTTAGGGGACCTTTGCCCCTGTAGCTAGGCTAGAGGCTATTAGGATCCTGCTTGCATTTTCTGCATCCCGGGGCTTCAAGCTCTTTCAAATGGATGTCAAGAGTGCATTCCTCAATGGTTATATTGAGGAAGAGGTTTATGTCAAACAACCTCCAGGATTCGAGAACCCCAAGTTTTCGAGTCATGTATACAAGCTCTCTAAAGCTCTGTATGGACTCAAGCAGGCCCCAGAGCATGGTATTTGAGGCTCAAGTCTTATCTTCTCAGCCATGACTTCAAAATGGGCGTAGTAGACAAGACTCTGTTCATTAGACACCATGAGTCGCATTTTCTTCTCGTCCAGATTTATGTGGACGATATCATTTTTGGTGGCTGGTCTCATTCGCTTGTGTCTCAGTTTTCTGAGGTGATGAGCACAGAGTTTGAGATGAGTATGATGGGCGAGTTGAGCTACTTTCTTGGCTTCCAAATCAAGCAGACTCGGGAGGGTACTTTCTTGCATCAAGGCAAATATACACGTGACCTCCTGAGGTGCTTCGATATGTCTGATAGGAAGCCAGTGATGACTCCTATGGTCACCACTGCTGTCCTCGAGCCCGATGAGGATGGTGAGCCTGCTGATCAAAAGGAGTTTCGGAGCATAATTGGCTCCCTCTTGTACCTCACTGCTTCGAGGCCGGACATACATTTCGCTGTGTGTCTGTGCGCTTGATTTCAAGCTTCTCCTCGCGCCTCTCACCGCCAGGTGGTCAAGCGCATCTTCAGGTACCTTCGTACTACCACTGATTATGGTATTTGGTACTCTTCTTTTTCTTGTCTATCTCTTAGAGCCTTTTCCGATGCCGACTTTGCTGGCTGTAGAATAGATAGGAAGAGCACTTCTGGCACTTTCCAATTCATTAGCACTTCTCTTGTTTCTTGGTTATCTAGGAAGCAGTCTGGGGTTGCACAGCCCACCGCGGAGGCCGAGTATGTTGCTGCAGCCAGGTGCTCTGGATGAGATCGACCTTACGGGACTATGGGTTAGAGATAGAGAGTGTGCCACTTTTCTGTGACAACACTTCAGCTATTTGCATTGCTAAAAACCCAGTGCAACATTCCCGGACCAAGCACATTGATATTAGATATCACTTCCTTAGAGACCATATGGAGAAGGAGATATCGCGCTTGATTCAGAAGAGTGACCTTGATTATCCGATATCTTCACCAAACCTTTGGATAGCTCCATTTGTTGCCTTGAGGAGTGAGCTTGGAGTCGTGAGCCCTTACGGCCTTTCGTGAGGGGGAGCTGGTTTGTATATTATATATTATATGTTTTCTTCCAGCTTTTCTTTTCTTTGTGTTTCTTCTGGGTGACTTTGGGCTTGTTTTCTTGAGTTGAGTTCACTCACTTAGACTTCTGGCATGCCTTGTATGGACCTCTTATCTTGTGCTTTAGGTTGCTATCATGCGTGATTAGCTGTTCTCTCTTCTCTCTAGGTTGAGTTCCCTCACAGTCTTATAAGTCTAGCAGGTATTGGGCCTCCTGGGTAGACAGGGTCTGTGTGCACTCCTTAGTTGGGATCTAGAGTCAGCTTCCCTATATCAGTCACTGGGGAAGATAATAGCGAGTCTGAGCCGTAGTGAGTCTCTTCTATCTTATCTATGCTCAATAGCCATCCAGTTTTGCAGTTTCTCGACTTCTTCTCCTCATTCTGTTTTTTTGGTTGTTATTGAGTTCATTCGGGTTTTCTTTATGCCTAATCTTGATAATAACTCAACTTTAACCAGATTTAAGCTTAAAATTGATTCATTTGTTAAGGGGGAGTTTGGGAATCTGTTTATGCATTGCATTTAGACTGTATTTTCTGTTTTATGAGCTTTGTCTATTATGCAATTGACTCAATCTTCATGAAATACATCGTGCTATATCTTTTGAAGAAAATCACTAGCTTAGATATGTCCAAGTCCATTTATCATGCTAAGCTTATTAAAATCTAGAAAATTTGA
Source organism: Otatea glauca (assembly GCA_036346275.1). Lineage (NCBI taxonomy): Eukaryota > Viridiplantae > Streptophyta > Magnoliopsida > Poales > Poaceae > Otatea > Otatea glauca. Next base: position 19,798,678 of record CM070717.1, on the reverse strand, counting down.
AAGCTTTAAATGAAAACTTGACGAAACATGTTGCTTTTACTTACTAAGTTTCTTCTCTAGGGGTTTTTACCATGAATTATGAAATTTTTGATTTCTCTAGAGTCCCTATAGCAACTTGGGTGAAATTTGTTTGATCCATATTTGAGTCCTTCAGAATTGCTCATATGTGCTATATTAAAAAAAAATTGACTCTTTTGTGCAAAATTGATCTCAACACTTTATATTCACGAGATTGCTTTCCATTGCACTTGGGATGAACTTGGAATATATTGTGTATGACCAAGATCATTCTCTTAAGAGTTACTCTTGAGATGATCGAAAAAGACTTGAGTCAATTTAAAAAAAATGCAAATATCAAACACATAAGTGGGTAAAGAATGCAAACAATGTCAAACATTTGCTTTTCTGAAAGTGATTTTTGTGATTTGAATCGATCTCCTTTCTAAAAGCAAGAGTTGGATTGATTCCTCTTTATCTTGGACACTAGACAACCAGGATTGTGACTCAAAAATCCCCACATATTTTATGATACTTATCCATGCAAGCTAGGGGTACACATAGTTATCTAGTTTTTCGGGGTTTCCACGATTTCCTTTGAGCGATCTTGTCGAGGTTTTTGTTGGAGTATTTTGGGGAAAATTTATTTGCGACCATTCACCCCCCTCTGTCCGCCATCTCCATCCTTCAAGGGACTACTTCTCGCCGGCAAAAGGTGGGCAAGAAGAGGAAGAAGGCGGAGAGAAGTGATTCCTCATCCTACTACGATTTTGTACCTGTCTCAGACAAGGAGACGAAGCGACCATATACTCGATCTTCTGTGAAGAAGAACTTCGATGTAAGTAATATCAGGGATTTTAGTGTGTAAGTAATATAAGGAATTTCGATGCGAGCTGTGTTGTTCATAGTTAAATAAGCTAACAAAATCATCGTGGTATGTGCCAAATATATGATAGTAAACTTAAGTATTTCGTGCTATTAATATCTCAAGATAGTAAGTATTAGTTTATGAAGTAGTAAAGATAAGTTTCCCAGATAATAATAAGTACATGAGATGTTAATATAAATAAAGTAAAAAATAAGTTTCTTTCAGTTATACTGGTCATTACATTGCAAAGATAGCATTTCGTCTCGTTGTTTGGTAGTAAGTAATTGACAGTAAACATGGTATATTTAGACATTAATAATAGTAATATTTTTGCAATAGGACATTGATGTGTGTAAGTCATCGAGCAGTTTGCACTATCTGATCCCATCACGAAAGAAACTGAAGGTATGTGGACTAGATTGCACTAGTAGTATTTTTCTGGCAATATATAAGTAATCTTAAGTTAATAGCATTATATTTGGTATTTTTCACAGGAGCCTGTTCCAAAAAAAAAGTTACCAGCCACTTGTAGGTGCACCCCTGCGCTTATTGTATCCATGATTGGCAAGCTAACAATTGATCAACGGAATGAGATTTCAAAGTTAGGATTTGAGGTATTTTTAAAATTTAATCTGGATGGTTTGGAGAGCAGGGATCTTCTTTGTTACTTGATGGACAGAATACATCGAACCGACAAGGTAATTCGTGTCCCGGGGGGAGCCTACCAATAACGCCACATGCTGTAAAGTGCATTTTAGGGCTTCCATGTGGGGTAAGAGATGCACCCCTCGTGACATTCGGCGAAAACACATCTGAGCTTTCAAACCTGAAGCAACTTCTTGGTGTGTCGTTTGGCAAAGAAGTCAGAACGGAGACATTGCTTGCGAGGATTGATACTAAGGGAACTGACATGTTGACCATTTGATGTTTCTTCCTCATCGTCTTCAACAAGTTGTTATTTTCGGGCACTAGTAACCATGTCACTGGCAAGGATGCATATTTGATAAAAGATATTGAAGATTTTGCCGGAATTGACTGGTGCAAGGCAGTTGTCGAGGACCTTAGGTTCACTATTCGAAGCTGGAAGAAGAAGGACACATCTATCAAATCTATTAGCGGATGTGCTGTGTTTTTACTTGTAAGTAATAATAGTTTTTTTTTTATTTTTTTACATGATAGTTTAGTAATTTATATTATTTTAGTTAATAATACATGACATTGAGAAGAGTAATCTGTTGCCTGTAGGTCTACTATCTGGATAACTTGAGGTGTGTTCACAACATTGACGTTGTTAACACACCCTGCGCTGCTTATTTCACTACGTCGCTTGTTGATAAGATTTTAGGGGCTGATGAGATGTTAGGTCTTGACGGCGGGATAACTTGAGGTGTGTTCACAACATTGACGTTGTTAACACACCCTACGCTGCTTATTTCACTACGTCGCTTGTTGATAGGATTTTAGGGGCTGATAAGATGTTAGGTCTTGACGGCGAAGACATTTTTGGCAAACTCAGTGCGACTTTTTTGTCCATAAATATTTTGTAATGTTTGCATGGTAATGTTTTGCAAGTAAAACTAAGAATTTCCTTGTTTTTGAATTTTCAGTTTAGGAGCATGAATAGCACCTACTAATGGTCTGGTGCAGCCTCATGTGAAAATCAGCAAGAAGATATACCAAATGCCCCACGGGTTGCTCCACGGTTTCCTAGGCTGCTATAATTTCTTGGGGATTCATTCAGTTTGTTCAGAAAGTCCAAGTAACAGGCTGCAATCGATGTGCTAAAAAAATTTGATGATGAATCATCTCGGACGTTGAGACAGATCAACAGGGCTCAACGTAGAATCGAGAATGCTCAGACCGAGGTTATTAATGCCATACATTCAATCATTGGGAATGCTGAAAAACCCTACAAAAAAAGTAAGAGCAAAGAGAAGAACATCAGTGATCCAGTGGTGGATGAGTTGCTCCAACCATGATGGGAAGAGAAGGGTAGTGGTCCCGTAGTGGATGAGTCGCTCCAACCACGAAATGAAGAGAAGGATAGTGGTCCTGTGGTGGATGAGGTGCAGCAAACTGAAGAGAATATTGTTCTAAGCATTCCATATCGCTCCAACCATGATGGGAAGAGAAGGATAGTGGTCCCGTAGTGGATGAGTCGCTCCAACCACGAAATGAAGAGAAGGATAGTGGTCCTGTGGTGGATGAGGTGCAGCAAACTGAAGAGAATATTGTTCTAAGCATTCCATAGCCATCGACTCCAGCTGCTACGCCTCCACCACCTAGTGAACCGTAGTCCTGCGATCCTGATGATGTCATTTATATACCGGCGGCGAACTTCTTCCCTGTAACATAGGACATACATGAGGCAGCAATTCAAATAGGTATATTACAATGTTTTATTTTGATATTTTTCAACAGCGGAGTAAATCTTTTTTTGGTAACCACTTTTTTGCATAACTGCAAACAGTAAATGAGGGGGAGGATGACACGTCTATGAAGATCGATAGTATTATCGAAGCAATTGAATAGGATTCCATACCAAGGGTGCACATTGATGTGTCAAAGAAGGATATCAAAGAGCAAGAGCAAATGAATGTGATGGAAGAGCCGATGCCCCGTACCACTGATCAGCAGGTATGGAGAAGATGTCGATATTAATTATCATTAGTTTGAAATAAATTTCTAGCTTGTCGATGGTAATATGTATTTATACGTCATTGTTTCCCAGTAAATATCATTTTTACATACAGTAAATTTTTACATATCTGGTAATAATTTGTTAACAGTTCTTTTATTACATTACATGCGAGACAGGTAATCAATAAGGTTAAAATTGGGTCAAATATGGATGCTCCTACTGATGCAACGGTAATTACCGGAAAGAGGTTGACAAGGGTGCCTCTTCGGTATGTCTCACTATTCAAGTGTCGTGCTGTTCAACCGATTGTCCCGATGGATTCTGCCACTGAGGTTCGGGAGATAATTTTCAATGACGATAATCTAAACAGGTCTGATGTATATTTCAGTTTTGTTTTCCCAATCTGATGCATGTTTTTATTTAAGAAAAAATATTGTTTTTTACTGAGAAGAGCATCGTTTCAGTTAAAAAAAATATTTGAATAGTAATTTTTACTTTTGTACATTTTTGGCTCAGATAGATTTTATTTATGTCACCAGACTTTCCCTGCTTGGCTACTAGTGAAGGTTTGAAAAAATCATTCCAAGACGATGAAACCACTGAAGACATGTTCATGGGTTTCTTCATCGCATTAATCATGATGACGTTGAGTTGAGACCGAAGAGCCATAGTTATAGGATATTTCTATCCTGGGGTCTTTCGGTATGTTCTTTTTTTTGTAGCGAGCTAAGTAGTAATTATATACTATTTATCATAGCAATATTTAAATTAACTCATAGTAATATGCGGAGAGTTGGTTTATATGTAGCGAATAGGTGTGTCTGTATCATTATAACATGAAGTTGTGAAAATCGTTTTAAGATAGTGATGAGTTAGTTCAGTAATATGTTAGTTGATTGTGTATAGAAGTAAATACAAGTATTTTAGATAGTACTGTTTTGTAGACTTTAATAGTAATATGTTATGTACGCATTCAGTTATTGCTATTATATTTTGTTTTAATTATCTATTTTTTCTTGTTTTGTATCAGAGGCTTTTGAACATTGAAGAATATATGAAAAATGAATATTACCCCAACGATCACGTGGTGTCTATGCTCAGGGATCATATCGGTGAATTGAAGGCCACCGAAGCGAAGCTGGTTAGTTTGCAAAAAAATATAACATGTTTTTATTTCATTTTTTATTTCCTTCATAATATTTATAGAACATATATTTGCAGATATTTTTTCCTCTGTTGCACAATGAGCATTGGTCCGTGTACTATATCAACATGGTTCATAGGGGAATCGACGTGCTTGATTTTCTTAACTACAAGGCAAAGGGCACAGATCCTAAAGACCACCATGGTGATGTTGGCGAGAAGGTTATAACACGACAGTACGATGCATTTAGAGTACTTACGGATGCCAAGGTCCCCTATTTTCCAAGGTGGAGGCGCTCACTTTTTGAGACTCCAAAGCAGTTTTTATTGAATTACTACACCTTTTTCGCCATGAAGTTTCTGTAGTTGTTCGATGAAGAAGTTGGCAAGATTCATTATGACATTCTCCCAGCCAATTCCTTACCAAATTACAACATTTGTTATAGTAATTATTTTTCACTTTATTGTATCCTTTTCATGACAAATGTATGTGTGTTATGCACGAGAAGGATAGCGATTATAGGGCTGAGATAATGTTCTATATGTTGTTCCATGCGTGCAACTTGGTGAAGCCTCTGCCTGACATTTTAGAGAAGTTTAGACCGATCTAAACCATGTACTTTCATGCAGAAACGTTGAGATGCATAATGTATGAAAAGGATTATTTTGACGTAAGTCAATTTCGTTATTTACGAAAATTGTTGCCGGAAGCAATCTTCTTTTAGAAATACAGTCATTATACAATACGCAGATAGTAATTGTTGTCAAAATCGTAGTGTTGTGTTGAACAAATAGTAAACAACAAAGTAAAGTTAGTAATGTTATTTGTCTTGTACTAAAAACTAGTTCATTAGATAGTAGTGTCATATAGAAGATATTAGTAATTTTTTAGAACACATTAAACAAACCTACAGGTGGTTGTCTCAGTAGTTGTTAGTGTACATGTAGTGTAGTATGCAAATATTTTTATAGATAGTAATTTCAACTAGAATGATGTAGTAATACAATATTTAACCACTCATTTCTAAAATGTTATTTTCGACATTATTCATAGGTGCTTTTTTTCGTAACGGCGATGATTTGTTGTCATTATGTTATACGAAGAAGCTTTTGTTCGAGATTGTATCTCACAGCTTAGGAAGTCGTCCCGATTTGTATGTAATGTAGCTTAGTAATCACAATTTATCCAAAAAGTAATATTCTATAGACAGAACAATATTTTACTATTACTTAAAATTTTCACATTACCAATGGTAATATCCATCCGTAAACAGGCTTTAATAATCATCGCCTATATCTGTTCCAAGATAACTTTCATCATCTGTTTTGTCATTGTTGATTATTTGGCGATGTGCACCACTTGTTCCTCACCTACGGTTTGTCCTCTGTATGCCCCTTTCTGTAAAATCTCCTTCCGTAACAGCAGCCTACTTTACAGTAGGACATGATGCGTCATTGTGCCCTGTTTTTAGTCCACATTTGATGCACGCGCTAGTACATTTCTTCTGTAATAATTGAATTTCTTGTCTTGAATCATCCATGTTGCGTTTTCTACCTTTTGTCCGTGATATAGGTGGGGCAGTTGGATTAATTTGTCTTTGATTTGCGGATTCTGACTCATCATTTTCCGAATAGGTTGGTGATATCTGTCGAAATATTATCAAGCTATTGTCGAAGCTCCTTTAGTACAAACATTGCTCTTTCATACCCCACACTTATCTTGCTTCCTGCCCTCACAACACCCATCGCCTCTGTCAGCAGGGTCGAATGCCGATACATCTCAGTTGTTCCATCGGGCCCGAACTGAACGAGATCATGCCTATCATAATCCAATTCAACCCTTGCATCCCTGGTGTATCTTCGTAGCACGTATCTATCTGGTATTCTTTCAATTTGCATATTGGTGAATGCTTTGATCAGATGAGCACAAAACAGTTATGTAGCAATGCATAAAATATAGTAATTTTTTTAAAAAATAATAAATATCGAAGTACGTTTGTGCTCCCATTGTCGACATTCACATCTGTACTGCCCCGAAGCATTATCTGCTAACAACTTAAATTCATGCTGCAACTAGGAGAATGATTTTGTTTGCTTTCTGTGTGCTATGAGATACTGACCAGGCTTGGTGTGGTCTTTTCTAATGCGAAAGGTTGTACTCTTGAAGTAGGACTCCTTGTATTGTTTGTACACAGTAGGTGTGTACACTTTGCTTAATTGCTCCTCAAACTGGAACAGTGTTGTCCTTACCGGCTGGCTCTGAATCGAACATCAAATATATATATATTTTGATAAGGAAGTCCTATGCATCAAGTCTAAGTAAATCATAATTGTATAGTAAATTTATATGCAATATATATGAAAATACATACCGACGAGCCGTAAGTTTCTTTTGCTTCTACGTGCTTCCTGGTCTGCAAAACTCCGTGCATTTGTCTAGCGAATCTATGTAGTGAAGTTTTCTCATCCACAAAACTATGTTTGACCATCTTATTCATAATCTCGCTTCTCTATGTTGATGTCATCATGTCGTAGTATATATTTTGTAAGTACGTTGATATCCAACTTGTACGCAGGTCAAACAGCCTACCAATGCATGCTAAATTTTCGATGCCATAGTCTGACATCATTTCTTCCCACGCTTTTTCGAACTCACTAGGCGTTTGTGGATAGTTTATTATGGAATCTAGACACTCTTTCAGTCCATTGTGCTGCGCGTATAGTTTGTTCAGTAAATCCTTGTACTTTTTTAGAACGTGCCATCTGCATAGCCTGTGATTTGTGTTCGGGAAGACCCGAGGTATCACTGCCGCCATTGCTGGATCTTGATCTGAAGTAATTACATTCATCCATTATAATAATTTCTTATTAATTACATAGTAATGTCAATGTTTCACGAATCTCACCAGTTAGGATGCAAATGGGGTCCTTTCAAGCCATATAGTTTTTAAATGTACTGAACGACCACTCAAATGATTTAGTTTTCTTGTCACGGAGCAGTGCAATGTCGAAGACGATGTTCTGCAAATGATGGTTTGAGCCAACGAACATTGTGAGAGGCATGTTGTAAATGTTGGTCTTGTACATGGGGTCAAAAGTGACCACGTCGCTGAAATCAGCATACTCAGTGCCGCAGCTCGTGTGACTTCAGAATATGTTTCGGACAAAGTTGTTATCATCAACCTATATGTCATAGTAGAATTTGTTGTTCTGCGCAGGCACTGTTTGAGGAAATGAAGTAGCTTGTTGACATCATTGTCCCTATCAGATCGTGTTTTAGCTGCCTTCCTGCATAATAATCGAAAGTCGATAGTAATTTCAAGTATAGTAATATACAATATCTATAGTAGTATTTTTGATAGTCAAATAAAGTACAAACCTGTTCTGAATGTCGTGATTTGTGAACGGTATGTTACAATGACTCCCATGTATTTCGGACAGCACGTTCGTCATTGAATTATGAGGAACCTTTCCTGTATGTAATGTGTCGATGAGCTCCATCATGGATGGATCATAGTTTTTGTGAGAATGCATGAAAGCAACTAGGGACGATGATCTACAAAGGGTATGGTTGTGTTCTAAGACAACCTGTTCTAATCATACGGAGCTGTCATTCCGGTTCCTCTTTACTTTTATAAATGCCTTGCAACCAATCCTCTTGGATGTTTTGTTACGTTCGCGTTCTATATCCACCATGGATGGTACATGTTTTCCTTCATGAACGCAGTAGAACTCTCTAACTGTCTTTTTTGTTCGACTTTTCTTCACATCAAAACCAGCATGTTGAGCATAACGGTGATAGAAGTCGTACGCTTCATCCTCAGTATCGAAATGTTGGCACAATTGCGGTACCATGTAGTCTGGTACTTCTGGATCCTGATATAGTAAAATTTATACATAAGTATAGTAAAAGTATATCCTAGTAGAAGTAAATTTTATTATGAATTCATAAAAAATGTTATGCACATGACGAACATAACTTAAGTGGATGTATGACCGGTCAATAACCGGAGTTCCTGAATTGGTCGTACATACCCATGGCGGTGGAGTTAGTACCGACTGCACATAAGAGGATCCCAGATAGTTGGTGGACTTGCACGCAGAGGTATTGAATTTTCTACTCTAATGTCAGTTTCAATCGCTAGACTCGGATCCATACTTTTGCTCACAAACTGAGTTGTACGGCCTTGAAGACCTGTATAGTACATGTATATTTATAAATTTTACTATCTTATTTCACTTCTGAAGGTAATTTATGATTGTAACTTTGTTTTTTCATTTTTATCTTCTTTTTCATATAATTTTACTATTAGTTGGATATATCTTTATTAGTTACATAGAATTACCAGACTCATCGGGGTACGGACATAGCATTGTCATTTCAGTAAACGTGCGCAAGATAAGACACAGTTATTATGGTGTTTATGTGTTTCGAGAAATAAGGGATTTTATCTTTCCCTTTGGAACGCGCATGGAATATTAGGATTACCGTACAACCCAATGTGCATACGAAGCTTCATACGAAGTAAATTACGTTGTTATTATCGTTGTTTTACTACATATCTTAGACTATTTTAATTGTTTTACTGAACGGGGAGAGTAAGCGTCCTGTATTAAATATTATTTATTTCAAAATTATGAGTTTCGAAAAAAGTGTTTTAGTTCTAACTCATCGGATTCGCATTGGGCTGTACTGTACTCCTAGTTTTTCTGTAAGTCATTTTTACTATCTAGTTCAATTAAATGTTTAAATTTAGGTAGATTACGATTTTTTAATAGTAGTTTACTTTTTCTGTTAGCAAATTTTACTTGATATTACCAGATGTAATTTTGTTTAGTACATTACGCTGACGAAGCGATGGGAGAGTAAGATTCCGGTATTCAAGCTGCATTTATTACGGTGATTACGAGTTCCAATAAATAAGGGATTTTTTCTTTTTTGCGGGATTCGCTTTGGGTTCCACATCACTACTTGTATTTATGCATTGAGTTTTAATAGATGCAACATGATTTACTATACATGAATCAACGTATAACCGTTCTATACTGCATGTAATAGTTCTTACTATAGGGATTAAATGATTTACTAGAAGTACATTAATCGATTTTTTGGAAACTATGCCTATTGTAAATTTTTACTGCATTGTGCCTATTATTTTATCATCATTCAGATCATCATTTACGTTCTCAGACAATATCATTTACTATCGTGGTTATCTTTTTACATTGGCACCATCATTGGTAGTAAACTTTACTGTTGTTCGTTAATGATTTCATCACCTTGATCAGTACCGATTACTATTATACCTTTGATCACCTTATCTATGTAATCTACCTCATGTTGTATCTTGTACTACCGAAAATACTTGATTTTACTATACAAGAAACATCATATAACCGGTTTTAAATGGTTTTACTACAACTTGTGACAGTACAACATTTCTGCTACCTATATCTATTGTAATTTTTTTACCGTACTGTTCGTATTATTTTTTTATTCGTTCACATCAACTTTTTACCACTTTAGTCAGTACGTTTTACTATAGTGGTGAACTATTTACTATTGTTGTTATCATCTTTTCATGTTACGATATGTTATAAGGCACATGGGCCAAAGGCCCATTTTATCAAATGCATCGTTGTATATAGCATGGGCGATAGCAATTTAGTCCCACATCGCCCGCGGTGGTTCATCTATACTTGTTTATATACCGAAATTGGGATCTGTCTTCCGATTAGAGTGAAACGTGTAATGTTAGTAAGAGTATGGCTATGTCTGTGGGCCCCGCTGCACTCTATGCTGGTGGTGATGGACCCGGGCACCTTACCCTTTAACACCACGATTACTTTTTTATTTATTTTTACCATGTGCATCAGCGGTATCCTGTCGACAACCCCATGTTCGTTACAACCGCACCATCGTTGGTACTAAATTTTGTTGTCATTCGCTGATGATTTCACCACCTAGATCACTAGAGATTACTATCGTACTTTTGATCACCTTATCTTCGTACTCTACTTCATATTGTACTAATGAAAATACTTGATTTTACCATACTTGAAACACTGTATAGCTGAGTGTAAATAATTTTACTACAACTTATGATAGTATGCCATTTCTACTACCTGTGGCTATTGTAATTTTTTACTATACTGCTTGTATTATTTTATCTTCATTCATATCAACTTTTTACCAACTTGGTTAGTACCCGTTACTATTGTACTGATAACCTTTTCACTACCTTGAAGCACCATATATCTGTTCAGTAATTTTTACTATCGAATGTAAATGGTTTTTTTTGCCACTCATGACAGTAGACATTATTTTTCGTTCATCGTTTTTTTTTCAAATGCATGATGTAATTTTTTGGTACCTACTGACCGTTAGTAACTTATACTACAGTGGAAATAACATTTGTTTACTACTGTTGCATAACCATGTTATTGACAGGGTGTATATGAATGACAGTATGTCTTGCAGCAAACCATTCTCCATTTTACTATCATTTTTTATATTTTACTAACAATCTCGGCTACTCAATAAATATCTTCTGTACTGTTTTTGGGCCGGGAGTGTTTTTGGGCCATCGTTAGCTATGGTAAAAAGTTGGTCAGTACCAGCTTCCCGGAGAATACGATTCGGAGCCCGGCGAAAATGACTTGCGCGTAGAATAGGATGCGCTGGGTGTACGCTTAGAATAGCGCTACCGTATGTATATGCATATGCATATGCATATGCATATGCATATGTATATGTATATGGGAGATATCCAGTTTAAACCCTATTACCATGAAACCTACATGTAAAAGTTTTAAAAAATTACCATACATAAGAGAGGTGAGCTTCTACAATCCTGTAAAATTTGAAGACCAAACTCAATCGCATTTGAAATATATGAAAAAGACAAATTCAGTTTGAATAGCGATTTTTCACTGTCAAGCATTATTTATTTCGCTGTTTGTCTTTTTTTATATCTTCCAGATGCGATTGAGTTTGGTCTTCAAATTTTATAAGATTGTAGAAGCTTACCTTCCCTATGTATGGTAATTATTCATGAATTTTTCAAAACTTCTACACGTTGGTTTCACAGAGTTTACATGGTAAGGGGGTTTACACGGGATATGTTACCATATATACACACATATATACATACATATATATGTATATGTATACATATATATTTTGCAAATTTAGCTCACGTGCGAATGAATTTGCAAAACTAGCCCCATCCTTAACCGCGGAAGCAATGCCAAACAACACATGCCACCCGCCGCGTACCCCAAGCTTGACGGTATATACCGCGGAGCAAGAGCTCGACAGGTCCTACCAACCAAGCCTTCCGTGGTAACAGTCCTACCAACCAAGCCTTCCGTGGTAACAATCCTTGTCACACTATTCAACCACTTAATTAATGATTATCTAATCAATGCCTTGATGATAGTCCCTTAATTAAGTGCTACTGTAGCTCAGTCCGTGTTGCCGAGCTCAGGATGCGTGAAAGCTTTTTATCTATCACGGTCGACGAGCTACTATGACACGAAGCGTGGTAGATGATACGTATCATCTATCGTAGTTTTTATGGTGGATAAGATGATTAGATTTATAATTTTGTTCGATGAACACCAAATATATATAAAAAAAAAAGTGCAACAAGCCAAGCCAAAGCTTCGTAGGCTAGCTTGGGGTATATGTTTGTGTCAGCTGGCAAATGGGGAGTGGCTGGCCAATCAAGGTTCATTCCCGTCGTCGCATTTTTTTTACAGCATCTTCATGTAGCACGGATAAGCCATGGGAATTCAGATATGAACACACATTCAGATCCACCCACAATCAAGGTTTAAAATCCTGACAAAATTTCAATTGAGATTTTGGATTTCAGCCGGAGATAAGATTACAAATCCCGCGGAATAACAGAAGCACTATCAAATTTATATAAAAATGTACAAACTTTACCATACAATAAAAAATTTATGTACCATGTTTAGTAGTCTAGGATCACACAGAAAAATTTCCAAAAGAATTAAACTTTATTTGTTATCTTTGAAAAATCAAAAATAGAAGGAATATAAATGAGACACTAACCTTGTCAGAATTTTATAAATTCGTTCGAGTATGATCATGATTCAAAATTTTTAGGAAAACTTAATCATTGCCTCAGCACCCATATCTAAAAGTTTCAAAAATTCTAAACCTGTTTTGGTTGCTCAATCAAATCTTTGGAAGCAATACATGTACTCAGTCTTTATCAGGACAATAGCACTGTCAGAATTTTTTAAATTCCTCAGGCTCGACCATCATCTGAAAATTTTATGAGAACATTAGTGATAGTTATATGTGACTATGTCAGAACCATCCACAAAAAGTTTCAAAGTTTTCTAACATGGTTTGAATTATTTTTCATTCAGTTGAAATTTGCTAAAATTTTGGCAATTTCGGTCGAAATCTCGGTCCAAAAAAATCCGAATTTGAATTTCGTTTGAATTTCATCCGAAATTATGAAATCTCACTGAAATTTTAAATTTCTGTTGTCTCCGAGTTATTGTCTGAAAACAAAATTTGAAAGCTTGCCCACAATCACATAGACAAAGTGCATATTCAGATTCGTGCAGACATTTTTTCTGGCTTTGAATGGATTTAGGAATTAGAGAGAATTTAAGCACTCGTTGCAAAACAAAGTACATGTGGACCCACTACCACTCCTCTTTCCGTCCGTCTCTGTCCGGTAGCGATTTAAATTTCGAAATGTATACCTACTGCAAAATACAATATTAAATTAGATGTACATCTATTAATCTCCACCTAATACTCAAATACCAGTTGTACATGTATGGTTGAGGGAGGAGATGTAGAGAGGATGAGTAAATAGAGTATTGTACTCTGTATTACAGCGAAATACATGGGAAAGAGGCATTGTACAATATACTCCCTCCGTCAAGTTTATAAAGTGTATTTTCTTTTGGCACATAGGCCAATAAAATATTAAAAATAATTAGATTACCATTAATTATTATCTTTAAGCACTACAATCAATCCATGCATGTAGAGAATACCAAGTAAAGTTGTATATTTATTAGGGTTATAAAGGAAACATTGTATTAATTTTGTATTGGAACATGAAATACGCCTTATATTTATGAATAAGATCACCAAAAAAATACGCCCTATAAACTTGGATGGAGGAAGTATAATACATTGTATTACAACGAAATACATAGGACAGAGTCCTTGTACAGCGTATAATATAGTGTACACTGCATATGTATTGTACATTGCATGTACTAAGAGAGTGTAGAGAGAAGGCGTACATATAGGGTGTGGAGAAGGTGAACCGGTGACGACAACGACGACAGGTGGACAATGATAACAGTGGTGCACTGTGCATCAGAGCTAAGGAACAAATACATATCTGGGTTGAGGAGATGAACTGGTGACGTTGATGCGGGGTGCACTCCTCATTGACGGTAACACGACAACTGTGGTGTACTCCTTGTCGACACCGATGTCGGCAAGGTAGACGACAATAGGGAGATAAAAAATGGAGCGATGTCGGGGAGGAGGAAAAAGGTGCAGGATGAGTCAGGGATGGCCAGATTCGAAGGTGGCAGGGTCGGGGAAGGATATATCTGACGGCGATGGCGGCGTGGATGGGCAAATCTAGCTGGATTCAAGGAAGAAGTGTTAGCACTTCATCACATCATCATAGGCCAAAGTTGGGAAAGAAGCCCAACCGCCTAACTGGGGCGTTGGCGCCGCATCAAACCACGGTGATGAACCATAGCCATCACCGGCGGCTGCTTCGTCTCTTGCAAGGTCCTCATGGTGCACCTCAAGCCCGCTAGCTCATTGACCCTTAGGCCAGCATAACTAGCTACAACCTCCCAGTAGATTTGGCCTCGTCGGTGACAAATTTAGGCTCACCAACAGTCGAGTGCACTGCCGCTGTCTTATTCTTTGTTGTGTCTCCTCCTTCGCTTGTTGGTCGCCACGCTACCAATAATACCCCTACCCATTAGTGTGGTGCTCATATGGAGTTGTGGTAATGGGGATTAGTCCCACGTTGCTTTCCTAAAGTGAGTTTTAGTAGCATATAATGCATGATGATTCCAAACATAGCAACTCTTGATTAATCCTTTTACACGAGTGAAAACGAAAGTTTAAGTAGGGTGCTACGGTTTCGCCTCATGGGTGGGCTCAGCATTGAGCTGATTTTTCGCAAGGATAATGGTTGATATGAGAGTATCAACCCTGGATCCACTTTGTATCTTGCACTAGTTCAAAATCATATTAGTGCATATAGTAGTAACATAGATGTAATATCATAATCATACAGCGGAAACAAAAAATACCAAATTTATCGAATTAAAGATAATTGAATGACCTTAAGGTCGACTTTACATTTAGGGTGTGTTTGGTACGGCTCCAGCTCTACCAAATCCGTGGATTTGGTAGAGTTGGGTATTTTTAGCACCATAGATCCGTGGAGCTGGAGCTGTGGGTATATTAAGAGTGTTTAGGTGGGTCATCTTATTTAATTTTAGACTAAAAATATAAATTTAATTCAATTTATTTTAGCCTACAAGATTCAGATCTGAGGTGGAGCTGGGATCTGGAGCTCTACCAAACAGGGCCTTATTAGGCCTCACAAGACTTTAACTCTACAAAAGATAACAGCTGCGGAACGGAAAACTTTGACAGGTAATCCACCAACATGCTATAGGCAGCTAACAAGGTTCAATTCCTAGTAACGTGCCTCCTCCTAGAACTTCTCATCCATAGAAGGTGTAGATTCTTCAACTGATGGATTTGTTATGGTAAGGGTGAGTACATAAAGAACTCAACAAGTTATGTACAAAATACAAATATATTATAACTACATGCAAGGCTTATTCCAAAGAATGGCTGATATAGTTATTTTGCAATAAAGCATTATTTTCAATTGAATATAACAAATAGATTGAAATGAGAATAAAATAAGTAACAATAATAATAAAAAAGCTTTAAAGTATTTCTCAAAATAAACCAGCACACAGTCTAAACAAATTTCCATTACTTCTATTAGCCCACAGCCCCCGTTCCAAAGTTTTATTTTATAAAATCTAACCTATGATTGAAATTCCAGAGCATTGTCCACAATCAGGAATATGGCTATTAGAATAGATTCTCTCTGCAGGGGTTATACACTTTTCCCACAAGATGTGATCAATCATATAATGTTGGCCAAAATACATACCCATCGAGTGTGACTAAGAAGATCATAACAAAATCTTTTCAAAATTCTATCCGAACATATTTACTCCTGGTAAGCCTGGTCTCACTATTCCTCCCTCACATAGAGCAGAAGAATAAGAGGGAATTATCATTGGACTATAAACAATCACTATTCAAGATGTGGAGCCACTGCAACACGCACCTTCCCCAAACGTACACACAGCTTCTCTAATCCAAATATCACATAAACCCACCATAGCACACAGTCTCTTGCCACTTGTCTCAATCTAAATCATTTACCACCCTAATTGATTATCGTACAACGCATACCATCAACAACTTAACATCATCGCGTGACAACACATGACACACCCTTTTCATAAACATGTTCCATATAATATTAGTCAAGTTTGAATTTGCACTTTTAAAAAGACAACAGTTTTTCATGACATGGCTAAGCAAACTACTCAGAATCTAACCAACCCACGTTGGCATATATTAGCAAGTAACTAATAATTATCCACTCTAGGGTGACAAATAAATATAGCATAGAAATTGACAAGGTAGAGATGTGACCATGCTAGCCCAGCAAGCCATGCTTCTACCTCAAGCCAAGACAAGGGCCCAACAACTTTCGACGCTCCAAGCCCAGGACGAGATCAAGTCCAATTTGTTCACGAGTCCAATTCGGCCCCTAGGAGTAGTCCAACTAAAAATGACTATATATAGGTCATACGAAGTCCGTTTGAGGCGTTCTTAGACTCTACAGACAAGCCCACGACGAGAGCTTTCCAATGGAAGTGGCTTTACATTCAAACTCCTTCTGGATCAACGGGGATCATAAAAACTATATAACAAACATAATCTACCAGGTGCTGTGACATCTCCACTTGGACCCAATGGCCTTGTACGACCTAGGGTTGCATGGCCAACCCCTTGGTCGCCTCCCTTTCCCTCTTCCTCATATATATTTAGTAGCTATCGCTAGAATAGATGGGTTTTTGCTTAGATTACAACTAGACACTTTGTCAGTTTTTCACCGTACATCGGTTTGTGGAACCCCAACTCTTGTGCTTAATATTATTCGCAATTTCAGATGGCATCTTCTACGTTCTTGCTTGTGTTCTCGATTCGCATGTAGGGATAAGCCTTCTTGGCGAGGTCAACCGTGTTTGTGCATTGTTGATAACCAAAGGAGCCGTGTGTAGCGATTGCAGGGTTTGAATTCATTCTGATTAGAAGCCGGATCGTGAATGTCGAGTGCTCCACCAATCGATTTAGTACTACTTGTCGAAAGATCGGGCCACCATTCACATCAGGTGGTATATTTCAAATGGGTGGAATAACTAATTCCTAAATTACTTAAAAACAGTATAACTTAAAATAATGTGCAATAGATTAAAACAAAATAATATTTGTAAAATTAGGTTTAACATGATCAAAGCACAACTTGCCTCGAAACATCTCTCGATCTGGACCTTTAACTTGAGTCAACTCTTCACCTTCGATTGCTCTCGGCACTTCAACGTGAAAGAGAAACGAATAGCAAAATCAAAATAAATATAACAAAAGAGAAATTTTTTTCCAAAAATCAAATAAAATTCAACGAAATGTACGTATATCTTAAATTTAGAAATTTAAATGGGCTAAATCGGAGTTTGTAAGAAGGAGAACAGACTCTCGAAAGATCCATCAGTCAAATAAATCAGAAAAAAGAAAGCAAATAGAATATTCCTAGAATATTCCCTAACAAGTGGTCCCGGTGATTATTTTTAAATAAAAATTATTTTATGAATTTAATAAAAGAAACAAAGGCTGACATATGTACCCCACATGTCATACTCTTGGCCTACATGGACCAAGTCCACACACAAACCCACGCTGACATCACCCAACACATGTTGATCATCAGGTTGGCCACGTCAGCTCGATGGTGCGCAAGGACCAAAGCTCTTCTCTCTGGTGGCTCTAGGTGATCTCTCTAGAGAGAACCTAGCCTGGCCAAGCTTCTAGCGCGAGTGTCGCGGCTCCGGCGACCTCCGACATCAACGGCGTCCATGGAAGCGCGGTGGCGGTGGAGGCTTCAAGGTGATGATGACCTCCCGGCTCACTCTCGATGAGATAGCATGAGCACTAGCTAGAACATGATGTAACAAATCAGTTGGCCTTTGATGCATTACCTTTATTCTTTGACACACATCACACAAAGCAACATGCTCAAAGACTTCACGCTTCATACTAGGCAACCAAAATCTCTCCTTAAGACCCTGATACTTCTTAGCATTTCTGGATGAGTCTAATACTTTGTGAAAGACCATGTGGAGGTCTATCCTTGTTGGTGATGAGTTATTGACTGTGTTTGAGCATGTTGTGCTTGAGTTTGAGTTTGTTTTGAATTCCACTTTGAATTTGGAGCAATTTGTGTTGCTGTCAGGTCAAGGCGGCCCTACCGACCTGGGACGGGTGGTAGTGCCGACCTTTTGGAACTACCAACCATTGACGTGATAATCTTTTTCTAGAGAGGGGTCTCTCGGGTATGTCCAGGGCAAGCGGTACTACTGGCCATCTGGGAGCAGTAGTGCCGGGGTAGCGGCACTAATGGCCCAAAGGTGCGATAGTTATTTTTCAGAGAGGGTCTCTTCGGGAATTTTAGAGGAAGCGGTACTACCGACTACCTAGGAGTGGTAGTACCGGTGGTGCGGTAGTACCGGTTCTAGATGGGAGGTAGTGCCGACTTTCCAGCAAATTGGATGTGTTATTTTGATTATGCATTGGCTAATTGTATATTATTGTGCAATGCTATGTGATGTGTTTCTTGTCCATGTTGGTTGCAGGACTCCGGGGCTAGGTCATGGTGAGGCGAAGGCAAGACCGGGACTAGGCTAGGAGAGTTGAGGTACAGAACGGTCAAGGGACACCGAAAGTTGACTAAGGTCAGGAAGTGGTTGTAAGCTAGAAAGACAAGGAACCGGAGCGTGAAGCACTAGTGATGGATATGGTGGGCAATGGCATGGATCGAGACTAGGCTTAGGGAGGAGTTGAGGTCCAGAACGATCAAGGAAGCCGATGCCGCCATGGTGAAGCCGAAAAGGATACGTGGCGGTCAAGTGACTTGGGCTCGCTTGTAAGACAGGACAGTTCGGGGGAGTCCTGATGCGTGAGATGCTTGGCGGCAAGTCATTGTGGCTATGTGGAAAGCGCGAAGCACGGCGATGCTTCGAGAAGAAGGAAGACCGATCATTGGCCTAAATTGGTAATTTGTCCAATGCTAACAGTCGAGGTGGTTTGAAAAACCGTGGTGGTGGCCTAAGTGGTCTAGGTCACGCCGAAGTGGAGTTGGACGCAAATTCGGGCTCGTGGAGCGGATTTGGTGGCATGTGTTGGCTGCTTTGAGAAGCATGCTTGTATGAGTGAAAAACTCGTTAAGAGTGTTGGGTTTCAGGTTAGCCCATGTAAGAGTGGATGGTATCCACTTGTGTGTCCAGGACTAGGGTTAGGGTTGCCTCCACTATATAAAGAGATGTAGTGGGAGATGAGGCTCTAAGCCTTGAAGTTCCAACTCTAGATTAGGGCTTCCACAAGACTTTGTGTTTCTTGTGTGTTGTGTGTGTGCTCATTGGGAGCTTTGCCCTCAGGTGAGAGGCTTTGTAATCCATTTTTATGCTCTGAAATAAAGATCAATTTCGTGCTCAAGATTTGGCTTTTGTTCTTGACCTTCCTCCTTGATTCTTGATCTTTCTTATTGGTTTCTTTTTCTCTTGATCTTGTGTTGCCAAGAATAAGTGATTGATGGATATATCCTCTAGAGATCATCACCTAATTATCTAGGAAAGCACTCTCATGATCATCAAGAGATTTCTCAAGAAACCGGGTTTTGGCTTAAGAAGGAAGGATTTGAGATAGATCCTGACCTTACACGTTTGGAGGCAATCTCTTTGGTGTTCTTGCTTGCTGGGACATATGGGAGACCATCTAGGTCCATCTTGATCACCGAATCCCCCCACGAGTAAGCTTAGAGCAAGGTTTTTGTATTTGACTCGATTTTGGTGCAACCTTTGGTAAATTCGAAAAAGTTCAGAACTTTGACGTCAATCTTTGCGATTGAAGGTTGGAATAGGTTCTTGACACCCATAGGAAGTTGCATACAAAGTTTTGTGGGTTTTTATCAGCCAGTCAAAAGATACATTGATTTTCATTTTTGAAGTCGTGATATTTTGCTGTTCATTTGCTTGTTTTTACTACCGGGGTTACTGTTTATCCAGGCACTACCGGCCTCTGTAGCACAGTAGTGCTGCCCTAGAGCTAATTTTTTAGAAGATTTTCTTGTTCCGCTCTTCTGAGGTCTTGGGATGTTTTGGTTGAATTCTTTAGGGGAAAAATTATTGTGTAATCATTCACCCCCTTCTAATCGCCATTTCCGGTCCTTCACTTTGAATGATAAGTTTCCTCAAGAATCAACTATTTCAAGTCCTTCTGATTTGGTACATAGATTTGACTCTTAAACCATAGAGTACCTTGATTTTCTAAAGAACAATATTTAGCTTTTCTTTCCTGTATTTTAGACTTAATCCTTCTGACCTTAGCATCATTTTCTGACCTTCACGAATCTGATCTTCTAAAGTTGGCTTTTCCTCCAATGTATCTAAGAGTTGTTTTGAAACCATTTCCAACTTTAACTTCTGAAACTCTTCATGCAACTCACGCTGACTCTCCTGAACTTGCACATTAATACTATAATTCTTACGACTCAAAGCATCTGCCACTACATTGGCTTTTTCGGGATGATAATGAATTCCCACATCATAATCTTTAATCGATTTCAAACTCTTAGTTTGTATATATCTCACAATGGTTACCAATAAGAGAATGATGCCACAACTTCAAAGCATGCAATTTGGTAGCTAACTCCAAATATATGTTGGATAAATCTCTTAATGTAGCCTTAATTGTCTTGAAGCATAAGCAAGAAACTTGCCATTTTGTATCAACACACATCCAAGTCCTTGTCGCAAAGCATCACAATAAACATCAAAACTACTCTAAATATCTGGCAACACTAACACTAGTATTGACGTAAAACACCTTTTCAATTCCTGGAAACTCTTATCACATTCTGGTGACCAAGTGAGTTTCCTTTCTTTCTTCAACAACAACTTGAGCAGATTGGCAATGGTTGAAAATCTTTCTATAAACCGACGATAATATCCTACCATTCTAATGAAATTGTAAATCTGGGTAACTGACTTCAATTGTTCCCAATGCAACATAGCTTGCTTGGGTCGATGTCAAATACTTTGGCAGTCATCACATGTCCAACGAATTCAACTTTTTTCTTCCAAAAGTCACACTTACTAAACTTAGTATACAACTATTGCTCTTGAAGCTTTTCAAGCACTAACCTCAAATGCTTTACGTGCTCTTCTTCTATCTTAGGGTAGACAAGAATGTCATCTATGAATACAACAGGAAACTTATTCAAATATTCTATAAAAACCTTATTCATCATGTTCATCAAATAAACAAGGCTATTAGTCAATCCAAATGATATGACTGTAAACTCATAATGTCCATACTATGTTGAAAATACCGTCTTAGGGATATCTTCTACACAAATCTTCAACTGGTGATATCCTGATCGAAGATCAATCCTAAAGAAAACTCTAGCTCCTCTTAACTGATTAAGCAATCATCAATCTTAAGCAACAGATACTTATTCTTGATTGTCACGTCATTAAGCAAACGGTAATAAATGCACATTCTCATACTTCCGTCTTTCTTTCTAACAAACAGAATTGGCGCTCCCCACATCGACAAACCAAGTCTCACGAAATCATTTTTTAGCAGCTCTCCAATCTGCTTCTTCATTTCCACTAATTCATCGGTAGGCATCCTGTAACACCCCGGCACACCACATGCCCTGGATGTCACAACCTCAACAGCACCCAACATCCGACATGAAAAGAAAAACATTGCAAAGTAACTAACATACTAGTAGGTTGCCGAATCAACTAAAAATTTCGGCAGCACCTCCCCTAAAACTCGAACATCCACTCAGTAGACAAAAGACAAATTTCAATATATAAAACATGCACATTGCCCAACAGGATATCCAACTAAGCAACATATATATCATGGATGAATAAGCCTACCCAAAAAAAACCACCATGAAGCAAAAGTGGAATTAAGATAATAGCCACCCCATAACCAAAGATACAAGAATTTAAGCCATCATGCCATCAAGCCACTTACAAGCTAACCATCCAAAAGAACAAGTTCTTTAATATAGCAGCATTTCTAAAAGTGGTATAGCAACTAATCTAACTACATGATGATCAATGAGAGTGAAGTGGTGCTAGCCCTTCTCCCCAAAATGCCGCTTTGGAGGTACCTAAAATAAGACAACACAAACAAGCGTGAGTTTAAAACTCAGCAAAGTGTATCATATCCACACATAATTATCCAATTAATAATTTCAAGCAATAGCATAAACACATTTCTTATACCAATCAACAAGTCCATAAACAATGATATCACCGGCGGTTACCACCTTCACTTCAATACTCATTTAATATACATACCTCATTAAACTCTTTAGATGAGTCCACGACTCATACAAGCCTCATTAAATCTCTTCAGATGAGTCCACGACACTATCTCAACTCTACACATTACCATTTAACACAAGAATCATCATTAAAGATGAAATGCAACATGTATTCTCATGAATGCACCTTTCATAGCACATACCGGTATTGCCGAGTGCACACCCGTCGGTGTGCACCCTCTCATTCCCTTCCATCTCGTGGAGGGGCCTACTCTTACTGTCTCACTCCCATTCACCTCGGTGAATGGGACTACGAGGTAAGACTTTCGTGCTCACTACGGGTGAGCACAGAGGCCCACATCAGCATGAGTCGCCTCTTCTCTTATGAATGCACAAATGCAATGAAATGAATGAATAAAAGGCAACTGCATTCTATTTCAACATTCACATCTCCGTCAACAGGAACATTGTAACATCCCAAAATTTGGTTTAATTAAGTTTTTATTGCTTAAAAGTGCATTTGTGATTTTCTGGAATTTATTTGGATTTTTCTAGATTTAATTGAATTAATTCCTATTTTAAGTTTATTGTCTTTTATTTAAATCTGTGCAAAGTTAAAATAAAGTTTTGCCAAAAATATTTTAGTTGAGTCCAGAATGTCTCAAAGTATTTCTGAGATTTTTCTTGGATTTTTCCTGATTATTTTATTGCCTAAAACAAATTAAATGAATTTCTAGAATTATTTTAAATGAAAAATCTGTTGAAAACCTCTCGAATAAAGAATGGGCTCGGCCTGTATCTTTGTCTTGCGCGTCTGAGAAGCGCGCCCATTTGGCCCATCTCGGGTAAACCCTAGGGCGATTGAATCTGCGCCGTTGGATCAAGATCGAGCGGGTGAGATCAAGTCGTACCGGTTCGGGACTCAGGGGAATCTTCGCCGTTGGAAAGAATCGTGGGCGGCTAAGATCTGATCTTGGCTGCGAGATCGTGACCGTTGGAGCGGAATCGAACGGTTGAGGGTTGTCGTCTCCGATGCGAACTCGGAGTCCGCCGTCGACACGACTTCGCCGCCGGGGAAAACCTAGGGTTCCGTTTTTAGCGCGTTTGCCGAGGCTATAAAAGGAGGGGGTAGCGCCCGAGGTTCATCCGTGCGCCGCATCTTTTGGTCGGTAAGGTTTTGCGAGCCGTCGCCACGCACCAGAGGAGCTCACGGAGTTGGAAGCCCAGACGCCTCGATTTCGCTCGGTTTCTTCGCCGCCGTTGGGTCTCCGCCGCCGTTGGAGCCATCTTTCGTTCGCCGGACCTCGCCGCAGTACCCGCAGCCGCCTTGTCGCCGAGTCACGTCAAACGCCGCCGCTTTGGTCTTCGTCTTCAAGTCCGGTAAGACCTCGCCGTCGCTAGCCATCGTCGGTTCGAAAGCTTTGAGCCGTTGGATTAGATCTGTTGGTGGTGCGTTGCCACGCCAGCGTGAACGCCGACCGTCCGATCATGTTTCGGGTCGATCGAGCCGCACGTGGGACCAATCGATCGCAACGCGTGTCGGGCGTGAGTGCCGAGGCGCCGTGGACCGAAGTTCACCGTGGACTCATACTGCGTTGTAGACCCGCCTATGCACCGAGACACGCTGTCGCCGTTTGATTGGTCGGCGCCTGGCTGACGCCACGCTGACGCCATAAATCGGTTTTCGAATAAAAATAAATCATTAATTTCGAATTTCGATTTTTCGATTTGAGATTTATTTCAAACTTCAAAAGGCTATATCTTTTGTAATTTAACTCGAATTGAGTGATTCCAATTTCTAAAAATTTGTAAAATTGAGATCTATTTAATGGTGAATTTTATTTGATTTTGGAGTTCATTTGCTCTCTGTTTTGGCATTTATTTGCTTTTCTTCTTGACGCGTAGACGTTGAATTGTGTGACACTTGGAGGAAGATCCAAAGCAAATCAAGAGCAATCATCGATCAAGATCAGGACCTATTCCAAGGCAAGTTGTGCTTTGATCATGTTGAACCCATGTTTATAAAATTGCTATATTTGTTTTACCCTATTGCATATGTTTCAAATATACAATTGTTTCAAACTAGATTGGGCTTAGCTAATATACCAGATTGATCTATACCCTACCTTGTCATTGTATGCCATGATCCATTGTCACCCTAGATTGGTTAATTATAGTTGATTAATAATTATAATCAACATTGGAGGTTTAGACCGTATTAGTTGCTTAGCCTTGCCACGTCATCACTTGTGTCAGAATCATTGATAATTAATCTTGATTAATGGAATATGGAACAATATTATGAACTTGTGTGTCATGTGGGATCACACGATGAGATTGAGTTGTTGTGGCGAGTCATGTCATAACGATGTTGAATTGTTGATGGCACGTGGTGCTTGGTAATCAACGGGTGATGATAATTTAGATTGGGGCAAGTGACAAGGCGAGGAGGCCAAGGTGGGCCCGATGGGCAGAGGGTATGTGGATGTCTTGCCTTGATCACACTAAGGACTTAACCTTGCAAGCCTTTGACCTGAGTCTATCATGCAACCACATGTCTGGTATGGGCCAGCCTAGCTGAGTAATTTGCAATGTCTTAATTTTGGTACTATCGTGGTCGGTGTGAGTTCCCGAGTTATGGTGTAATTCACATAGCGCAAGAGGGGGGCCCTGGATGTGGTAACCAGTCCCACCAGTGTTGAATCCTTAGCGGGTAGTATCGGGTTAAGCCAGAGCATTGTAAAGGCTTTGTTATAATCACTCGCCTTGGTGGTGTTTGGTTGTATCACGTGGGTAAAGTGCATAACCTCTGCAGAGTGTGAAACTATTCGGATAGCCGTGCTCGCGGTATTGAGCAATGCTCGGGAATTACAGTTAAGGGTTAGCTTAATTAATTGGACAACATGGTTGGGATGGCGGGATGCCATATGGAAGATGGAATTTGACTTAGGATTGGAAACTTGGTTTACTTGAGAAATCCTGAATTTATTTACTATTGTTATTTGTTTTACATTCTTTACAATCTATTTACTGTATTTGTTCATAACTGCTGCTTATTGCAAAATAGCCATGATAGCCTATCCATTGGAATAAGCTTTACATATAGATACATAGAATTGCATTCTGTGCACAACTTGTTGAGTGCTTAAGTACTCACCCTTGCCAAACAACAATAATCAACAGTTGAAGAATCTACACCTGTTTTGGAAGATGAAGTCCAGGAAGACACGAGTCATTAGGGTCCGAGCCTTGTCGGTTGCCTGTGGTGAACTGATGGGCTATCTACGTTTCTACTTTCCGCTGCTTAATTACTAGTTTATATTCTCAGTCTTGCCCTGCGTGGCTTAATAATGTAAGTTGGTCATAAGATCATACCTTTAGTTATATCAATGAATGAACTATTATTCTATTATCGTTGAGTATGATGTGATATGTACCAATGTTGAGCTGTGTGCACTAGCGTTGATCCTGGGACTAGTGCGGTAAACACAGTGGGTTCGAATCAGTGGATTCGGGTCCTTACAGAGGTGGTATCAGAGCATACTGACTGTAGGTCTTGGCCCTAGATAGTATGGAGGTGTCTTGTGTGTGTCCAAACTATTTTCTAAAAGAAAATCTAAATTTGACTAATAAAACACTCTCGACTCATCTCATTCTCTACTTCTCACCTTTGCTGGATTTACCGTTTTACTTGCCGTTTTGGGTGGAGAACTTATTCAAAGTTCTTGTGGAGCAGATGCCGATTGTTCTGACCTTCGAGGAGTCAGCTGGCGGCTACGCCATGGAGCTGTGGAGAGTACTTCAGACGCTGGGAGGCTTCTACCGTCCGCTTTACCGAGGAGGCAGCTGGTCAGTTAATGGTGTACACCGAGGATTTATTTGCAAGCTGATTATCTACGCTCGGGAGAATGAGGAAGCTAGCAGGCCAATCAACATCTCTGCCAGAAGATTCTCGTATGAGGTTGTAATTCAGGAGGTCGCTCGACTTGCTCTTCGCCATGTTTGCCGCGACTACGCCGACGAGCTTCACGACTCAGTGTTCCGCCTTCACCCAGACGTTCAAGCGTGCCGACGCCAACGGATCGTGGAGAACGAGTGTGCCACTGCGGTACACCTTGCGGAGTTCGCCCTTGCCCAGGAGGATCATATGAGAGAGACTACTCGGGATCCGAGAGGCGTACGAGGCACTCTGAGTGGCGAGCAGAGCTTGAGGTGACCGTGCTTGACCATCGGGATGATCACCGAGTTGGGAGAGGCCCTAGAGGCGGTCGAGGACGAGTGGAGCGCGTGACTCGAGAAGTTCGAGCCAGCAGAGGAGTCCGAGGAGGATCCAGAGGAGCGAGTGGGAGCCGAGGGGAGTGGACCCGTTGTTGCAGAGGACCCAGAGTAGGTCATCGGGATAGGTTCGCTCCTATGCCCGCCATCCGCCGGTGTATGCGCCGGATCGCCTCACAGTGGTGGTGGTGGATGAGTGAGTGTCGACCTTGAGCCGTGTTGAGACTCGAGTGTGAGTCGCGTCTTTAAGTTAGTCTTTACCTCTTTAGTTGACGTTAAGATTTCGTGTTTAGTTTGCTTCTTTGTAATCTTTGAGTCTGCAAGTATGTGTTGCAAAGCTTGTAGGCTTAAATAAGCGCCATACCAAGAATAATAAAGAATTATTTCAGTTTGGGTATAATCTATCTCCCGCTTTAGAAATTCTTGCTTCTCATCTATGCTACATCTACCTTCCCTAACCTAAGAGGCAATCATCGATGGTGAATACTCGAGGAACAACGGAGCTTCGTGAAGTGGATGCGCGTAACGACAACACCAACGAGCGAGGCAGCCCTCAACCACCGCCGGTGGACATGCGAGAACTGGGAGCGTTTCTTGCAGTAGCAGACTTAAGCGATGCAGACTATGATGCGGCGCAGATGACCAACGCAACAACCAAAGAACAACAACCACAGTAGCTCGAACAACCATGGTGGATCCCACCTCACTCAAAGCTATCGATTTTATGAGGACTAGGCCACCAACTTTTTCAGAAATGTGAACCCTTTGGAAGCCGAGGACCGGCTTAGGACAATTGAGAAGAAGCCGCACATCACGCAATGTGAAGGAAATGAGAAGGTGCTCTACGCTCTCATCAATTGGAAGGAACCGCCATGAGAATGGTGGGAGAATTATCGTGCCGCCATGGAGCCCCACAAGAGATCACCCGGGAGGAGTTTACTAATGCTTTCGCCAAGATCATGTCCCGGAGGGAATGATGGACCTAAAGAAGGAAGAGTTCAGGGCTCTGAAACAAGGAGGCCAACCAGTGGCCGAGTACCTGAATAAGTTTACCCAGTTAGCTCGCTATGCCCCTGAAGACGTAGCGACAGATAAAGCTAGGCAGTCTCGTTTCATGAAGGGACTGAATTCAGGACTGCAGGTGGGACTGATCACCCACAATTTTCCAGACTTTCAGGAACTAGTCAATAAAGCTTTGATCCTAGAAGATAAGCGCAAAGAGCTGGGTGAAAGCCGTAAGCGCTTAATGACTAATCAGGGTGGACGTCCAAACCATCTACGTTTGAGGATGTCACCACAACAATTTGCTAGATTCCAACCACCAGCTGTGAACAAGACATCAACCCCTGCACCTCGCCCTGCCAATCAGAATTTTCAGACACCAGCACAGGGCAACAATGCACCAGGAGGGAATCAACAGTCTGCAGTGAAAAGATGCTACACATGCAATGAGCCAGGGCACTTTTCTAATAGGTGTCCACAGAAGGGAGGCATTACGCCAGTTCGTTTCAACTTGGGAACCACACCTGCCAAAGCACCCGCCTCGGGAGGAAATCGTGGCGCCAGTCAAGCCGAGCAATCCCGCAATCAACAAAGGCGTGGAAGGATCAACCACGCCACCGCCGATGGAGCTCGAGGAGGCTACGACGCGTCGTCTCGGGTAAGTTTCGGTCAACTCGCACTGCCTGCTTTGTTTGATTTCGAGCTTCGATTCGCTTGTTTCTCAAAATTTTGCAACCAAGAATGGATTTAAAGTGGTGAATCTTAAGTGTGTGCTTTAGTCCAAGCCCCAGGATCTGAGCTTAGATCTAGCCTTGGGTGTTTGGGAGCTAAGTTGCTTATGGATGGGATAGAATTCCTAGCGAATCTTATCTTGATAGATGCGCAATCCCTAGACGTCATCCTTGGAATGGATTGGCTGTCTAAGCATAAGGCCGTTTTGGATTGTGGCCGAAGGATCGTGACTTTGGAGGCCCTAGTGGCAAGAAAGTAGAGTTTCAGCGACCGCATTCGCGATGGGCGATTAATGGTCAGCAGCGTGAAAACCATCGGCATGGAAGATGTGCGATGAGCGAGGAATACCGGATGTGTTTCCAGAAGATTTGCCAGGATTGCCACCGGACCGTGATATCGAGTTCGTGATCGAGTTAGCGCTAGGTACAGCACCGATATCAAAAAGACCATATCGGATGCCTACCGATGAGTTAGTGGAAATAAAGAAGCAGATTGAGGAACTGCAAGAGAAAGGTTTCATTAGACCAAGTTCATCGCCGTGGGGAGCCCCGGTTTTGTTTGTTCGTAAAAAGGACGGAAGTCTTAGAATGTGCATCGATTATCGTGCACTGAATGAAGTAACGATCAAGAATAAGTATCCGTTGCCCAGGATCGATGACTTATTTGATCAATTAAGAGAAGCTGGAGTTTTCTCCAAGATAGATCTTCGTTCGGGATACCATCAGTTGAAGATCCGAGCGGAGGATGTACCTAAGACCGCGTTTTCTACGCGATATGGACATTATGAGTTCACAGTCATGTCATTTGATTGACTAATGCCCGACATATTTCATGAACATGATGAATAAGGTTTTCATGGAATATTTGGATAAGTTTGTTGTAGTCTTCATAGACGATATCTTGGTTTACTCAAGACAGAGGAAGAGCATGCGAACATCTAAGAATGGTTTTAGAGAGGTCGAGAACATCGACTATATGCTAAGTTTAGCAAGTGTGAATTTTGGAAGGAAAAGTCGAATTTCTTGGTCATGTAATGACTACTATAGGAGTGGCAATCGACCCAAGCAAAGTGGACGCATGTTGCATTGGGAGCCACCGAAGTCATTACCCGGATCCGTAGTTTTACGGGAATGGCGGGATATTACCGTCGGTTCATAGAGGGATTCTCAACGATTGCTAAACCCCTTACGCAGTTGTTAAAGAAAGAAAAGAAGTTTGCATGGACGCCAGAGTGCGAGAAAAGCTTTATGGAGTTAAAGAAGCGTTTAACAACAACTTCGTATTAGTACCGCGGATGTGCGTAATGGATTTGATATTTCTTGTGATGCTTCAAAGCAAGGCTTAGGGTGCGTGTTAATGCAGAAGGCAAAGTTGTTGCTTATGCGCCGAGACGCTTAAGACCGCATGAAGTGAATTACCCAACGCATGATTTGGAATTAGCTGCAGTAGTGCATGCTTTAAAGATATGGCGTCATTATCTCATAGGAAATAGATGTGAGATATATATGCACCATAAGAGCTCAAATACATATTCACTCAAGCGCACACGAATATGAGACAAATGAAGGTGGCTAGAGCTAATTAAGGATTATAATGTGGGAATCCATTATCATCCCGGAAAAGCCAATGTGGTGGCAGATGCTCTGAGTCGAAAGAGCCATAGCGCAAATACATTGACAATGGAGGATCAACCAGAATTATGCAAGGAATTTCAGAAACTAAGGTTGGAGGTCGTTCCGCAAGGAATGGTAGCTGCACTGGAAGTGAGGCCAACACTGGAGGATCAGATTAGTGAAGGCCAGAAAGATGACGATAAAATTTCTAAGATCAAGGCTAAAAAGGAAGAAGGCCTAGCCGCAGATTTCACTCTGGATGAGCAAGGAACCATGTTTTTCAAAGGCCGAATTTGTGTGCCGGATAAAAAGGAGCTAAAACAATTGATTCTTGAGGAGGCTCATGATTCAAAATACTCAATTCATCCAGGGAGTGCTAAGATGTACCAGGACTTGAAAGAGAGATTTTGGTGGCCTAATATGAAGCGTGAGGTAGCTGAGCATGTTGCATTATGCGACGATGTCGAGAGTAAAGCCATGCATCAAAGACCACTGATGCATTGCAACCATTGAAAATTCGGAATGGAAGTGGGAGGAAATCGAATGGATTTTATCACGGTTTACCTAAAACTCGAGAGAGGGTACGATTCCATTTGGGTTATTGTGGATCGCCTAACCAAGGTCGCCCATTTTATCCCAAAGAAAGACCACTTACTCGGAGATCGCTTAGCGAGTTGTACATGTCAAGGATTGTATGCTTGCATGGAGTGCCCAAGAAGTTGTGTCGCATGAGGTACCCAATTTACCTCAAGATTCGGAATAAGTTGCACGGGCCATGGGAACTCGTCTCAATTTTAGTACAAAGATATCACCCGCATGATGGTCGACCGAAAGAGTAAATCGATTTTAGAGGATATGTTGAGAGCTTGTGCTTTAGCTTATATTGCGACATGGGATAAGTGTTTGCCATATGCGAATTTAGTTACAACAATAGCTATCAAGCTAGCTTGCAGATGTCACCATTTGAAGCATTGTATGGACGTGCTTGTCGTACTCCGTTAAATTGGAACGAAACAGGAGAACGTTTGGTGTTTGGGCCAGATATTCTCGAGGAGGCAGAAAGTCAAGTTGCAATGATCAGAGAGAGGTTGAAGATAGCACGGTCAAGACAGAAGAGTTACGCAGACAACCGTCGTCGAGATTTGAGTTTTGAACCAGAAGATCATGTGTATCTCGTGGTTACCCTCTTAAGGGCGTTAAAAGATTTCATGTTAAGGGAAGCTTGCACCAAGATATGTTGGTCCGCTCAAGATTCCGAGCCACGAGAGAGGTAGCTTATCGATTAGAGTTGCCTCGGTCCTTGGCAGGAGTACATGATGTATTCCATGTGTCGCGACTTAAGAAGTGTCTCAGAGTGCCAACAGAGCAAACCCGTTGGATGCAATAGAGTCAGTAAGAAGATTTGACTTACAAAGAGCAACCGGTCGTAATTTTGGATGTTATGGAACGCAAGACCAGAAACAAGTCTATTCGCTTTTGCAGAGTTCAGTGGAGCAATCATTCCGAAAGTGAAGCCACATGGGAGCGAGAAGAAGATTTGAAGTCGTAATTTCGAACCTATTCTCTAGCTAGCCTCGAATCTCTGTCGAGATTCATTAAGGGGAGGTTTGTAACATCCCAAAATTTGGTTTAATTAAGTTTTATTGCTTAAAAGTGCATTTGTGATTTTCTGAATTTATTTGGATTTTTCTAGATTTAATTGAATTAATTCCTATTTCAAGTTTATTTCTTTTATTTAAATCATGCAAAGTTAAAATAAAGTTTTGCCAAAAATATTTTAGTTGAGTCCGAATGTCTCAAAGTATTTTGAGATTTTTCTTGGATTTTTCCCGATTATTTTATTGCCTAAAACAAATTAAATGAATTTCGGAATTATTTTAAATGAAAAACCTGTTGAAAAACCTCGAATAATAATGGGCTCGGCCTGTATCGGCGCGTCGTGGCGGAGAAGCGCCCATTTGGCCCATCTCGGGTAAACCCTAGGCGATTGAATCGCGCTGCTGGATCAAGATCGAGCGGGTGAGATCAAGTCGCATTTCGGGACTCGGGAATCTTCGCGTTGGAAAGAATCGGGCGGCTAAGATCGATCTTGGCTGCGAGATCGTGACCGTTGGAGCGAATCGAAGCGGTGAGGTTGTCGTCTCCGATGCGAACTTCGAGTCCGCCGTCGACACGACTTCGCCG
The DNA here is from genome assembly GCA_036346275.1 of Otatea glauca. NCBI lineage: Eukaryota > Viridiplantae > Streptophyta > Magnoliopsida > Poales > Poaceae > Otatea > Otatea glauca. The sequence continues at coordinate 19,766,470 of CM070717.1, read as the reverse complement.
GAAAACCTAGGGTTCCGTTTTTAGCGCTTGCCGAGGCTATAAAGGAGGGGTAGCGCCCGAGGTTCATCCATGTGCGCCGCGTCTTTTGGTCGGTAAGGTTTCGCGAAGAGCCGCCGCCACGCACCCGCAGGAGCTCGCCGAGTTGGAGCGCAGGGGCCGCCCGGTTTCGCTCGGTTTCTTCGCCGCCGTTGGGTCTCCGCCGCCGTTGGAGCCATCTTGGGTTCGCCGGACCTCGCCGCCGCAGAACCAGCAGCGTCTTGTCGCCGAGTCACGCCAAACGCCGCCGCTTTGGTCTTCGTCTTCAAGTCCGGTAAGACCGCCGCCGCTAGCCATCGTCGGGTTCGGAAGCTTTGAGCCGTTGGATTAGATCTGCTATGGTGCGTTGCCACGCCAGCGTGAACGTTGACCGTCCGATCATGTTTCTGCGGGTCAGATCGAGCCGCATGTGGGACCAATCAGATCGCAACGCGTGTCGGGCGTGAGTGCCGAGGCGCCGTGGACCGAGTTCACCGTGGACTCGCGCTGCGTTGTAGACCCAGTCTATGCACCGAGACACGCGTCGTCATTTGATTGGCTGGCGCCAGGGCTGACGTCACGCTGACGTCATAAATCGGTTTTCCGAATAAAAATAAATCTGTTAATTTCGAATTTCGATTTTTCGATTTCAGATTTATTTCAAACTTCAAAAGGCTATATCTTTTGCAATTTAACTCAGAATTGAGTGATTCCAGTTTCTAAAAATTTGTAAAATTGAGATCTATTTAATGGTGAATTTTATTTGATTTTTGGAGTTCATTTGCTCTCTGTTTTGGCATTTATTTGCTTTTCTTCTTCGGTACGCGTAGACGTTGAATTGTGTGACACTTGGAGGAAGATCCAAAGAAATCAAGAGCAATCTTCAGATCAAGATCAGGACCTATTCCAAAGCAAGTTGTGCTTTGATCATGTTGAACCCATGTTTATAAAATTGCTATATTTGTTTTACCCTATTGCATATGTTTCAAATATACAATTGTTTCAAACTAGATTGGGCTTAGCTAATATACCAGATTGATCTATACCCTACCTTGTCATTGTATGCCATGATCCATTGTCACCCTAGATTGGTTAATTATAGTTGGTTAATAATTATAATCAACATTGGAGGTTTAGACCGTATTAGTTGCTTAGCCTTGCCACGTCATCACATGTGTCAGAATCATTGATAATTAATCTTGATTAATGGAATATGGAACAATATTATGAACTTGTGTGTCATGTGGGATCACACGATGAGATTGAGTTGTTGTGGCGAGTCATGTCACGCAACGATGTTGAATTGTTGATGGCACGTGGTGCTTGGTAATCAACGGGGTGATGATAATTTAGATTGGGGCAAGTGACAAGGGGCGAGGAGGCCAAGGTGGGCCCGATGGGCAGAGGGTATGTGGATGTCTTGCCTTGATCACACTAAGGACTTAACCTTGCAAGCCTTTGACCTGAGTCTATCATGCAACCACATGTCTGGTATGGGCCACCTAGTGAGTAATTTGCAATGTCTTAATTTTGGTACTATCGTGGTGGTGTGAGTTCCGAGTTATGGTGTAATTCACATGGCGCAAGAGGGGGGCCCTGGATGTGGTAACCAGTCCCACCAGTGTTGAATCCTTAGCGGGTAGTATCGGGTTAAGCCAGAGCATTGTAAAGGCTTTGTTATAATCACTCGCCTTGGTGGTGTTTGGTTGTATCACGTGGGTAAAGTGCATAACCTCTGCAGAGTGTGAAACTATTCGGATAGCCGTGCTCATGTATTGAGCAATGCTCGGAATTACAGATTAAGGGTTAGCTTAATTAATTGGACAACATGGTTGGGATGGCGGAATGCCATATGGAAGATGGAATTTGACTTAGGATTGGAAACTTGGTTTACTTGAGAAATCCTGAATTTATTTACTATTGTTATTTGTTTTACATTCTTTACAATCTATTTCTTGATTTGTTCATAATCGCCGCTTATTGCAAAATAGCCATGATAGCCTATCCATTGGAATAAGCTTTACATATAGATACATAGAATTGCATTCTGTGCACAACTTGTTGAGTGCTTAAGTACTCACCCTTGCCAAACAACAATAATCAACAGTTGAAGAATCTACACCTGTTTTGGAAGATGAAGTCCAGGAAGACACGAGTCATTAGGGTCCGAGCCTTGTCGGTTGCCTGTGGTGAACTGATGGGCTATCTACGTTTCTACTTTCCGCTGCTTAATTACTAGTTTATATTCTCAGTCTTGCCCTGCGTGGCTTAATAATGTAAGTTGGTCATAAGATCATACCTTTAGTTATATCAATGAATGAACTATTATTCTATTATCGTTGAGTATGATGTGATATGTGCCAATGTTGAGCTGTGTGCACTAGCGTTGATCTTGGGACTAGTGCGGTAAACACAGTGGGTTCGAATCAGTGGATTCAGGTCCTTACAAACATAAATATAACCATCATCATCAAGTCAACCAATAGCATTAACATAACCTTTAAATTCATAATCATTTAGCATTTCTCTTTTACACATATAATGCAACATGCATTCACCACAACCATTTCAAAATCTTTCAACATAAACATACTCATAATGCTTAGCAAGAAATCGATATCCTAGCATCATACTAGGGATACACTTGCCTCAACCGCGGGGAGGGGGTGGCGTGAGGATGATGCCACTCCTGAGGATACACCACCTAAAAATAGCATTTGCAAATTCATTTTCATAAACCATATACTTCACACAACCTATCACACTTCTACACCCTAATTCAAAATAGCCCCCAATTTCCAACAATTAGGGATGTCTGAACAGCAAGCACGAAATTTAACATATCTTCCAAACGACTAAGCTAAATTTTGAGTTCTTGTACTATAAACGATTACAAGAGGATAATCTAACTTTTATTCTACAGCCAACCATTCAAAATATGACTCAAACAGTCCCAGAATTGAAATGAACAGAGGCTACAAGCTATGATGCACCGATACTTATTGAATCTGTTGCGTTCAGATCCGATACGGCGATCTGGTAAGAAGACGGCCCGACATCTGATATCGGAAAAGTATCGGAGAATTCCAGCAAAAAAATAAAAAAAAATCACCGATACTTCAGCGATACTTCGCGATACTCTTCCGATACCTGAGGCCCATTTCTCCTTGCCTTGGCCCAAAAAGCCCAATACTTATAAAAATCCTAAGCCTTAGGCAGCAGCAGGATAGCAGCCGATACTTCGCTGAACCGCCGCAGCAGCTCTCGCCGCCGCTCTTCTCCCGCCGCCGCTCTTCTCGTCCTCCCAGCAGCTCCACCAGCCGGCGCCCACCTCCCAGCAGCCGTCCCTCTGCTCCCCGTCGCCGCCGCTGCTCTTCTCCCGCCGCAGCAGCAGTAGCTCCCGCCACTGCTCTGCTCGTCCTCCCATCAACTCCACCGGCCGATGCTCCTCCTCCCAGCAGCTCCACTGGCCGGCGCTCCTCCTCCCAGCAGCTCCAGCGGCCGGCGTGTAGGTGAGCATGAGCAGTGCACTCAGCACTGCTTGGTTTTGGACCCTAGTTTTAGTTAGTATTTTGTTAGTCCCTCTTCTGATTTTAGTTAGTATTTGTTATAGGATGTCAATTGTAAACTCTCAGCAACCTCACGCAACACATGGATTTTGAAGCGATCTGCATGCTAGTAGTGTAAATTCATCTGATATTAGAAATGAGAACGATAACAGTAGATTTCCTTTATGGAATCATGTTAAAAATATTGAGAGAACTGGTGGTCGTGATGGAGGAAATGCAAGATCTGAATGCAATTTTTGTGGGCATATTATACCTAGTAGTTATTCTAGAGTGAAAGCCCATTTGTTGAAGATTCCAAACAAAGGTACTAGGGTTTGTCATAAGGTGACAGTGCCTATTCTTGAGCGACTCACGCAAACAAGTTGTCGCAGACAAGCGATCACTATAAACAGCACACCAAGGAGTGTTCCTTGCTAGAAGCTTCTACATTGCCCCCTTCCAGAGGCACGACATCAAAGAGAATAAAGCAGACAGATATTTTAGGCAGCTTTCACAATGAGCTTCGCCAAACAACTGATGCTATCATTTCAAGAATGTTCTACACCGGAGGTTTGCATCTTGTTCTCATTTCTTTTGAAGCATGCTAAATTTGCAATTGTTATATGGTTTATTGATTTGTTATCTATTTGCAGGACTTCCCTTCAACTTGGCAAGAAACCCAAATTATAGAGCTTGAAGGACCATGTGGAGGTCCATCCATGTTTGTGATGAGTATTTGACTTTATTTGAGCAAGGTGTGCTCAAGTTTGAGTTTGATTTGGATTGATTTTCAAAATGAAGCAATTTGAGTTGTCTCTGCCAGGAGTGGCAGACGATCGTCGTATGGCGCGGTAGTGATGAGTTGGATGGTTTATTGCATATCATTGTGGGCATTGCTATGTGATGTGTTTCCTTGTCTTTGATGGTTGCAGGGCGACGGTGCTAGGTTATGGTGAGGCGGAGGATGACCGGGACTAGGCGAGGAGCGTCGGAGGTCCAGACGGTTGGGAGATCGCCGGAAGATGATCGGAGATGGAGTCCGGGCATGTCAAGAAGACAAGGAAAGGAGATGATGCTAGCTAGATGCCGCGTGGATCAATGAGGGCCGTCGGATTGAGGTCTAGTTGATAGGTTAGCGGGTCTAGGTAGTATGCTTTGAAAACCGTGCAAGAAAACCCGGTATGTGTGTGGGTTTTGGGTTAGCCCTTGCATGGCTGTGTGTGTGGGTTAATCCTTGCCCTTAGATGAGTGCTCTAGGGTTGAGGGACTCATCCAAGGGTGGTAGGTGGCCCAAGAGTAGTATAAATAAGGGTGGAGGGGTAGCCTCCTCCCTTGGAAGGTTTTGAGGTTTGTAAATGCTCCTTTGAGCTTTACCCACATGAAAGTGAGGCTTTGTAACCTCTCCTTCCAGAAATGAAAGTTTTATCCATCCATCTCTGAATTTATTTTGCGCATTTACATTATGTCTTTACTTTACGCAATTTAAATTCAGCATTTACTTTCCCGCAATTACATTCTCGCAATTTATTTTTACGCAATTTGGATTTGCCTCCCCTCCTTCTAAATGCTGTTGATCTTGGATGTTTTGAGTGTGTTCATATGGTTTTACATCTCTTTTGCACTCTTGGATTGAGTAGACAACATCTTTTCTTTCAAGTTCCAACTTTGTTCAGAACTTGTTCTTTGCGCAGCATTTAGTATTTGATTTTTATAAAAATATAGAAAAATGTTTTTTAAGTGATTCTTGTTTGAGGAGGTGCGGGACTCTGATATCCACTTGCAGAAAAATTTTGGAGTTCACTTGTTGCACCGTTTGGGCGCCATGAGGTGAAAACCGAGCCCCAATCTTTCTGCTCGAAGTTCTTGACTGACTGTGTTCTTCGATTTTTCATGTTTTTTCTGTAAGGATTTTTGAGGAGAAATTTGGTAGAGTTCTTCATGACTCTGATGCTCATAGGGATAAAAATTATCAAAATTTTGTGAGCTTGAGAAACCCACCAACCTCCTGTTCAAATTGAGGACAATTTCTGGAAATTCTGCTTTTGCTTTTCTGAAAGTGACTTTTGTGATTTGAATTGATGTCGTTTCTAAAAGCAAGAGTTGGATTGATTCCTCTTTATCTTGGACACTAGACAACCAGGATTGTGACTCAAAAATCCCCACATATTTTATGGTACTTATCCATACAAGCTAGGGGTACACATAGTTGTCTAGTTTTTCGGGGTTTCCACGATTTCCTTTGAGCGATCTTGTCGAGGTTTTTGTTGGAGTATTTGGGAGAATTTATTTGCGACCATTCACCCCCCTCTGTTCGCCATTTCGATCTTTCAGAGCTGCTTTCAATTTTGTTGCAAACAACAATATGGGTGGCTATGTACCTCCTGGGTACAACAAGTTGAGGACAATACTTCTTCAACAAGAGAAGACCAATGTTGAGAGGCATCTTGAACCCATCAAGGGCACATGGTCCCAAAAAGGAGTAACAATTGTAGCTGATGGATGGACTGATGCTCAGAGGCGTCCACTTATAAATTTTGTAGCTGTGACAGAAGGCGGCGCAATGTTCTTGAGAGGATGCAACACTGAAGGAGAGGTGAAGAACAAGGAGTACATCGCCGACAAGTTGATTGCAGTGATTGAGGAAGTTGGATCAAAGAATGTGGTCCAGGTGATCACAGACAATGCAGCTAATTGCAGGGCTGCTGGTCTAATGATTGAACAGAGATACAAGCACATCTTTTGGACTCCATGTGTTGTCCACACCTTGAATTTAGCATTGAAGAACATATGTGTTGCAAGGAACAATGATGGAGAAGGTGAAGAACTAGCATGGATAAGTGAGATTGCAGGGGATGCTAGTTTTATCAAGAATTTTATCATGAATCATGGCATGAGGCTATCTATGTTCATTGAGTTTAGTAAGCTAAAGTTCCTTGCTATTGCTGATACAAGATTTGCATCTGTTATTGTCATGTTGAAGAGGTTTCAGCTGCTCAAGGAATCACTTGTGTTAATGGTTATTAGTGATAAGTGGGCAGCGTATAAGGAGGATGATGTGGGCAAAGTACAATTTGTGAAAGACAAGGTTCTTAATGATGTGTGGTGGGATAAAATTAAATACATTCTTGATTTAACTGAACCCATTTACTCCATGCTACGGGCAGCCGACGCCGACAAGCCATGTCTCCATTTAATCTATGAGATGTGGGATTCCATGATAGAAAAGGTGAAAGCTATCATTTATCGCCATGAGGGAAAGGAGTTTCATGAAGAATCTGTCTTTTATGATATTGTTCATGGCATTTTGGTTGATCGATGGGGCAAAAGCAATACCCCTCTCCATTGTTTGGCACATTCACTAAATCCAAGGTATGAAATAATTGTTGTCACTTGTCAATACACATTCCATGCTTGCATATCATATTTTTTATGTTCCATTGTTTTATAAGTACTATAGTCCACAATGGCTTTCTGAAGCTCCTGGCCGTGCAGCCCCACATGAGGATCCTGAAATTTCAGAAGAGAGGAACAAATGTCTCAGAAAGTTTTTTCCTATTGTAGAGGACCTAAGGAGAATCAAGCAACAGTTTGCTGATTTCTCTCTTTTTGGGACACACTTTGATTCATTTGATTCAATGGAGGATAGAGCTCATTTTCAACCAAAGCAGTGGTGGGGCACTTATGGGCATCGAACTCCAGAGCTGAAAGCATTAGCTTTCAAGTTACTTGGGCAGCCATCATCTTCTTCTTGCTGTGAAAGAAATTGGAGTACCTACAATTTTATCCATAGCATTAGGAGAAATAAGCTCACTCCTGAACGTGCTGAGGATTTAGTGTTTGTGCATAACAACTTGCGTCTTCTTTCTAGAAGATCTGAGGACTATAACACAGGGCCAATCCAAATGTGGGATATTGGGGGAGATAGCTTTGAGTCATTTGATGGTGTTGGCATTCTTGAGGCTGCTGAACTCACATTAGATGAGCATAAATTTGAGGTGATGATATGTGGAGAGGAAGGAGGAACACCACTTTCTGAAGAGATGGCTTGACAAGCTGTGTAGCTTATGTTTATTCCTATGGTTGCACCATGGAACCATTATATTTGGCATTATGCCTTGTATCTTTATTATGCAATGAACTAATGTTGTAATGTGTTTAGAACTCAAAACTAGCGAGAAGAGTAGTCGAGTACTATGTTGTGCATCCATCTTTATATTATATCTGTCTAATTGTCTCTATGTGTCTATGTGATTCATTATTTTGTTGCACTACTGATATTGAGTAGTACTGATTTATTTAATTGCTCACAACGCAGGTTTACACCAAGTACTTACATGATTACATCAAGTTCTTCATGTACAGGATCATTTTACATCAAATATACTTCAAATTATTGCTATAATGCCTCTCCACTCTCAAGGTAAGATTGCCTCTACAGTTTCTTATTTTACAATACATATATACTTGACGTATCGACATATCCTTGTTTTTGAAAATTTTCGTATCGCCGTACCCGTATCGCGTATCGGTGCTACATAGGCTACAAGTGTTAAACATTCAGTCTGGACAACGTTTACTAAAACAAGCATATCTTTTGATTGGTTTAACCAAAATGAGTGTTCTTATGCTCTAATTGACCATAAAGGGTTAAAATACCATTTCCCCATATCCATTCATTCAGGAGATGTGCCAAAAATTCCCAGATTACAGATGAACAGAGACTGCATATTTTAAACCTAACTCAGTACAGTCTATACTAAAATGGTCATAACTTTTAATTGGCTAAGTTAAAAATTGAGTTCTTGGGCTCTAAATGACCAAAAGAGGATAACCTACAATTACCCCCTAGCCATTTATTTAGAAACTGAGCCTAAAGTCCTCAACTTGCACTTTTAGTTTCAGTTCAGATTCTGAATTTTTCAGCAGATTGCAGTTTTAGGGTAGCAACTTCAAAATAGCATAAATTTTGATTCCTGAACCCAAATCAAGTTAAAAAGGATATTTCTTGATATACGGAAAATTTTCCAACTTTCTTCAGGGAACCAAAAATTCTAATTCGACTTGAAAATAGCTCTAAACAGAAGTTCAAAATCTCAGCTACCAACACGAACTAAATCAGAGCAACCAGCATTAAAAAGCTCATAACTTTTAATTGGCTGAATGGAATTTTGTGTTCTTGAACTCTACTGAAACCTAGGAACACGAGCTACAACTTTCTCTACAGCCAACTACTCAGGAAATGATTCTTTCTTGCCCACAACACAGTCGCAAAACTGGTCTTGCACAGCTCGAAATCTGAACAATGTTCTCTCCAACCCTAGAGCCACTTTCCCTCCAAAATCCCCAAATCCAAGAACCCTAGAACCATCCCCACCAGCTAGGACCTCCATTAGCACATCAAGAACCTAAAAAACTTGAATCCACTCACCACCAAGAGGAAGAAAGAAGGAAGAGGAGCTCGGGGCTGCAGGGAGGAGCTCGGGGGGCTGCAGCTGGCCAGGGGGGAGGAGCTCGGGGGCTGCAGCTGGCCTGGAGGGAGGAGGCTCCACCAGGGAGAAGAGGAAAAGAAAAAGGAGAGGGTGGAAAAGGAAAGGGGTTGTGGGGGAAAGAAAAGGAGGAAAAAAGAAAAATCAGGGGATTCGCACACGCTTGCATTTTTTCCCCATCTTTTTAGATCATAGGTGGGTCCACCAACACCCCGAATCAAGAATTCCGACTTAAGATATTACACATCCAATACGGTCTTTTCGTTATCGAGGCTGTACTAGGTACCAACTTATAACAAACTCAATATCACATTCTGGTAACATTCTAGGCAGATCCTTAGGAAGAACATCTAGGTACTCTCTAACCACAAATACATCTTTCAAATTGACACTTACACGATTGACCAACAACTGACCATCACGAGTAGTTGCTCCAAACTCCACTTTCTCGCTTTTTGAGCTTTCAATTGACACAACTCTTTGACCATAATCTAAAATAGCTTTATGCTTGAACAAACAATCCATTTCAAGAATAACATCTAAAGTCTAGGTATCCAACATGATGAGATTTGTCAGAAACTCGATCACATCAATAAGAAACTTAACTCCAAAAAAAACTAGATTAGATATGAGTTCTGATCCATGGGATTCGACTAACAAAGTACACTTAAGACTCATAACATCCAAATGGTTCTTAACAGCAAAAACCTGATAAACAAATGAATGGGAAGCTCCATAATCAAATAAAACTGTTGTGAGTATTAAATTAACCCAGAACAACATTTGACATATCATGAACTCTATCAGTGGTGATGTGATTGACACAATTCTCACCATCGCCTACGGTGTAGCTCCAGCTTGACTGACAATTTGAAACACTCCAAGATTTGCTCCTAGCGTTGGCGTCTTTGCTAGGGTAGATCCGAGATTGAAATAGATTGGGGTAACACCTCCTCTTTGGGGACAATTATTGGCAAAATGTCCAGGCTGTCAGCAACTGAAACAACGCTTAACCATGGACTGTTGATTTTCTCCTGGTATAACATTCACATGAATAGGTGTCTGAAAATTCTGACCAGATGGACACGATATTAGGGACGGAGTCTTGAACATTGCTTGAGGCTAAAACCTAACAAATTGTTGAGGTGCAACTCTCAACCTCTATTTGTCCGCTCAACTTCCTTGTTGAGCCATTCTGCGTTTACGATTATCATCTGGCTCCTTGTGCTTATCCTCAAGGACAAGGGCCTTGTTGACTAACTCTTGAAAATCTAAAAAGGTATGGGTAATTAACCTGACTTGAAGTCTAGAGTTCAGTCCGTTCATGAAACGACTTTCTTGCTTTGCCAGAGGCAACATCTTCTAGTTTATAACGAGTAAGCTAGGTGAATTTATTCAAATACTTAGCCATAGATTGACCTCCTTGCTTTTATAGACCTGAATTCTTCATTCTTGAGATCCATGATTCCTTTCGTCATGTGGTACTAACGAAAAGCAGCAACAAACTCATTCTAGAAGATATTCTGCAGGGCTTTATGAGCATCATAGTAATTCTCCCACCATTAAGTAGTAATTCCTTCCAATTGATGAGAAGCACACAGAACTTTATCTTTCCTTCATATTGAGTAATTAGTAACTTCTACTCACTAACTCTGAGCCAATTGTTAGCTTCCAATGGTGAAACATTCTCAGAGAAAGTTGGTGGACAAGTCCTCATGAACTTTGACAATCTTAAGTAAAGTCGGGGACCATTGATAGCAGCTGGGGATACACTATTGAACTAGCTCGATTGGTTATATTTTGCATCTGCTGCATCATTGTATACATCAACTGAGTCTGAGCAGCTAGAAATGCTCAAATGTTCTGCATATCCACTTGGGATGATGGTTGAGGAACTGATACATCATTGGGATTGTCATCGGGATGAGTACTACTTTCACTAGCTCCATTTGTTAGCATGAGTTTGAACCTTCTGATGATCACTCCATGGGATTAGGTAAGAGGGAATAAGCATAGATAAGAAAACAAAGAATCTAATTCAGGGAGACAGGTTTAACCCAAAAACTTAGATCTTAAACAACATTTATTAATAACTTGGTATGGTTGCTTACAAGTGCCTAAGGGTCTCTTGCAACACATACTGCACAAACAGTAAACAAGAAAACCAATTCTCAACCTACACACACAAGTCTAATGCCTAAAGGGCAACAGTCTTAATCTTAAGCAGGTACAACTCCCACACATGAGCCTCAACTGACTAAGCTAAGTTCCTTCACCGCTAAGCCAACCTGGCTGATGCTCTCCTAGGGTATAGAATGACGGATGGGCAGGCATCAGCACAAACTGATCCCGATGTTTGGGGACAATAGGAATAGATTGCTCAGGTGCCTCCTAAGGTGAAGATTCCTTCTTCTCAGGTTCTTGCTCCAGCTCCTATAGATTTTCTTCTTCTTCTAGATCTTCTGTACTTCTACTCCAACACCACATAGAGCTTCTTCAAGTTCTACAATACTTTCTGTGGCCATCATCTAGGTTTCATGAATATCCTCTTCTGCAGTATTCAAATCTTCATAAGCCTTCTTCAGCTCTTTAGTTGTACCTTCCATAATTTCTTCTTGATCAGCTGCAAATCTTGCATGGTGGACGACTATAGTATCTTCTTCTTTTGTACTTGGGCAATGAACAACATGACCTCAGGGATGAAGTCTGAACACTGTATGCTATGGTATGCTTGTTGCATATACGTAGTAATGCAAAACGTGAAGATTCTTGGATACTAGCTTCAAAAGTGAGCCTTCTGACAGTGAGATGGATGGCATGACTTGCCTTAGCATTCTCCTAGACATAGATGGTAATTTTACACAACACACCATGACTTTCACCATTCACTGTCCAGTAGGTTCCCTAATGAAATGGCTCTCAAAACCACCAAGCACTTGCAAAACTTTGTAGAACTCAGCAACATAACCACCAGCGCGCTCTCCATATGTGTGAAACATCATCATCTGTTAAAGACAACGTAGGTAAGATTTCAGCTTAAACCAACAGGGAGAAGAAAAGAGATTTCAACAGAGGCAAAGGGTAAGATAGATAAGATAAGTCAACAACTTATTAATCTTAAAGGTTAATTTTTTTCTTTAGAAAATAATTTTGAAGCTCCTAAGGAACATCCAGTCTAACTAGGGTCAAGACCTACAATCAGCATGGTTCTGATACCACCTCTATCGTGACTCAAATATGCAAATCCGGACTCTCTGTGTATACTGCATTAGTCTAGAATCACGCTAGTGCACATAGTGGTAACATAGATAGAATACCACGATCATACACAACTGAAACATCACAAAATACCATATTTATTGAATTAAACATAGTTGAATGAACTTAAGGTCGACTTTACATTTATTAGGCCTCACAAGGTTTTAACTCTACGAAGATAAAAACAATGAATGTAAAACATCGACGAGTAACCCATCAATATGCCACAGGCAAAAGGTTTGATTCCTAGTAACTCACCTCCTCTAGGAACTCTTCCTCCATAGCGGTATAGAATCCTCTCAATGATGGATTTGTTATGCGGCAAGGGTGAGTACATAAAGTACTCATCAAGTTGTTCACATAATGCAAATATATTATAACTATATGCAAGGCTTATTCCAAAGAATGACTAATATGACTATTTTGAAATAAAGTAGCATTTTCAATTAAATACAATAAAATAGATTAAAATGGTAGTAAAAAATAACAATAATAATAAAGGCTTGAAATATTTCTTAAAATAAACTGGCACCAAACCTAAACCAATTTCCATTACTTCTAGTGGCACATAGTCTTCCTTCCCAAGTTTTATTTTATAAAATCTAACTCTTGATCGAAATTCCCGAGCATTGTCACCAGGGACACGGCTATTCGAATAAATTGACACTCTGCAGATGTTATACACTTTACTCACAAGATATGATCAATCTTATAATGTCGGCCAAAACACGTACCCATCGACGTGCGACTAAGAAGATCATAACAAAACCTTTCGAAAACTCTATCCGAACATAGATACTCCTAATAAGCCTAGTCCACTATTCCTCCCTCACACATAGTAGAAGAATAAGAGAGTCTCATCGTTGGATTAGGAACAATCATTTTTCAAGATGTGGAGCCACTGCAACACACACCTTCCCCAACCGCGCACACGCTTGGTTTCCTCTTGAGATATCACATGTCAAGGCTCGATAACTTACTGAGCTAGGTCTAGCCCAAAACAAACATGTCGTTATATGATTAGTCCAATTCAATGGCTTACAAGGTTAAGTCCTTAATTGACTGAGGCAAGACTTCCAAATAATCTCAGTATCCAATATCAATCGATTCACATAGAATCTCCAACCCAAATGTCACAAAGACCCACCCTACACATAGCCTCTTGCCATTTGTATTAATCTAAATCATTTACCACTCTAGTTGATTATCGTGCAACATATGCCACCAACAACTCAACATCATGTGTGACAACACACGACACACCCTTTTCATAAACATGTTGCATATATCATTAGTCAAGTATGAATTTGCACTTTTCAAATGACAATAGTTATTTGTGGCATGGCCAAGCAAACCACTCACGATCTAACCAACCAACGTTGGCATATATTAGCAACCAACTAATAATTATCTATCCTAGGGTCACAAATAAATATGACATAGCAATTGACAAGATAGGTATAATTCAAATGGGTGGAATAACTAATTGCCAAATTACTTGAAAACAGTATAACTAAAATAATGTGCAAGAGATTAAAACAAAATAGAATTTGTAAAATTGGGTTCGACATGATCAAAGCACAACTTAGCTCCGAACAACTCTTGATCTCGACCTTGAACTTGTGTTAACTCTTTACCTTCGAACGCTCCTGACACTTTAACGTCTAAGAGAAATGAATAGTAAAAACTAAAATAAATACAAAATAGAGAAAATACAAACTCAAAAAATCAAATAAAATTCATGTAACGACCCCCATTTTCACATAAATGCAAAAATGGAAATCTAATGCGCATACAGTACTAGTCCCATGATCAGTGGCTAGTACGCACATTTTTAACAATTGGAATCACATCCATACATCATTTTATTCAAGAGGAAGCTATTTGTATAATATATTCTTGCAACTTAGAGTATATAAATATAGCAACAGAAGAAGCAAAGTCTTGTAGTGTGCCCATCCAGAATTTTTTTTAAATAATACATTTTATAATCCAAATTGCAAAAATATATCACGAAAAAAAAATTCAAAACTATACCACTATCGCCTTTGGTTGGGCGACACATGGCTATCGCCTAATCGGCTCGGGCGACGAGGCGATGTCGCCTCTGGTAGGCGATATGTGCCACGTCACCCGACCATTGCGTGTGTCGCCCTCCCAACAGTCGACAGCCCGAAAATTGACGTATGGTTGGGCGACTGGTGCTGGGCGGTCTCCTGTCGCCAACCAGGGGGTGACTTGATGGCTATAAAAACATCTCGGCCGGCAGAAGAAGAAGAAAGAAGAAAGGGAGGAAAAAAAGAATTAAAGAGGGAGGAAGAAGAGAGAAAAGAGAAGGAAGAGAAAAGAAGAAAAGAAAGGAGGAAGAGCGACTACGCACGCAGTATTTTTTACAGCTTATTTTCGCGATTTAATTTATGTAGTGTTTAGGTTAGGGTTAGATGTAGTTATTTTTGGATTTAATTTGTTTAGGTTTAGGTTAGGTTAGATGTAGTTATTTCTGCAGCTTTAATTTGTTTAGGTTTAGGTTAGGTTAGATGTAGTTATTTCCGCGGTTTAATTTGTTTAGGTTTAGGTTAGGTTAGGTGTAGTTATTTCGTAGTTTAATTTGTTTAGGTTAGATGTAGTTATTTTCGTGGTTTAATTTGTTTAGGTTTAGGTTAGGTTAGATGTAGTTATTTCCATGGTTTAATTTGTTTAGGTTAGGTTAGATTTAGTTATTTCCGCGGTTTAATTTGTTTAGGTTTAGGTTAGGGTTATGTGGAGTATATGAAACTGTGTATCTTCGTAACCGCCTAGTATCGCCTAAGGAGGAGACGGCCCAGCAGAAGGCCCAAAGGATGAGCCCCACGCTGCCACGCTACCGCACGGAAGGGGGCACATCTTATGGACAGTTATATGTATTTGGATATAAAGGATATGATTGTAATCCGAGTCGTTAATAGGGTAGATAAAGATGTAAACTCTATCTTGTAACCAACTAGAATCTAGTAACCGATCGTAATCTCCTAACCGATCAGACTCGTAAGCCGCCACGACCCTCGCTATATAAGGGAGAGGGCGGGCGACAACGAGAGGGAGAATCATCAAGCCTTAGAGCATAGCACACTATATCGCTCAAAGCACATTGCGCTTTGAGCATCCTTAGCATGAGTTATCACGGCGCCCAATGAGGCGAATTGCCTCGGCGCCTCGACGCCAGCGCCGCTAGGCATGCTTAAGCGACCAAAAGTTCAGATTTGTAGTTCAATTATAGTTCAAGTTTCCTATGTACAAAATCACGATTCAAGCTCAAATATAGTAGGAGTGAGGAATGATGTGTAGTACCTTGTATATAGCATCCATAGCACCTTCCATATGATCCAAATCATTGCTGTCCAAATATTAATGTAGAGTCCAAATAACTCAATCCATCCAAAGAACTTGCTTTGATTTTCCCTAGTACAAGGTGAGATTTACATGTCAGCAAGATGAAACACTAGGTTGTTGGATACATGGAGTTCACATAAACTATAAAAATATCTTGAAAACAGGATTGAGAATGTTCCAAGGACAAAGACATTGAAAGTTTCAAACATAGATATAATGTTCCAAGGAAAAAGGCATTCAAACATAAATATAATGTTCCAAGGACAAGGACATTCAAACATCAATGTCTAAGTCTAAATCATCTTGACGATTATCATCACTTGGTCCACTCTCATGTGGAGAAGTAGGTGGCGTTTGTCCATAATCATCGCCGATGTCTAGATCATCTACCACCAAAGGTTTATAGACTTCATCTTCGCTGAGCCTTGTTCTTCTCCTTGGGTTGTTGGGCTCAAATTTACACCTCGTCGAGAGTACGTCCCGCCATCCTAGGCGACACGACCTCAAGCATTAGTGATGCACCGTGGCTTCATCAACATGAGCCCATGAAAGATTTTCTCCGTGGTGGACTTCTTCGGTACTCATTTCAACCCATTCATTGTCCCATTGAACTCTTCTAAGATCAAAGGGTTGAAATTTGTCCTTCCACACGCCTCTTTTGAAAACGTTCGCGATCTTAGGTTGTATTGAATGTAGACCAAATCATTCAATCTTTGATGCTCCAACCGTTTTTTTTTGTATGGATCTGAAAATTAATCACTAATCAACAACAGAAGATACTTGGAATATATGAGCAGCCTTGAAATAAATACAACTTAATTGCAATGCTTACAAATTCAAAGATGCTCCAATTGCGCTCACAACCGGAGGCCGAACAACAAAGGCCAAGGATGCGTCTTGCAAACTTTTGAAGCTCTCTAGCAAGGCCACCAAAAGCATCCCACCAATCAACTAAATGTAAAACATTGTATCTATGTTAGAAACTTAGAATGTTTAAAATTGAATCAACTTAGAATAGAAGTTTAATACTTACGAGGGCTCTTTGTTTTTTGTTGCATCACAACTGATTGCTTTCCAAAGCTCTTCCTCATTTTCTCATAATCATCCGCTTCATCACTTATCTTTCTAAGCAAATTATCATCACAATTAACAATCTTTTCAAGCACATCATTGAATGCAATCCGAGTCTCAAGCATAGTCAATGTCTTTTTCTTTGATGTCGAAAAACTTGTTTGGGTTCAAAAACAATGCAGCCCCATGCAGCTTTTGCTCCATCTGATGCACCCACCGCCTCTCAATGATGTCCATTACCTTCTTTAGTACCCTTGGTTTGCTTGCAAAAGACTCTCTTATTTTATTCCTAGCATGATCCATACTTGCTGAAACCTCTCGCATAGCAGGCTTCTCATCCCCATCAACAATCCTCAGCACAATCAACAAAGGTTGGGATGCTCTTATGCAATCCTCCACAGCATGCCAAAACTCAAGGAAAGCAAAATATCACAAACTTTCTTCCTCGCCTCCGTGTGAGCCAATTTGGCCCTAGTCCAATCCTCACTAACAAAGAGTAGTCGCAAAGCATCCTTATGCTTATATAAACTTTGCAAAGTGAGAAAAGAAGTAGCAAACCGAGTGGTCATGGTCTCACTAAATCCCTCCTCCTGCCTTGTCCCTCATTGCATCGAGAAGCCTCCCATGCCTATAGATGAAGGTAGTGACATGCTTGGCTTGATTGATGGCCTTCTTGAACTCACTTATTTTTCGATATCTTCCAACATAAGGTCCAAGCAATGTGCAGCACAAGGGGTCCAAAAGAGAGTGGGAAACCTCTCCATAAGAATTTTACCTACAAAAGAAAAAGATGAGTTCCAAGCAATTTGCAACATAAGGTAGGTTTTTGGCTAAAGAAGAGAAACTTACCAACAGCCTTGAAGTTGGCACCATTATCGGTGACCACTTGAACTACATTGTCATGACCTATCTCCACAATCTTCTTCTCAAGCAAATCAGCTAACATCCTTGCATGAGCCGACTGAGAGGATGCATCTATAGACTCCAAGAAGAAATTCCCTTCAGGACAATTGACAAGAAAATTTATCAAATGTCTTCCTCTCCTATCAGCCCATCCATCTGACATTAGTGTACAACCGTATTGCCTCCAACTGCACTCTTGCTTCTCCCTTAATGCTTGATTTCATTCTTTGCCTTAGCAAGCAATGGCACCTTAACTCATGAAAACTAGGAGGTTTGTATCCATGCCCGTATTGTCCAACAGACTCCATCATAATTTCATAACTCCTAGAATTTGCAGCATTGAATGGTATGCCACACTGATAAAAGAAATTAGCAACATGCATATCCACTATCTCTTTTTCTTCCTTGGTCCTCATACATTGCTCCATGGAGGTTTGGGATAACTGTTTGGAACGCCTTTCCTCAATCACCTCTTCAGGTGTCTTTTTTATCATGGAGGCAACTGATTTTGTTAGTTTGGCCATCGGTTTGAACATAATGGCAGCTTGCTTCCTCTTGGCAGCTGTCCCAGAACTTGGATGACAAGATGACGCCTTCGAGGATACTTGTTGATTAACCTCAACCTCCTGAACATCCTCACCTCCACCTTCCTCTTCATCGTCATCTAAATTAATCATTTTGTTCCTTACAGTCTTCTTCATGTAATCTTGCATCTCTCATTATGGCCGTGGTGGTTTTGGGGCATTTTTGAACATCCCCAAAACCCGCGGCAAGGTGCTGCTTCAACCTTTTGATACCCGAATGCATTTGTTTTCCGCAGAGTATACACTGCACCATATCCTTGTTCGTCATGTCCGGCCAAAATCCATACTTCCACCCGGGATCCTTTGATTTGGCCTTCCGCTTTGGATCCTTGGATGGATCATATACTTGCTCTTGGCTAGTAGCATTACGGACTCGCCAACAGCGTCACTTGTTGCTTGATCAACCATGTAATGATATCAAGATATGTCCCGTATAAGCATCATTATCATCATTTTATATACAAGCTAGAATAAGCAACAATACTCATTACTCAATACCAAGCAATCAATACTCAATGCTAATTGCTAAGCCTACTTATTACACAATACTAATATTCAAGACTTTACTCAATACTAATAGTCATTAGTCGCTGATCAACTGATCATTCTCAAGACTCAATAGTCAATACTAATATTCAATAATCAAGACTCATTACTCAATACTCATTCTCACTACTCAACGCTAGTGCTCAAGACTACTACTCCTAAGCCGCATCTTGGTCAATCCTTTCTCACTTCTCGTGCTCACCGCCGATACTAGTACTACTACTTCGCCACCCCCACCCATTCCTCATCCGAGAGCCCTTCGCCCCTTCCTCATCCTCCCGAGACCAAGTCCCGAGCTCACGGCCGGTGCATCCCGCCTCCATCGATCGCAGATCTCATCCTCCGAAGTCCCGAGCTCAACAGATCCCGCATCGCCAAGATCCTCCCGAGCTGAGCAAGAGGCGGAGCTACTACCTCGCAACACCGAGCTGCCGAGCGGAGCGCAGAGCAGAGCCACCGAGCGGAGCGCAGAGCAGAGCGCCGAGCAGAGAAGTAGCGGATGGGGAAGGAGAGGCGGAGGAGGAGGGGGAGGTGGAGGATTACCAATGGTGGAAGCGCCGGGGCGGAGAAGTTGCTGGCGGCGGCGGTGACGAAACTAGGGTTTCTCCGATTGCAATCTCCAGATGGTGAGTCTTCCGGTCTTTCCCAAACTTCCCCCGATCAGACAGCTCTTCGTGTCCTCAAATACTTCAGCCAACGCTAGTCGTCCGCCCAGACAGCCAGGCTGACGCCTAGGCGTCCGCGCCGCGACGCCATGGCGACCAGGTGACCGCCTAGCTAGCTTCAAGCGAGGCGCCGAGCCATGGCGACTCGAGCCGGCCGCCTAGACGCCTAGTCGACGCCGTAATAACATTGATCCTTAGATCCAAGAGATCCATATAATCCCAACACACAGGATTAGGGTATTACCTCCATCGCTGAGGGCCTAAACCTGTCTAATCCCTTGTCTTGTGTGACCTTCGAGTTTGAGATCTAGCACCTGCCCTATAATTTTATTGCCGACTACAAAGTCGACAGCTGGCACGCCGTAGGGGAAGCGCTATAATCTTTTCCTACAGACTCGATGGCAGCAATGGGAGGATTCATCGCCACATTCGTCTCGACTGTGCCTTCCGCCGGAAGCTCGCACTTCATCGCAGATGCGCGCAGAGAGCTTTTACGCTCGGGTCCAAAACCGATCCAATCTAGTGAAGATCGTGCCAACCCATCTCGTATGCCGCTCGACTCACCCGTAAAACCACCGGCATTGTGAGGCTGCTGCGATTTTCGTGGCGCCTTCGTGATCGAGGAGCGAGGACCGATCTCCATCAAAAGACCAAGAGGTCGCGGATGAAGATCATCTTCGTAAGGGTAAGGAGGTGCAGCGCATCTCTTCGATCGCCGTAATGTCCGCGAGGACATCCTGCAGCCCGTGTTGGGTGACCAATCCGCCTTCCGTGACGCCGATGTAGACGCCGTCGCGTCCAAGACGCTTCTCGACACGCTCGACCCAATGATTGCATCGGACAGCCCGGCGGCCCCGATCGTGGCCCTGATCAAGGCCATGGTGACGGCGGCAAAGAATCCGCCAGAATCAGAAAAGCGGTAGGTGAAGCGACTTGAGCTCCCATGCGCTACGCGTAGCGGCAGCAATCGGACCGCAACACCCGAATACGGCAATGGCGCCATACGCCACCACTCGGCGATGCTCGCGAATTATCAACCGCGACCTCCGCGAAGACATCACCACCAGACGGCAGGAGCGGGACGAGGAAGAGCGACGTGGGTGCCACGACGACTACGAGCGTTTCGGCACCGGCCGTGATCGACGAAGTGATCGGAGGTACGACGACCACGACTACCATAGAGACTATCATTGCCGGGGTCGAAACAACGACGACCGTCGAGCCATGAGCTCACCGCAACAACGCGTTGAAGACAATCACTGAGCCAGAGGCTCGCCACACTGGTGTCCCTCTCATCATGATTAGAGATCTATTGACGGGATCCGAGCGTTCACTCCCCGGTTGCGCCGAGTGGTTTGGCCCGAAGGTTTCAACCCCAAGGGCATTGTAAAATTTGATGGGGAGCGAGATCCGTAAGCTTGGCTGCAGGTCTACGCCCTGGCGATCAAAGCAGACAGAGGAAACCAGAACGTGATGGCGAATTATCTGCCAGCCAATCTCACCCCCTCGACTCAAGCATGGCTCACAGGACTTAGGCAAACTCGGTGGATTCCTAGAGCGACTCGCGATCGGCTTATCGCGAACTTCCAGGAACCTACGAGGGCCGGCACCGTGGGACTCAGATCGCCTTCACCAGGAGAAGGATGAGACGCTGAGAGATTTCATTTGGCGTTTCATACAGAAGAAGAACACCGTCAGGGACGTGTCTGAAGCGATGGTAGTGGCGGCCTTCCAAAAAGGGGTAAGTGATCCTGATCTAATCAAGAAAATGTCCAGGAAACCCCCAACTTCAGTGAAGGAGATGTTTGCACTGGCCGATCGCTACGCCACGGCCTCAGATGCCCTGGACGAGCGCCAAGAGGATCGCCCGTAGCAGAAGAACAAAGGCGACAAGCCCGAGTCCTCCAAGCACAGAGATAAGAAGTGGAAAGGCGAGGAGCTAGTCGCAGTAACCGACCGTGACCGGCCCTGAGTCCCGCGGAGGGAGGCACCCGACTATAATTCTGTCATGGAGGCGATCTGCCCTTTCCACCCAAAGGGAAAGCATGCGGCCAAGGACTGCTTCACTCTGAAGCATTTTACGCGAGAAAGTCACAGGCAACTATCTCCAGCGAATGATGAGGCTGCCAAGAAGAGGACCCTCCCGGTGAGGACGATTTTCAGGAGCCCGAGCTCGAGCTGAATTACATTTATGGGGGCTCCACCGGATACGAGTCCAAGCAGAAGCAAAAGCTTACCGTTCGGGAGATCAATGCGGTGGAACCAGCAGCCCCAAAATATTTAAAGTGGTCCGAGGTACCGATCACCTTTGACCGCTCGGATCACCCCAACCGGGTTCTACATCCGGGTAAGTTTCCTCTAGTGCTTGACCCTTTTATTCGTAGCGTAAAGTTAAGGAAGGTCCTGATCGATGGAGGGAGTGGGCTCAATGTCCTGTTCGCCAAAACCCTCGACGATATGAACATCCCCCACTCCGAGCTAAGGCCGAGCACTCAGCCATTCCACGGAGTGATCCCTGGCGCCGTCTCCGACTCCTCCTGCCTCGGGGTCGGGCCCCACTGTTCCAAAGCCGGCCCCTCGTCCGTCCCCCGATGTCGCGCCTTTACATGCATATTTAAAGACTTTGTGATCGCCAGAGCCTGACTAGCACCATTGGTCGCCGCTTCCTTCAAAAGTCTCTTGAGCTCCTTGGGGGCCTCCTCCAACCGATTGATAACTTGGGCCCTGCTGAGTGGCCTCTCGCCTGCAGGATGAAGCGAGCTCAGCAAGGGCCCCGAGGCTTCGCAGAGCTTTGAGCAAGACGTCTCAAGGGCATTAACCTTGTCATTGAAAACAGCGTACTGCGCCCGCGTCTTGAATTTATAATCTGCAAGCGGAGCAGATTTTTAGGGACCATGCAGAGGACGACGAAGACAAGAGAGGGTTGAGCGGCTGAAAGTACCTTCCAACTCCTTTCCCGCGACTTCGAGCCGCCCCTGGAGCTTCGTGATGTCAGAATCTCGATCTGACGCAGATATAAGGAAATCAAGAAACCAGTCGACTGAACGAGAAGTACGCGGAGGTTAAGAGATATTCACCACGGAGGGAGCCGATAACGTCCAGCTTCTCCTCCCGCAATACCGCACCTCGACCGAAGAGCTCATGGCTCTACCGATTCCCACCTTGATCCGCTTCCAATTCGGCCAGTATTCTCGGCGATTCTGACCTTCAGGAGCATCTTCCGGAGGTACTCGGCCTTCTTTTCAGAACGCTCCCCTATTTTCTGCGATCATTACGGGAAAAGGTGACTACATGCTGACTCATATAAAAAAGAAAACGGCGAACGTAGAGAAGTGGTTACTCGGGCCAGGCGTGCGCAAGCCGTGGCGTGACTGTAAAAGTCATTTCTCTCTTTTCCTCCTCCTCCGAGTCGTTCAAGAGCTTCAAGCCTTCCTCCTCATCAACCCACGCAGCTTGCATTATGAGCTGGGGGCGAGCAGGAGTCGACGGAACCCGACAGACCTCTTCGATCTCAGGGGACGGACGAGGGGCCGGCTCCGGAATAGCGGGGCCCGACCCCGAGGCAGGAGGAGTCGGAGACGGCGCCAGGGGCTCGGAGGGCACTCCGGCGTCCCCGGGCGTGGCCCCCATGACCGGGACATGAGCCTGGGCCCGGCCTCCACAGGCTCCCGACGGCAGCCCCGACAGAACATCGAGCGAAGGACCCTACAAGAAGAACGTCGCTGAACAAGCTAGCTAAACGCGTAAAATAAGAGTCAATAAGGTAACAAACCTATCGGACTTCTTCATCCTCATCGGGCTTCTTCTCGAGCGGCAGGCCGCCGAAGAGACCACTCGACGCCGCAGACGGCACTGGGCTCCTCCCGAATGCCCAAGTCCTTCTGATTGGACTTGATGAGCCGCGGCTCGCAGGAGAGGGGAGGCCGGCGTTGAGCTCGCAGCGACGGTCCCGGATCTTGGGACCTCGGTCGGCGCCGAGGCTTCATGGTCTTTGGCCACCGCCTTCTTCCCCTTCTTGGCGGCGGATCTCCAGCATGGAGAGCTCGCTTCGCTTGGGGAATCGCCATGCGAGGGCATTTCCGGAAGAGGCACGCCTTTGAAAAGGCAACGCGATCTCGGAAAGGAAGATTAAAAGTGAGAAGCCATTCAGAGACGAAGACGAGAATCTATCGCAAAGTATCTCACCTTAGGGGAGGATTCAATGCGCAGAAGGCCTTGGGGAATCTGTGGACATCTCGACGCCGGATGAAGAAATCGCTACTCGAGCATGAATCTACTCTTTCGTTATTAAGTTGGGCAATTCCGGGTTGGATCGTCAGTGCTCACAAACCGAACCCCGTGGTCGCTCTTTCGTAATTTGAACCCACGAGCAACAAAGTGAATGGCCGACCAACCCCGCTTAGGCCCCCTTCTTTCAATTTGCCAATGAGCACCAAGAGATCCCGCACTTTGATCCATGTTGCAAGCATCACCGACAGAGGACCAACAGAGGGACATCTTCGGCGCGCCGAGGAAAGGAGGAAGAGCGGATGGGATTGGCACAATAAAACCACTCTGGTGCTAGCCTTTATTCAAAGACTTGAAGGAATAGCAAAATATGACTTCTTCACCCCTCCGGTTGGAACTAACTCCCCAATTACCCGCTTTTTGAAGGATAGGCTTGAGAAGGTAAAAATGGCGAAAAAGATCAAAATGGGGGCGGATGCCCAAGAAAGTTTCGCAAAGATGAACAAAGATAGAAATCAGCAAGATAGAGTTGGGATTCAAATTCACCAACTCGATGCCATAGAAAAGAGAAGGTCATGAGAAAAGCACAGTAGGAAGACCCAGCCCCTTGTTGGAAGAAGGACTCAAATACCACTACCTCTTCAGATGAGGAGGGGGACTGATTCACCTGACGCCAACAAAGCGGAGATCAAGGCCAAGTCTGGGAGAATTCCATCATCCACCATGGACTGCAGTTTCTCCTCTGTCGTAGTCGAGGTCGTCCAATCCTGGGGCAAAGGTTGTGAGGAGGAAGGAGAAGACATCTTCGAAGGAGGAATCAATGGCGGTGCAAAAGTGCAAAGAACGGCGATTAACCCTAGCGGCGGAGAAGTCAAGAGACAAGGAAGCAAAAGGGCAAGACCGCGATGAAAGAATGAACCGTCGGGCGACGCATGGCCTAGCCTTTAAAAGAGGGAAGGATTAGGTTATGCCAAGTTGGCGGAAAAATTGTAGGACACCTGTTCCTACCCTGCGTTCCGTAATAATTCACGGGCGTGGTGTCTTGACAGGTAGAGGCAATCATGGCTTGACCAGGTCAAATCCAGGACACATTGCTCCCCACGATGGGATGTTTAACCACTTACCGCTCCAAGCACGCACGCGGATGTCCTTCGTTTGGATTAAAATAAATCTTCCGTGATATGCCCTATGTTGGGTCGCTAGGTGGTTACCGCATGACGGAATCACATAGCACGAGTCGACCTAAACAGCACAAATCCAATGGTATGCCCACAAGGGTCTAAAAGTCGTGCGTCAGATTAAACGAATGACGATACCACTCTGATAAAACCTCGATATGTCCCGAGATGGACCAGAGTTGTATCCCGCACCACCGGATATGGGTATCGCCTCGGCCATGAGGCAAGAAAATCTGCACGCCCAAGTTGAGCCTAAGGCAGATCCCACACCACGGATATGGGTACCACTCGGCCAAGAGCCACGTAAACTACGATACACTCCAAGAGAGCCTGTCGCATCCGACATCATCGGTATAGGTATCACTCGGCCAAGAGCCACGTAAGCATAGTGCGCTCCAGACGAGCCTAAGTTGTATCCTACATCATCGGGTACAAGCATCATTCGACCATGAACCACGAAGTCTTAGTACGCTCCAAGAGAGCCTAAGTTGTATCCTACATTAGTTGGATATAAGCGTTATTCGCCAAGAGCCGTGCAACTCGTCATCGGACCTAATATATCCAGCGCGCGGTCGGATTTGGATGCCGCTTCGGCCAAGAGTCGTGTGAATCTCTATGCGATGCGCTCCACGTCGAGCATAAGCTACGCCCTACGACAGACAGAGGTGGATATCATTCAATCAAAAAGCCATGCGAGCTCCAAGACGTTCCAAGCTGGGTTTAGGCCACGCCAAATAAGATTCATGGAAAGTACTTTGAGAAGGTATTTCTTTATTTTATATATATATGCCCCTAGCTTTATGCCTGGGAGATATTTTTTTACAAGGATCCCACACCTCCCCGCGGCGCACGCGTCCAAGTGCTTCCACGAGAACTTCATTGACTTCATGAAGAGCAGGGAAGATCTCGAGAAATGTGTCGACGGCGGTGCGATCGGCAGTGACGGCGAGGTCCTCCATCACTTCAGCGACGGCAATATCAAAGAGTGCCCACAGCTCAGCAAGCGTAGGACTTTGGTCTGCCATGCAATCCCGCGTAAGAAAGGTGGAGCTTAAAGCAAGAAGATGGAGAACTGAACGAGGAAGGATAAGTTTTCGAAGCTATGGTTCGCCCTTTATAGCCAAAATAGTGAGGATGAAGTAAATGCATCATAAGCCGAAGAGACTTGAAGTTAATGAAGTTTCAGAAGCGAAAGAGGTTTTCGAAAGTTGGATTGACTCAGAGAACCAAAGCAGCTTTAAAAAGACCGTCCAGTATTAATCCACGAAAGGAAAAGATATTAAAGTTTCATTTTGAGCGGGAAGAAATATCCAATCCACATCTGAAATATGGGACAGGTCCACGAAGTCGTTCACTGCAACCCTGTCAGATAGAAGATTGTAATCAGTCAGAGCAGGAAGTTGAGAATTATATTCGAGTCCTTCATAATCCCCTTGCTGCAAGAGGAAGCTTTCAAATCAAATGGAGACACTATTTGGAAATTTACGGTGGAAATCAAAAATGTTGATCCAGAATCAAGGTCTAGATACAAAAATAGCGCAATTGGATCATGAATCACTTGGGGGCTACTGTGGAATATATGAAACCAGGTACCTTTAGGATCGGCCCAGTATCGCCTAAGGAGGAGACAGGCCCAAGCAGAAGGCCCAAAGGATGAGCTCCACGCCAATCACTACCGCATTTTAAGGGGCACATCTTACTGACGATTATATGTATTTGGATATAAAGGATATGGTTGTAATCTGAGTCGTTAATAGGGTAGATAAAGATGTAAACTCTATCCTGTAACCGACTAGAATCTAGTAACCGATCGGAATCTCCTAACCGATCAGGACTCGTAGTCGCCACGACCCCCGCTATATAAGGGAGAGGGCGGGCAACAACATAGAGGGAGAATCATCAAGCCTTAGAGCATAGCACACCTCATATCGCCCAGAGCACATTGCGCTTTGAGCATCCTTAGATCCAAGAGATCTGTATAATCCCAGCACACAGGATTTGGGTATTACCTCCATCGCTGAGGGCCTGAACCTGTCTAATCCCTTGTCTTGTATGACCTTCGAGTTTGAGATCTAGCGCTTGCCCCATAATTTTATTGCCGATTACAAAAGTCGACAGGTTAGATGTAGTTATTTTCGCGGTTTAATTCATTTAGGGTTTAGGGTTAGGGTTAGATTTAGTTATTTCCGTGGTTTAATTTGTTTAGGGTTTAGGATTAGGGTTAGATGTAGTTATTTCCGCGATTTAATTCGTTTAGGATTTAGGTTAGGTTAGATGTAGTTATTTTTAGGTTTATTTTGTTTAGGTTTAGGTTAGGTTAGATGTAGTTATTTCGTGGTATATTTTGTTTAGGTTTAGGTTAGGTTAGATCTAGTTATAGGGTTGTTTTTACGAATAATAATATGTTGTTACGTTTTTAGAGTTAGATGTAGATATATATGTTTTTTTACATGTAGAAGTGCACATATATATATTGTAAGGGCTATAGATGTTTTTTAGAAATACTAGTATAGAGATGAATATTTTTAGTAATGTAGATATTTTTCGCATAGTTTTTTGCATCTGAAATGGGCACACTTGGTTTCAAGTAATGATATTTGTAGGAATGTATATGTTTTTAGAAATAGAAGTATAGAGATGTATATTTTAGGAATGTAGATAGATATATATTTCTCGATTGTAGATATACATACGTATAATTTTTGTAGCAAATAGATATAGTACTTTTTACGTAAGAATAATTAATTGTGTGTTAATGAATAGGTTCGAGATATGTCGTAGCGAGTTCCATTTAGAATCTTTTATGGAGAAGGGGTTGTCATGTATGGTCTTGATGGTGCGGATCCGAGTAACTTTCGATGTGGATAGAAGTTTAAGTAGGGTTGAAGAGCATACATTTGCTTATACGTGTTGAATTGGTTGTATTATACGTTTCGGATGGAACAAGAGAAGTGCCAGCTCAAGTTATCTTGCCTTTGCACCATGCAAGATGATCCTGTTTATTTGGGAGTTAGTTGAGCTGAAAGGAACTACATCTTGGCGGTATATGTGAGGGGGCGGGGCAACGTGGATGGTATCGGGTGCTTTTAGTGCAAGCGTATGAAAGGGTTGTTGCCCCGCAGTAGCAGCTGGACGCCGGTGAGTGTAGTGAGGCTCAAAATGAGTTCACTTATGGTGACACTGAAATTGGGGAGTCTAGCCGGGAGCATCATGTTCAGGGTTGCAATGAGGATATCGTTTACCAGAGTGGTGAGCAAGTTGAGATTGGGGAGGATGATGGAAACATTGGGCAAGATGCCCAGGGGCAAATAGACGAAGGTGAGGAAATTGAGGAAGTAATAGCACAGATGGAAGAGGAAGACCTTGAATATCAACAAATAGAAGTGGAAGACGACGATAACTCGGATGAAGAAGATGAAGGTGTTGAGCCGCTTGTGCCAGCAGATTGGAGCACGCATCAATTTAATAACCTGGTTGTAAATGAAGGCAATGATACACCTTGGCGAGATAAGCGACAATGAGGTGAGGCCTAACACATTTACCCCACAAAAAGAGGCATTGCAGGATGCTATCAAAGATTGGGCCTTATCACTAAGAAGAACTTTCGAGGTTAAGAAGTCCACCCCAACCTGCTACAACGTGGTATGCGAGATGCAAGGGTGCCCCTAGAGAGTGCACATGTACAAGCCCAAATGGGGCACCCATCGCTATGTTAGAAGGTTGAACAACATAGTTGTATGGTCGAGGAAACTCCGTGGCTCACACGAACTGTCGTCGGGTATATCGCGAGTGTCATGTACCGGAGATAGTTGAGAACACGAATTTTGAGCCAGTGCTATTATCAGAGCAATTGAGCGGATATCGATCGGACACAATTAGCTACGGGAAGGCATGGAGAGCGAAGCGATGAGGCCTGGAAATGAGATTTGGGAAATTTGAAGACTCGTACCATAATCTGCCCACTTCGCTCGGTTGCATTCGGGGAAGAAATTTCGTACTTATTATGATTATCAAGGATCGTCCATCAAGCAAGTGGCCGAACAAGAGGCATCCAAGAGAGTTTTCTTCGCATTCTGAGCTTGTATTAGGGCATTCTATCACTGCCGTCCATTGTTGTGTGTGGGCGGCACATTCCTGATCGGGAAATACAAAGGACAAATAATGGCAAATTGTGGGTCGACGCAAACAACCAGATTTTGCTGTTGCCTTTGCCTTTGTGGAAAGCGAGAACTATGAGAGTTGGTCGTGGTTCCTACGAACTTGAAGATCGGGTGGTGAAAACTCACCAACATGTGTGCATCTTGCATGCCAGGCATGCTTTCCGCTTAGTGCTATCGACAGTTGCAAACAGGAAAGAGGAGCCATTTCCCGGATCGACAAGCGGTCCGATGGTGCATGAGGCATTTGGGCGCGAACTTCTATAAGCAATTTAAGAACAAGGAACTGATGAACATGTTCAAGAGGCTATGTAGCGAGAACCAAGATAGCAAGTTCCGTACTCTTTGGAAGAATCTTGATGAGCTAACAAAAACACAAAGAGACTACTAGCAGTGTAACACGAGCACGGCGAGCCTTTATTCCCTCCGCAGCAGAAGATGAGGCGGCGAGTCGTCGCCGAAGGCAAAGGCCGATCAAATGTTTCTCGATGGATAAAGCACGAGCCCAAAGAGAAGTGGTCATTGTTACATGATACACATGGTGCTAGATCACGGTGTCATGGCGACCAACTTGGCGGAGGTGTACAATCTGGGTAATGAGAGGGATGAGGTGTCTCCGTTGGTAAGAATTGTTGAGGAGTCTTGCTGGGGTACAACCAAGTATTTTGTGGGTAAGCATAAAGCTGTTTGAAGTAGTAATGAGAGATGAGAATGTCTTATACTCAAGCATGATCAGTAAATACATGGATGAGAAGAGTAAGAAGGCGGGCAAGCATAGAGCTATCAAAGTAGGTTCACGAACACTACGCTTCGAGGTGATATGCAAGGATAAAGGACGGCGGGGAACAAACTAGAAGGTTATCACCCATGAGTGCATCTTATAGGCTGAATGTCAATGCTCGTGTAACAAACCCCTCCTTTGCATAGGCCATGTTCTCATGTGAGAGCTGCATGTGCATTATTTGGAATGCGACCCGGTACATATCTATCTGAATATTTTACAAAGGAAAAGGTGATGGCAACTTGGAGCGAGGAGCTATATGGTTATGGTGTTGTCGGTTCTTTCACCACAACCCCTAGCGTCGATGAAAGGTTCTGGGTCCCTGATTTTGATGCAAGATCATATAAAGGAGGTCGCCGCAAACAAGGCGTGTCAGAATGACATGGATGAGTCCAAAGCGAAGTAGCGTGAAGAAATGTTCACAGTGCAAGCGAAGCAGGACACACGTTCAAGAAGCGCCGACCACATAACGAAGAGGATGAAGGAGATGGCAACCTTGACAGCGGGGAGGGATCGTCATCGCAAGGCATGGTGGGCGATGTCATCGTACTACCGGAGAAGCTATTTGAACTATTAGATGCTATATATCAAATTAATATTTTGTTGATGTAATGTGCGTTGTAATCTGTTTGAATATATTTTCTTTGATGTAATGTGCGTTGTAATCTGTTTGAATATATTTTGTTGATGTAATGTGTGTTTGTAATCTGCTTGAATATATTGTTTTGATGCTTGTGTATTTATTTATGCGCATTTGGTTGTATGTATTGTTCTGATGCTTGTGTATTTATTTGTACGCATTTGG
This sequence comes from Otatea glauca, assembly GCA_036346275.1. Classification (NCBI taxonomy): domain Eukaryota; kingdom Viridiplantae; phylum Streptophyta; class Magnoliopsida; order Poales; family Poaceae; genus Otatea; species Otatea glauca. The sequence continues at coordinate 19,735,877 of CM070717.1, read as the reverse complement.
TTCTATGTATTGTTCTGGTGCTTGTATAGTTCTCTATATATAACTTTTCTTTTTGTAATTTGCAAGTATGGCTCACCAGGATGGAGATGACGATTGGCCCTTTGAGTTGCTTGATCTGGTCGTTGATCGTCGTCACCGTGCCCACTTCGCCACTGCTTTTCCAGAGGAGGGACAGGAGCCTCGGGAGCTCTGCGTACTGCGACCGAGGCCACCGTGGGAGCTCTGGACCCTCGATCCTCGTTGGATCCCTAGGTAACGTATTAATCTTTTAATTTCAAAATATGCTCGATGCAGTATCGTAATTTATTTTAATTACCTAGTGTGGTGCTCATATTAATTTAATATTTCTGTTTCATAGGCTTCGAGCAGCAGGATTTCTACCACTAGCACGGATAGTGGAGGCACACGGAGATGCACAGAGGCGGGACGCGAGCCACCGGTTCCCGTTTGATAGGTCCCTTCTCACCGCTTTGGTGGATCGGTGAGACTAGAGACGCACACCTTCCACCTAGCTGTCGGGAGATGGCGATCACTTTGGAGGATGTCTCTTACCTCCTCTCGCCTCGATCGATGGTGACCCGTGGTGCCCGGGGCGTCCACGCCATGTGGCGCGAGGAGGTACTGCGCGGTTCCACGGTGTGCTCTTTGCTTGCTGCGCATCTGACCCTTCACCAAAGACGCATGGTTTGACACACGAGTGGCTTGACGATGTAAGCAACCAACCTTTCAAACTTAACTCATATATTGACTAGACTAACAAGAAAACTTAAATTTATAGGCGGAACACATCGTCGAGCCTGCGAGACGAAGCGTAGGGAGAGCAGCCGCCTGAGGCGACTGCTCTGGTTGTTTGGCTAGTGCATGTTCACGAGCTCCCACGGGGATAGCGTGGACAGGCAATTAAATCTGGGCCATGAGGGTGATCGCGGGCGCACCTTGATGGCGTCGTTGCGGTACTCACAGGGGTCGGCTATCTGCGCGCGACGTCATCGTGGGCTCGCGATGGTCGTGGGCGGATCGCCGATGGGTCGATCCTCACCGGATGTCCATACGCTTTCAGAGCTTTGGGCATACGAGGTTCCAAATCGGGCAGCCCAACATCGACACGCGCGTCGTTGTACCACACTGGCGACGATGGCGTTGACGCTGCCGACTATGGGCACCATCCGGTGCCACCGACGAGTAAGATATTGCAAACAACGATTGTGAAACTTACGCTTTAACATTTTCGATACTAATGCTAATGTTCTCATCGAAGTTTTTGTTGTCACTGCGCAGCCTAGGTGGGCACACGACGACGTGCGGCTTAGGTACCGTAGTTCATCGCTGCGTTCGACCACCTCACCGAGACGCGTCGTTGGACGCCGTACGCAGCGGAGAGAGGTCGAAGCTACGCGGTGACGGTGGGTTGTCCACCCTATGCACACGCAACGCGGCGTCTTCGGGCGCACGTCGGTTCCTCCGTGTTCGACGCTCCGGCCGAGGCTACGCTGTCCATCGAGTGATGAGGCGATTCGGTCACGACAGAGTTCCGGTCCCAGTCCTGGTCGGCGGGTCCTACACGGCGTCCACACGTAAGTTCCTACATCGATGCTCTCTAATCTCTACGGTGTAATGACATGTATTAATGTTATATTTTTCTTATCCGCAGCGATTAGGAGGCGGGCATGGGGCGCCCATGGCATGTACGTATGGCGTCATGGGTCGAGAGTGGGAGGAGCCTCGGGCGGCGTCCATGCCGAGGATGCACCGTGACGACCCGCAGACGCACTGCGTGGTACCGGCGGTGGTACACTTCCGTACCGTCTGCGTTTGGTACGTGTCAACCCTATCTTCCTAGACACATCCCTGTGGTGACGGACACGTATCCCACCATACTGACCACTCCGCAACGCGGTGCGGTAAGTTTTGTCTAATGTTCGATGTATTTTCGTATTGTATTTTTGAATTAATGTGTTAGGGTAATTCGTGAATGTATTTTTCGGTCGATGTGCTAGCCCAAGACTACAAGGAGTCGGGAGCTTCCTTTCTAAATGCATCTTGTGGGGTAGGCGTGACCGGAGAGGGCGTGACCTCCTTCTTCGTGAGGTTCGGGGGAGCAGCGAGAGCGCATCCTCGAGTTGGCAGGATGTCGCGCGCCTCGCGATGTGGCTCACGGCGTGCCGCTTAGTGGAGTGAGGAGTGCTCCAGGTACATCTTCACATGCCGCAGCCTCTCGTCCCACCATCACGCTGAGCTATGCGGCAGGCAGCCACCGACACGCTGGTCTAGCCTCACGCCGTCGGATGTGAGTACTTCATCACACTTTGTATGTTTTCCAATTATTTTTTGAATGGTACCGACAAGTCTTCATTTCTTACAGGCTCACAGGTGCGGTGGTTCTCCTACTGACTTCACGCCGCCTCGGCGACTACGAGGGCATTTTGATGATCCGACCATGCAGTACGACCTCGGCGATGGTGGGGTGTCGAAGGTACTTCGATCCGGATGAGCTGGATCATCGCAGATGCAGGAGCACCACCACCGACGTAGCCTTCTCACCGAGTACGCTTACACCTCTAGCTAGACCACGAGGACCCACCAGGCACCGACGCGGTGACCTACTCGCGGCGATTCAGGCGGCCCGAGCGCCATGCGCGAGGCGCCGTAAGCAGGGCACTAGTAGTTTGTTATGTTATTTTAGCTTATGTATTTAGTTACTCCGTTGTGATATACTTTTCATCTTATGTATTTAATTCGTCGTGATATATTTTTGGTATGGTAGTAACCTATTACTTTTGGTTCAAATATTATTATTCTTTATTACAAAGAGGCTGCTTTCAAGCATGAAGAGTCAATTAGTTAAAAATGGTTATAACATCCCGTAATAATACCTCAAAAATGGTTGACATATCGCATACGGTGCACGATCAAAATGTTTGACATATCGCACCACGCTTAGAAGAGAAATTATGGAGGAATAGCCTCCAAACACCCTATGACACGTGTACTAACGTAATGTGCAAAATAATCCTATTTAAAACTTGGTTTGCATCCCAATTCGCCCAACCAAACATCCTAAATGATCACTACAAGCACATTCAAAAAACTTAAGCAGTTATTGCGAATGACGGCCGTGTAGCGACTTTTTCAAGGCGTAATAGCCTACTCACGCAGGCTGACCTTGGAAGGCCGATTAGACAAGTCACATGCATCACTTTTGTCGAAGATGACCTACGAAAAAAGAAACGTCGTGCAGTTTTTGATGAGGTGACACGTCGTGCGGCCTTTGATGAGGTTGACAGTCGTGCGGCTTTTCTCGTGAGGGTGACAAGTCGTGCAGCTTTTCTCAGAGGGTGACAGGTCGTGCAGCTTTGATGATGGGTGACACGTCGTGCAGCTTTGATGATGGGTGACAAGTCATGCAGCTTTTCTCAGAATGTGACAGGCCGTGCAGTTTTGATGATGGGTGACACGTCGTGCATCTTTTCACAGAGGATGCCAGGGCGTGAAAATGCACAAGTGTTGTAGTTGTGTGGGGTAACCCCTCACCACCACTATAAAACCAACCCAGGGGTAGACATCCAACACCGCCAAACCAGCAATAAACGTAAGCAGAATCTACATAAATTAGGGCATGATGTCGTTCTACCGTCGGCTCTTCAGCAAGCAGAACTTACCCCGCCCCGAATACCCGGATGCTAGTAGCGTTGACGCCCCAGTTCTTCCGAAGTTGCCCCGACCCAAATGTGACTGCAACCTTCCAGCGAAGATGATGCAATCTACCCACAGAGAGACGGCCGCCCGCGCTCACTACTGTTGTGCCCGCCCTTACCGGGTAAACCTACTGGTGTTCATACAATATAGGGTAACAGTACCATTTCATGCATCGTTCTTTCTTTTCTTAGCACAACGACCGGTGTTGCTTCTTCCAATGGATCGACGGGCCGGAATGACGTGATATCGAATTTATCAACAAGCGCCATGGCGACTACCCCGCTTCGCTCGATAACTTCACCGGTGGGAGAGGCCGCGAGATATGTCCTCGTTCTAGATCGGCAGAGTTCGAGGCTGGTGGGCAAGGGCCAACCATCGGTGAGTTTCATGTGACGTACTCATGTTTCACTCACAAAGTAGTAATTCTAAACGATTAATCGCATGCAGGAGTTCAAAAGAAAATTGCGAAATTGCTCAAGTCAAAAGAGAAACCTCCTCGTGGGCCACGAAAGCCCCGACTTTTGCGTAACACGGCCTCTGTGCGATGGTTGATACCGCCACGATGATCTAGCGGATCGAAGATTCTCTGGGTGCCCCTTGGCCGAGGATGAATAGTGCGGCTACTTTCACCGGGTGGACCTCGAGGCGTACCACCCACATCTCAAACTTCTGTATGGGATAAGCGGGGAGCAACCTCTCCGTGGTGCTACTACGGACCAAAAGCCGGACCATGAGTACGCCTACGGTATTATTCAACGCGACCACGCGAGCATATTGCATTGGTCGTAGGGCGCGCTCCGGTTGTACAAGGATAAGCCCAACACACTCCTCCCCGCACCATATAGTGGAGTGCGAGCGAAACAAAGCGGTGTCTCGGCAAGTCTCCGCCAGCGACCAGCGCAATGTAAGTGCAAGAGGGTACCTCCTCTCCAAGAGGAAGGGACAAGGGAAGCAATGGTAGAGAGTCCGCACCACGCAACAAATCCTTGGCGCGTTCGCGTGACCATCAGGAACCGGGTGGTATTAACATAGCGGACGGGAATCGGGATGATATGCCCATATGGGAGGGCAGAAATCCACATAAAAACACCAAAAAATTCTATCTTATACACCCGAGACGTACGGCATAGGCCACCCAATCAGCGACAGTTGGGAGCACTGCGGATCCCCATGGAGTTATTTCATAGTAGGGATTGAGCGGTGTCCGAGAACAAATCGCGAAATTTACACGGGTGATGTAAAATGCAGGAAATGTCGGACATCATTCCCGCTCTACCCAGACAGGCGGAACGATCACTTGTTCCACCATGACAAACAGTGCTTTCGTTAGTTAGTTCGTCAAGCAATTTCGTCACTATTGTAGTGCGCTTGTAATATAATCTAATCTATTGCTTATTTTATCACCTGAACTCTCGGTGTATGTGCCCTTTTATATGTTCAACAAATAATTTAAGTGCTTCGTGGGAACTATTCATAACATGAGCTATAAATCGACTATAATACTTAGGGTTATTGCACTAGTGGAACTTAGATGCAAAGCAAGATGTAAATTACATATTTTTTCGGAACACGAATTTCCTTAGCTGAATGAGGATCTGAACAACATCCATCAATTGGTTAAAGTTTACCCACTTATCACTGGGAATTTTCTCTTGTAATTTGGTTAAAGCTTCCTAAGTCTAACATAGTGATCACATTTCAGGGAGCTGGACACACTGTTCCTGAGTACAAGCCCAAGGAGACGCTTGCGTTCTACAGCCACTGACTCTCTGGAGAAAAGATCTAAATTAATCCGGTCCCACTCCCTGCTTTAACCCTTCGAGCGAAATGTGGCAGTTCTCTCTCTTTCATCTGGTCTCGCCACAGTGACGGAAGGCAGCAGACTGATCCGGCTTACAGTCTCAATTTTCCGCATTTAATCATATTTGGATGAAGTGCATACTTGGTTCCAGTGCAAAACGGTGTCAAACCCAATAAAGAATCTAAGGCCCTAAACCGGCCCTGATACTTCTGTCGCTCTCGTGTAAACTGTAAAGCTCGTGATTTTATGCGACAGGGGAAAAAAAAGCGGATACTGATATGTGCTCCAATTTATGTATCTGGCTTGTGCATACGCCGTCCAGGATGTAGGTAGGCTCATCCATTTGTGTTGGCGTCAAAAATTTGATGTAGGGTTTCTAACAACAGCACACCAGACGAACACCGGGTTCAGAGCGTGCCAGTCGATTTGACCTGTAATCGACAAGGTAAAAATATAAAATTCACACAAAGCCGATCGTGACGATCAATCGGCTTAGATCCAATCAGCTTGAAGCCGATCAAGATCAAGGTAACAGGATAAGTCTAACTAGCCGATTAAGGCTAATCAGAGAATAAAGGTAGATCGATTAAGAAGAAGCGTGCGCAACAAAATCAGAATAAATCGAACATGGAGGTGTAATTGACGAAGATCAACAATCGGCGATGCGCAACTTTATTGATCAAGATCGACATAAAGGCTAAACTACGTAAACTACTCCTAGTCGAGCGTGAAAGAAAGTAAAAGCTGGTTGATTGTATTGAGTTGGATTCCACGTAGTTCGCTTTGGCCCTTCTTTTATACTCCTCGACGATCGTGTCCTGTTACAACACGCTTCAAGTCCGTATCCGTGATCGGCCTTATCTCGGATGGTTGTTTTCTTTAAAATCTTGCGATTACCAAAATATTTTCAAACCTTTCCATCACATGCATTAATTCCGTATCTTTGACTTTATTGCGATTTTGACCAAGTTTTGCCAAATTTTGGTGCAAACATATGCCCCCATTTTTGAGAAATGACTTGTCATTTATCAAAAATTCACTTATCGGCTTTTCTAATCGGCTAACCGTTGAACTTCACTCAATAAGCGCTTTATTCACGCCAGAATTCTCACGACACGCCGTAGTGCGTTTTAACCGCCGCGTCTTTTGAGATTCACTTCCCGCCGCTTCAAATTTTCACCATGCTATAAAATGCGGCCCCCACCTTGGTCATTCTTCACGCGTACAAGCTCTCTAACTCTAAACAATCGGCTTTTGTTTTAGTCCGTTGCTCAGTCTCCATCAATCGGCTTGCATCCCCCTTCATCAATTGGCTTGCTAAGATCGGCTGAAATGGACGCGAGTCGGTACTCATTCCGATCCCTAACAAGAAAGATCAAGATTTCCTTGGTCCGATAGGGAACCTAGATGCCCAAGACGGTTATTAGCCAGGACATTCCTCGCCTTCCTCTATCGGACTCTGCGTTTAATGTAGAGAGTTGGGAAAAAGCTTGTGGCATGCCCAATGGCTCAAAGGATGGAGATCTTGGTATATTGGCGTGGCATACCTAAAAGAGAGGAGTGGGAAAGGATGGGTATAGCTGAGTGCATCCCTCTCTTTAGCCGATCCGAAGCCAATGAGCCCTTAGTGGCCCACTACTACTACTGGCCGGAGACCTTCAACGCTTTTCTATTCGACCGTCCCATCGGTCCGATTCTTATGGACATAGCCCAATTGTGTTGCCTTAGGCCGATGGTGAATGATATCGCCTATAGCGAAGTCAAATACAAGCTCATTCAATCCAAAGGAGAAGGTGGCGCAAGTACATCAATAACAATAATAAAGTAAATGGGTGGTATCGATTTAAGAACATGTTGCCTTTCGAACTTATGGTTAGACCGATTTTTGTTTTGCGCGCTTCTTTGGGACCAACACAAGTACATCGACTAATAGCAGAGCGATTGGTAGAAGGTCGTCGGCTAGCATTGGGAAAAATGTTTCGGGAGCAGGTTTGTCGGATGATTCATGTAATTAGGAGTCGGCTATTTACTAGGTTTGCGATTTTGCGTTGGCAATGTAGGTGGTCCTCTCTGGTTCATCCAAATATGGTTATATTGCTTATTTAGTCGATCTTTCAAACTGGATCGCTCGGAAGACTCGGCGTTCCTCAAGACACACGAGAAAATGCAGCCCGCATCTGTGAGCCTACCGATCCTATGGCGAAAGATATATCATGTGTTCGCAAAGAAGAAGATCTCTCCATCGGCCTAAGAAAATACTTATCTTTCTTTTTAAACTTGGATAATAATGATTTTAGCCAACAAGACTTTTTCGATTATACCAAATACAATTGATTTTGAATGGCCATCATTTCTTCATCTGGATTCTGACAGTTCTGAGATGCCCGAATCGACTTTAAACTTCTTCAAACTTTTCATTTCTCCGAGTGTTCTGCATGTCGGTTTTAACACGAGAAACCGTACCTTCAAATTTCTCTTATGAATTCTATCATCCTTCCATTTTTGCCAGACAACTGGGTTTCGGCCAAATGATCCCCAGTCTTCCACTCCTTGACTTGGTTCAGCCTAGGACCAGAGTACGATCTTTAGCTACAGCTAATATGGTCTTAGAGATAGCCGATGACTTCCAAATCAAATCTTTGCCTCACTTTGTTTTAAATAATCGTCGATCTAGCCGATTCTCTGCATGGTGGTCTTCAATTGCGGACGCACTTCTCCTTGATCATACTCCATCGATTATTATCAATGCCCTTTTCCTAGACCTTCCTGAGCCGATGGTATCTTCGGATAACGATTCAAGTGACGAATCAAGCTCGGATATGATAACACGAGTCTTGTAAATACATCAAGCGAGGTATTAGTCGATTTAACTTTTCTTTACCGTAGTCTGTATGAATTTATCTCATTGGCTTTATCCTCTTTTCTTTCTGACTAAAGTCGCCGCAAGAAGCCGATCGACATCTCTTGCCCGAGAAAGAAAAACGATCGCATAAGGCATCGCCTCATCAGCTATACATCCGTTCTTTGGGCATCCAAAGCCCATCATTGTCTGACTTAGAAAGACAACAACAACCAAGTGAGTTGCTTTAACCATCTCTTGCTCCCTTTCAGCTTCTTCATAAACTAACTTTCTAGCCGATGGACCTTCAGAGAAGAAGTCGAAGTCTACTAAAGTTCCTGCCAAGAAAAAACATTCCAAGCCACAAGAACAAAGCGGGGAAAGTTCACCGCACGGATCGGCTACGGCTCATGTACTCTTCTACCTCAAAAGAATTTACAAATCCAACCCATTCCATCGGTTTTCATTATATTGTACTTCCCTTTCAGCCTACCGAATCAACACAAGTGGCCAACATTCTAGCCAACTTACCAGACATATCGGCTAAAGAATCACTTCCTCTTCAGCCGACACCAACGCCTGCAACCGCCGCTGCTCCAGAGTCTTCCGATCCATCCAACATCCTTGGCTTCAATCTATCTGACTTAGATGATCTAGAGATTTTTGCAACCGATGATTACATCTCCGAAATTCACAAAATCATCTCAGCCTCAAAAGACGCGTCGGCTGCATCTCATCGGCTCCTAGAATGCAAGAGCGCCTCAACAGGCTCTTTGATTTGGTCATGCGCCCCCAATCGGAGATCCTGAATAATAATCAGCCGATTCGAGACGCCATGGCTGCAGTTGAAACTGATCTACCTCCAGAGGCCATGGCTGCGCTGCTCGAAGTGTGTCATTTAGACGAAAAGAAGGTTTTAGTGGAGGCAGCCCAGGAAAGGAAAGCAAAGAGAATAGCCCAAGAGGCCGACCAGAGGATCCTTGACAAAATGGTTGCGAGACAAAGGCAAAGAAGAAAAGGTTTGATGCAACCATGGACTCTCGAAGGCTAACAAAATTTCTCTTCGTAAATTGAGACCACCAAAAATTTCTTGAAGAAGAACTATCAAGACGATGAAGCTCTACATCAAGGCCAAGATTCCTTTGAAAAAACTTCTTCACCGCCAAGGAGCGAGTAAGGCGTAAATAGCATCGGCCAGTAGCAAACCTTTAAAGAGCAATCGACCAAACTTGTACCTATCCGTGCGATCGCACGAAGATGATAGAACTTTGGATGAGGTATGTGAAACTATAGCCAAGGTCACTGGAGCTTTATTGGCTTTAGGTGCACGACTCTGTGTTACGGGATGTAAAAACTTTGTTGGCCGCTCCAAAACACTTGCTTAAATACTTTGAATACTTTGTAATTTTGCATGTTTTAATCGTACTGCTTAACCGATTTATATTTTGCTTATATTTTCTCGAGTTTGTATCCTTTCACCGATTAACAAAGACCGTGTTAATCTTGGCTCAACATGATCTTTAGTCGGCTAGGCTCCAATCCAAACACTAGGTAGTATTTCTTCAAGTATTTCCGTTAATAGCATTTGGCAATACATATCCTTCTAGCGTTTCTAGTAAGTATGAGTTTCGCCGACTAGTCGATTAATTTTGTATGGCCCTTCACACGTAGGTGACCATTTTCCAAATCGGTTATCCTTAGAACCAACAGCAATATTGTTTTCCATACCAAATCGGCTTGATCGAAAGACTTAGGTATGACCCTTTTATTGTATGCCCTGCAACTCGATCTTATTCTTCTTAAGCCGATCAAGCGTAGACAATCGTAACTCGCTAACTCATCCAAGTTGTCGATCATTAAATCATTGTAATCTTGAGCCGATAAACCATTTTGTCTAGCTATTCAGATCGACTCAATGTTAATCTCCACGCGTAATCGGCTTTGTCCATACACCAATTGGTAAGGTGAAAGCTTCGCTCCGTGATAAGATAGCCGATAGGCCCAAAGTGACTCGATAGAGTTGAATGCCAATTCCTTGGCTTTTCATCAATTTTTCTTTTGATCAACTTAATTAGTGTTTTATTAGACGACTTGGCTTGTCCATTAGTCCGAGCGTAATATGGGGAAGAGTTTAACAACTTAATCCCTAGACTTGTTGCATAATTCAAACTTGTTGGACATAAACACCGATCCTCGATCGGTCGTGATTGTTTGAGGTATCCCAAACCGATGGATGATATGTTCATTCACAAAACTAATCGCCTCAACATCGGGTTACCTTTTTAAGTGGTATAGCCTCGACCCACTTTGAGAAGTAATCGGTTGCGCCAAGATAAACTTGTGGCCTTTATCAAGTAGGAAATATTTGGCCGATTATATCTATTCCCAACCCCGAACGCCAAGGTTTGATAATTGGATGTAAAGCCGATGTGGTGCTAGTTGTATGTTGCCAAACTTTTGACATGTTTGACATCCTTTATAATACTTGAAACAATCTTCTAGCATCGCCGGCCAAAAATAACTCGTCCGTCGAGCATCCATTTCATCTTATGTGCCGATTGATGAGAACCACAAATGCCTTCGTGTATTTCACCCATTGCCACCCGTGCTTCTTCGCCTCAAGACATCTTAACAATAAACCTTCCATAGTCCGATAATATAGTATATCGTCCATGACGACGTATTTCAACGCTTGTTGCCGTGATCTTTCGCTCCGCCGGCTTGGATGGATCGACTAGATAATCTTTT